>JAPPVO010000014.1:13342990-13719803 GCA_030407325.1 Camellia japonica
CCCAAACTCATAGACTGATACATGCATTCCTGTAGAGACGCACTCTAAAGCACATAACAGATAAGTGAGAGCCAAAACACCCCTATATTGGGGGTAGGGTTTCCCTGTCCTATTTTGTCAGGAGCTAGGGTTTCACTACGCACGCAGCGGTTTCAAACAACCTATAAACGGCTAAGCAACCTGTCCTAGTTTGGAATGGTCACTATGGATCCGAATATGCACTAGGTCGAATGGTCAAAAGGGTGCCCTGGTAAAACCGGGGTTTGTGTTCCCATGCTGTCAGAGCCCAGAGCCGATCAGCCTTATGGACATGCCTTGACAAGACAAGCCTCCGGCAAATCGTTCGGGAATGGCATATGGCAAACACGGTGTCCTAGGCGCACCAATGCAAATGCAATGCAAAGAAACACACAAGTGTAGTCAAAAACAGATATCATGAGTTCGAGTCAAGTTCTCTAAATCCCCAGCAGAGTCGCCAGAAACTGTAGACGTCCCCGAACGCCCCGGGGGAGTCCCGTTCCGTTCATATTGGGTCACTACAGTTCAAGGACTCAAATGTCACGGTTCTTAATCTTGAACCAAAGAGTCCAAATCCGGCAAATCGTTTTGAAAACAGATTTTTGAAAGAAGTGCCAAACATGGACTGCTTTGCCAGATACAGAGTCGCCACCTAAATATTTTTTTAATGGGAAATTTAGGAAACCCTGACTCGGTGCCAAAGGCCACGTGTCCGTCATCACCAAAGTTGCCTCGGCTCGGGAACTTGGGTACGATTGGGGAAGGTCACTTCGTGAGCACCCCCGCTCGCCCGGCCAAAGACCAGCCTCTACTAACCATGATATCTATTTTTGAAAACATCGTATGTTCTTATTCCGGTTATTAGCCTAGATTACTATGTGATGCGCATAGCATACAAGTATAGACTGAGACGCCTAAATTGGAACAAAACATTTCATGTTTGTTTGTTTGAAAATGGTTTGATGGTGCTACCCGCAGGTAGGCTAAGACGTGGATTTGCCACCCTCGGGTGGGCTTAGAAAACATGATTTTGCCACTATCTAGTGGGCTTAAAACACACATTTGATGAATTGTCCCAATTCAAATAACCCAACCTCCACCCACAGGCATTCAAGGCAGTTATATCACATAAGCAAATAGCCTCATAGTAAGCATGCTATTCATGGCAGTCACTCACACGCATGCAAGGATGCTAAAGCATAAAACTCACCGAGTACTCCAAGCCAAAACAGAAGCTTATTAGAAATCCATGCATGATCCTAATTATACAGAAATGCCTAATGCCACACATGCAAAAATGCAACTATAGCAAGCTCGGCTATCTTAAACATGGCATATAGAATGCTATAGCTAACATGTATTCAATTTGGAATTGAAATACAAATGCAGTTTGTATGATGCGCCGAGCCCGGTGCGTGCAAAACAGATGAATGATGCAAACATGCTGTCATACTGTATGCTAATTGAAATATGCCCTATATCTAACCATCGTAAGCGGGTAAATAAAAAGGGAAGAAAGACGTGGGGTTGGAATACATACATCACACTCACCCACACTTATTATAATTATGCCCTCGCGCAGAGGGTCCGAATAAATAATACAGTCCCAAATGAAAGAATAGTACAGTCCAAATATTACAGTCCAAATAATGTACAAATTCCTAATTAATTTACAAATTAACTAAGAAAATAATAAACTGGCATGCAAGCCAGGAACTGCCTTGATTCTGATGAATGATGTATGTTTGGGCTGTCTTGCACGGAAATCCACTGAAATGCCCCAATTAGCCTCTGTTTTGCAATTGTTCTTGGAAAACGCGCCAAGCCTCGGAAGACTGCTGATTCTTGATTTGCTGCAACAGAGAGCAGGAAAGAGGCATAGCAATGTATTTCACAAATATATGCATGCCTCGATCCTCGTGCCACCAATCACGCATATCGATGCATGATGACCGAGGAGCCGATTTGCACAACTCAATATAGGATGAATGCGTATGAATGCTATAACAAAACCTAACTCCATCATGGATGATCCGGAGTGTCGGTGACTTGGGAATTGAGATCCGTTCCGTCACTCGGAGTACGAAACGTGCCTCGTTTCCAGCGCCCGGGCTAACTCCTATCCCGAACACAATGCAATATGCATGATATGTATGAAATGCAACTAAGATACAATCTTGACATACACATTGCTTATGAAAACGAGATGTCTCGGAATGCATGCCAGACGGGCACGCAAACCGAGAAAATGATCCTAAGGCATAAGATGTCATACGCAATGCAATTGGACTTACACTAACATGAGGGAGCCTCAGCCACACTCACATAAGAGGCCGTCGGATGAAAATGAGATGCCTCGAAATGCGTGCATACGGGCACGCAAACCGAGGCAATGACATAAAGGCATGAAATGGCATGGAAATGATATGCAATGAGACTAAAGTGAGATGTCTCGAAATGCGTGCCCACGGGCACGCAAACCGAGAAAATGGCATACGGAATGCAACAGGACTAAAATGAGATATGCGATGCAATATGGGCTTACACCAACATGAGAGAGCCTCAACCCTACTCATACAGGAAGCCGATGGATGAAAATGAAGCGCCTCGAAATGTGTGCACACGGGCACACAAACCGAGGCGATGGCCCTAAGGCATGAAATGGCATGGAGATGATATGCAAACATGCAAATGAATTTTGGCACTGAAATGTGGGGGAAAACAGCCCCGGAATGAGGCGAAAGTACACCCGATGCATGAAATGGCCCCGAAACATGAATTTAGGCACCCAAAATGGCCTATAGCTATACCAAACATGCACAATATAGACATGGAATGAAAATACAGTAGCAAGAAAGCCCCAAGACAAGCATTTTTCAGTCATAAAAAGGGCTAAACAGCAAGCACACATAGGATTAAGCAAGGATGCAAAAATGGCTCCGCAAGAGGGGTGTTGAAGCAAGTGATACATACGATGCCCAAATGGAAAAATACACTTCTACAACACTGATGAGGAACTAAAAATATGAACATTTACAGTAGATGACATCTCCCAACTCAGTATGCAAACATGCTAAAAATGTCATGCAAGAACTAGGATACATAAGGCTATAACATGAGGTACCCCAAACATTCATCAAACCAGCAAAGACCCTTAATGAAATATGTCAAGAAGATCAAAATATGACTTTTTACAGTTCTGATGATGGCCGAAAACAGAAGCTAGGTAAGCTTAAAAAAGCATGCAAAAATGGGGGTCAAAGAGGGGTATAATGACAAGTATAACATGGAGACCCCCAACAAGGTTGATCCCTTCTAAAATATTGTAGAGGGACACAAAATAAGCTTACTCACAGTTCATGACATGCTCCAAAACAATTTACATATAGGCCAAACAAATCATGCAAATTTACGGTAAATAGGAGGAATTGTGAAGCAAGTGAAAGATAGGGGGCCCAAACATGGTTGAGCCCTTCTTCAATGTTGAAGAGGGGGTCAAAGCAGGCCCTCTTACAGTTTATGCTCGAAAACAGATCACACATGGGCTAGAAATTTCATGCAAAATATTGGCATATAAGATGATATTGAAACAAGTGTGTCATAGAGGGTTCAAACAGGGTTGAGCCCTTGAACAAACATGAAGAATAGCTCAAAATAGACCTAGTTTTAGTTAAGGTCAGAGCCAAAAACAATAAGAAAATAGGCTTAAGAAATGAGGCAAGAAAGTGCTACAAAAGAGAGAGATTGAGACTTACCTTTGTAGACAAGTCTTGGCTGCCTTTTGCTTGAAGAATGGATGCCTTTTGCTTGAAGAATGGATGCCTTCTAGCTGCTGGAAAGCTCTCCTAGCTGCTGGAATGGAGTTGTGATGGTAGAGCTTGAAGATGATGAGGAAAATGGAACCAAAACTTGAAGGAAATGGAGTGGTATATGTGTATATGCTCCAACTAATCCTTGTAACCCTCTTTCTTGAGTTGCGAGGACAGCAATATAGACAAGAGAGGGAGAAAACAGTCCTTCTCAAAATGGAGGGAAATGAGCTCTTATTTCCCTCCAAAAGGTTCCCCCGGATAGAGATATTTTTGGGGGAAAACCAAGACACAACTGGAATGGACTCACACTGAGGAAGCAAGCCGGCCATGTGCTTTTGCTGCAGGTGGCCGGCCGGCCACCCCCTATGGCCGGCCGGCTAGGGGTCAAAAGGGTCAATGAGAATTTCTGGCCGGCCACCAAAGATTGGTGTCCTCCCATGTGTGTATAACAAGACCCTATGGTTGGAAATTGGCAACTCTGAAACAAGAGAGACAACAAGCCACTTTTAGAAGGGGTTCAAAAGGGTCAATTAGAGTTACTGGCCGGCCATGTGTTTTTAGGATCCTCCCATGTGTGTACAACACAAATATGTGGTTTTGGCTCGAAGAAAAAGGCCCTAGGGTTAGCCCGGAAGTGAGAAAAACGGGCGCCGGGGGGCGCCGGAGGAGCATAACTGGTTGCTGAGACAATTGCTGGCCTCCCACCCTCCAGTGATCTTCCTGGTGATAAAACAGAGGTACCTGCCAAAAATGAACAAAAATCGATGCAAAACGAATGCTCGGGGGCCAAAACGCGCAGTTCGGGATCCCGAAAATAGGCCGTTAAGCACCGAAAGTGGCATTCGGCCACAAAGTGGGTATCTAAGACCCCAGTGTCCCTCGAAAGGGAGTAAATGAGATGCATGCCAAAAACCGGAGGACTTGGAGATGGTTGGGTGGTCCCGAACCGAGGCACACAGCCTGACGGCACCGAAAATCGGGAACCGGGCTCCGAAATGGGCAAAATGGCCTACGGCCACGAAATGTAGCCCACAGCCACTGAGAGATGGTCTACGGGACCTCTCTCTCCCGTCAGGAAAGAAAACAGAGAAAACCGAGTCTGGTTCGCAAACCGAGGCAAGGCACAGAAGAGGGTTCGGGAGTCCGGAGGCAGGGCTCACGGCCGCGACTCTGAGACTTCTGAACGAGCACGATATGCAACACCACCGAGCGCTCAATCGGTGACGTCTGAGTCTTAAGGTCGGTCAAAAATGGGGCGTCTACAGATAAACCTAATTTAGTGAAGGCTGCCTAGTTCTCTCTTAACGGCTTATGCCCAACTTCTTCCCAACTAGGTTTCTTCCCTCCCCTCTTATTTTCTTCAACTCCAAACCTCTAAACAAGATTTTTTAAAGATTTTTTCAAATATTTCACCTCTCTTCCATTTATTTCCACTTTGTTCTTGCTCAGTTTACCGAAAAGTGCAATTTTTAACGAAATGCGAGCCTCGGAACATCGTAAAAACTTTTGAGAAAAATATTTTGAAAAAGAGGGTTTTGAGGCCTAAAATAATTTTGGTCAAAATAGTTTTGGTCCAAAAAAAAAAGGGGTGTAAGGTTGGGATTTGGAGCTCTTCTTGCAGAAGGAATCGAATTTTTGCATAGCACAACTTTCATCATCGAGTGATCAACCAATGGCGCCCAAGTCTGAAGGGTGGTCAAAAATGGGGTGTCTATAGTTGCTCCTCTTTAACAGAGCTCAGAGTCGTGAAATGACGTGAGTGCCCAAAAACGATCCATCTTAACAAGGCCGTAAGACTTGGGCAAACAAACAAAATGCAAATGCAGTTGGTTGAACCCGAGGGTTGCCTACGTATCCCATTGTAAGGAATCAAACTAGCATAGTTCAGGAGTAGAATGCAAAATGATACACAATTGTAATGAAATCATGCAAATGATATACAATGTGACAAAATCATCAAACCACAAGCAGTGCAAAACACACAAATACCATAAAAGGATGAAGATGCAACATCAAACTTTGTTTAACAGAGAAAAGGTGTCGGAACCCTCAAACCACAATTCTCTGAAGAATAGGCATGTACACATACAAAGCTATGTTTTAACGTGAAAAGGTATGGGTGCATCCCAAACTAAGTTTAACATGGAAAGGACGCAGGTAGGGTTTGGTGGTTTGAAACGAGTGGTGAAACATTATCTTCCTTGTTGTGGTTGCTCATTGTAAGTTGTACTCTGTTTTTTTATGCCCTATTCATAGAATTGATAGTAACATTTTACTGTAAACTAGAGTAAAATTTTACTATAATTTAGAATAAGATATTATTATGAAACAGTAAAATGTTACTGTCTATGTCAATTTTGATGGTAAATTATTATTATTTTTTTAAAGAATTTCATAGTCAACCTGAATTTTGTTTGATAGATCTTGATGAAAGAATTCTAGAAATATTAATTTTATTATAAAAAAAACAACATTTAAATCAAAAGTTATATCATTCTAAAGTTTAAAATATTAAATTAGTCATTATGGGAATTTTGGTAATACACTACTAGAAAAAAGGGGCTTTGGACACGGAACATTTTACGACGGTTTAAAAATCTTCGTAAGAAGCAAGCTTTTGTGACGGCAAATAAAGATGTCGAGAAATTAATTTGTTTGCGACAGAAAATCTAATCTCATGGAAAAAAGTAAGATTATATGCGACGGTACGTTAACTGTGGCAAAAAAATTTAGCCTTGTGGGATTTTTTTTTTTTTTTGCAATGCACTTTTGGAAGTCCGTCGAAAAATGTTTATTTTTTGCTCATTCATTCGCGATGGGCCTTAACATCATCGCAAATGGTAATTTCTAAACTCTCACTTCCTTGTCCCTCCCGCTTTCCCGCTTTTCCCAAACTCTCCATATTCTCTTAGGATAAAAACAAAAACAAAAACAAAAAAAACTTCAGTATTCTGCCCTAATCTCACTTCTCTCTCTCGCGCGCCCAGTCGTCACTATGTCTCTCTTGCAGCAGCAACAACAGCATCGTGGGCAGCGTCCAAATAACCCTCCTCTTCTCTTCTCTTCTTTCCTCTCACTCACGTAGACGCTCACAATCTCTCTATCGCTCTTGCGTTACCCTTACAGACTGCCTGTAAAAATAGCGGTGGCGACTTCCTCACCAGCTCTCCCTCCAGCATCCAGGTATAGCTTTCCTTTGCTTTCCTTTGCTCTCCTCTATTCTTCTATCGCCTGTCTTCTTCCTGCTAAGTTGATTGAAACTCTTTTTTATTAAGAATAAAATAGTTCACAAGAGCAAAACCATTTTCTTTTTCTTTGCCCTTTTAATTCCCTTTGCTCCAAATAATATATGTATATACATAAGTTTTTTTTAGTGAAGTAATTTTATTTATTTCAAAGGAGTTGAAATACTATTCTTAGATCAATGTTCGTTATTTGTGAACAGGAAGCTGAAATAGTCTATTTGTTTATCAAATCATACTGAGTTTTGTTGGTTGACTGAGTTGACACACTAAAACTCTTTTGTGAAAACTTGTCCGTTGTTTATGTTTCGGATAATTTTTATCATTTATTTTTGTGTTGATCGGTTTATATAAGTAAGGAAATGACAAAAGCCAGAATTTTGGGTATTTTGGTTTGTTTTATGTTTACTGTTTCAACAAATTTGTCAACTTTAAAAAGAAAACTAGTTTGTCAGGAAAATGTGAACAAGTTTCAAATTTTATAGAATTTTAGAAAGAAATTTTTTTGAAAACAAGCTTTCATTCGATCGGGCAATCCAAAATAGTTATCTGAAATTGGTATACCACTGGCATGGCAGTCCATTAGAACATTCACGGTTGGTCTCCATGTTAGCATTTAAAAGCCTCTAAAATCCTTCCAAAACAATACTCTAATCGCTCATATTCTCATCTTCTTCGATCGTAAGTTACAAAAAAAATCCCTATGGTAAAAGATTTTGCAGCATCAAGAATCATATGAATTGTACATGTTTTTAACCGGAATTGTACATGTTTTTAACCGCAATTGTACATGTTCATCTCTATAACCATTATATAAAAGCATAGAAACCTTAGGTGGGTCTAACGTTAAAGTTTCTTCTTTGCCCATGGCCTATTTGTTTATTACCTAACTTGTGAAACAATACTCTAATCGCTCATAACATTGTGAAATTTTCGTACATTTTTTAATTAAGAAATGAGGGATTGCTGATTGCATAGAATTGTTGCCAGAGGTATTCCTAACATCATTTTCATCATATTAGAGTCTACATGAGAATATTAGAATAAAATACTTCTTACATATTTGGTGCTTCACAATAGTTCATTTTATCAGACTTAGAGAAGAAGACATAGCTGATTGTGGGATAATAGTGCATGCAATGGAGGATATTTTAGCAAAAATTTCCTTAGAAAAAGATTCTGTCTCTGTTTCTTGCCTGCAAGTTGTTAGCCTTTACAGGACTTTAACTTATGTCTAAGTATTTTTGTTATTATTTTTGGTATATTTTACAACTCTTTTATGGATTTTCACATTTCAATAAATTTCATTTTGTTAAACTTCTTGAAGGATTCATGACATTTTATTGAAGCTTCTTTTTTTTTTCTTTTTTTTTTTTTTTAACTTTGTGATTTAGCATTTGTTTTCTTTACAAATACTTGCAGCTTTATATGGAGACTATACAGGACCTTCTTAATCCTACTATTGATAACATATCCATCATGGAAGATCCAAAAACATGAGATGTTTCACTACCTGGGCTACCCTTGTAGAAATTAGGGGTCACCAGAGTTTTATAGAACTTCTATGATTAGGTGAAGCTCGCCGCTTTGCTTTTAACACAAAGTTGAACACAAAATCTTCTCATAGTCATGTCATTCTAATGGTAAATGTATTTCTTTTATGGTCTTCTAATGGTTATGCATCTAAAATTACTAGGAACCAAGGGCGGACCCAGGATTCGTTGATGGGGGTGAGCTAATATTAAGGTAAAATTATACAAAATATTTTAAGTATAACCATATAAGAAAAAAGAGAATTTAATAATATAATCTAGATTAATATCTAAATTTATTAATTAGCAACAAGCTAACTAAGTTGTGCTCGACGAGTCTTTAAAGATTCGAATTCATCGATTACAGAATCAAGATCAATTTTCAAAGTAAGGTCTCGTTTAAGGTAGAGAGACAAGCAATTGGCAAGAAACTCATCCCATTGAATTGTGAATGGCAATTTTAACATGCTTCATACCCGAAATGCTCTTTCCGTAGTCGTCGTAGAAACAGGAAGGGTCGACACAAAAAGAATCAATTTGTAGATCATGGTGTAATGCTCGAACTTTCTTGTCACAAATAGTTCTCGGCACAAATTGGCAAGGGTAGATATCTTATGAAACTCGAGATCACAAGCAACATCAAGCTTATAATGCATTAATTGACATCTCAAAGCATGGATGTCCTAAGAAGTGAAATCTTGGGGATAAAATTTCTTAGCAAGATTGCAAATATTATCCACATTAAAAGATCTAAAATTGCCACTAGGATCCAAAGCCGAGCTAAGAGAGAAGTTGCACTACCCCATCATTAAATCTATGTTCTAACTCCATCAATTGAAAATCAATTGTAGAGTTGAATATGTTAAAGTGATAATGATGCTCAATTGTAATGTGATCTTGTTGACAACGACTCGAACTTTAATAATTCCCTCTTGTCTTGAATTTTAATAATTCAATTAGATTACCTTGATTCAATGAAGTCGGGTTTTCATCATGACTTCTAAAACCAAGTCCTTGACGAGCAAGTACTTGAATGGTTTCAATTGTTGCCTTTACCTACATTCGATTCTTCAAAATCTCTTCTTTTGATTGCGTATTCAACACTTTTTCAATGTGTTGGGACGATTTCTTTAAATTGCCATGACTAATAGCACAATGACTATGCGATGAAGATGTAAGTCCGACATAAAGCAAAAAAACACATTTGGATCCATCATTTACTCTCTTCCAATTGTTAAACCCCTTATCAACAAGCGCAAAATGACTAATCAACTTATTTGGTTGATCAAACAAAAAGCATGAAAAATAATATGCTTTATCGTTTGAAGGAGAATACTCTAGCCAAGAAAATTGTTTAAACCAAATATGTTGGAATCGGCAATTCTGCTTTCCAAATGAGGACCTACGATACTCAAGTTTAGGTTGATAAGGCCCCAAGTTCACAGAAGCTCGTCTAACCTCATCCTGTTAATTAACCGCATATCACAAATTTGCAAGCGTAAACAAGATCTCGTTCAATAACAGTTGAATCAAATTCGCTTGGTTTATTTGCTTGAGGCATGGAATGCGGTTGCACATCAGAAAATGAGGTTTCAACAATATTGGATATTGTACTACTAGACTTCTATTTTGATTGATAGAATGAGAAAAAGGTTTTGCCTTTTTTTAGTGGTGGAGGTTCCATTATTTATAACCTAAAAAAAAAAAAATTAAAATTAGCCCTATTTAATATTAAACCAGAGTATATTCGCAATAATTTTAAATATTAGGGTTTTTATATATATTCTCAATAATTTTTATTTAGGCTTTCATTATTTTTATATATGTCCAAAAAAACTCCTTCAAAGTTCAAAAACTAAGAACAATATAGAACATTGAAGAAGACAACATCATAAAAAAACCTAATAGCAATATAATATTTGTTGTATAATGACAACATTTTAAAACCATTGTTAATCAAATTCATTCTCAATCAACGAAATAAAATAATCGATTAATTACACATA
The DNA here is from genome assembly GCA_030407325.1 of Camellia japonica. Lineage (NCBI taxonomy): Eukaryota > Viridiplantae > Streptophyta > Magnoliopsida > Ericales > Theaceae > Camellia > Camellia japonica. The sequence goes on from JAPPVO010000014.1 coordinate 13,353,601, forward strand.
CAAAACATGTTAGGAAAACGGAGGTGCTGTAGGCTACTGGAGATGATGGAGAGAGGGCCGCTGCCCATCTATTGGAAAATGTAAGGATTGTTTTGGAAGATTTGTTCTTTAAACAAATACAAACCTATTGGGCTGCCTCTATATTTTTTTGGGTAAATATTGGGCTGCTATTGGGCTACCTATCTTAAAAACAAATAAAAAAACTATTAGCCCTTATTTGGGGCTGGGCTGGGAGAGGTTGGGAGGCTAGGCTGGAAAAAAAAAATTCTACAGATTTTTTAAATTTTAGACTGGGCTACAGCCACCTATGCCCAGCCCTAGGTCCACCCTTGCTAGGAACTTGTTGGCATTCCTTTGTGTGACGTTGCAATTGCTAGACAAGGAGTTGGCGGGACAGACTTCTTGATGATGATTTAGCTCATTTATTATCCACATTAATGCAATCAGTGAATGTATATTCCTTAGCATGCAAATCTTTGACCCTGGTACACTAACATATTGTTCATATATTTTATCAACAATTCATCATATTTGTGTCATTCATCTGGAAAATTAAGAAAAATAGAGTAATAACTGCTAATTTAGTCTTGATACACTATATTGCAACCCCCACCCACATGGCACATGGAGGTCCAACTAGCACACACACACACACACACATATAAGTTAGAATCACATGAACTATGCAAATTAGTGAGTAATGTCTATAAAACAAAGTTTCTCCTTGGTAAAACACCTAGAATTACCCCCATAATGCACATGCACCGCTCACGCAAGAAAGCCATGTCTGCCTAGAATAAAAGCAACAGACCCAGAGGGACTCGGATTTTCCCTTTGTCTAATTTTTTGGCAACCACCCAATGTTAAGGATTGGTAGATGTAATGTCAAGGATTGGTAGATGTAATTTCATTTATGTTATTAGAATTCATATGTAATTTTGCTCTCTCACATTCTTTTTGTTTCTTTCCTAAATGATACTGATGTTTGTAATTGATTTTTAGGCCTTCAACCCTTGAGGTGTGTTGGAGCATACATTGAGATTGATTTGATTTATGATTTCCTTATTTTGTATATGCTTATTTAGTTGCAAATTGATGCTATCAAATGTTCAGATGTGTAATTCTTTATACCCATTATTACTATTATTGTTTCAAATGAATTTTAAGGATCAGGTAATGTGAATTTCTGCCTTTACCTTTTTGGAAAACCAAGAGACATAGCTGTTGATTTTGTGATTTCATTGAATTTGTGTAGCACAACTTTTTGTGCCCCATTTTGGAAGACGAATAGCCCTACAGTATCGGACTCCCACGGTTCTGAATTTGATCTCACAAGTGCAATGTGAAATAGATAAACACCAAAGAGTCTAAATCCAGCAAATCTTTTGAAAAATCGATTTTGAATCAAATTGCCAAAAATGGACTACTTTGCTAGATACAGAGTTACCACCTAAATATTTTGAAAAATTTAGGAAACCCATGACTCGTGCCAAATGCCACGTGTCCGTCATCACCAAGATTGTCTTGGCTCGGGAACTTAGGTACGAGAGGGGAAGGTCATAAATTGAGCACCCCTGCTCGCCCGATCAAAGATCGGCCTCTACTAATCATGATGTGAATCTTATTTACATTTTATGCTCTTGTTCCGATTATTAGGCTAGTATTACTATGTGATGTGCGCACAAACAAGTATAAACTAACTTGCAAAAATTGAAACACTTGATTCGTGTTTGTTTTTGAAAATTGTTTCGAATATGTACCACTTCAAAAAGTGATCGCATATGAACATTACTCAAATTATTCTAATTCAAGCAATTAGCCTTCATCCACAGGCATTCAAATAGTTTATCATTTAAGTAATTAGCCTCATGGCAAGCATGCTAGACATGGAAACAATCATACACATGCGATATGCTAAAGCATAAAAGAGCACACCTAGTACTCCAAGCCAAAAGATGAAAGAGTTAGGAAAAATGTGTGATCCTAACTATGCAATGTGACTAATGCAACTCATGTGATATGCAATCTAAATAGGCTCAGCTACTTAACATAACATGTAAATCAATTTGATAGCATGCGGTCTAAACACGTTTTCAAAGAAGCGTTAAACTAACAATGCAAGTTAGAATGATGGACCGAGCCTTGATGCATGTAAGACAAATGGATGCAAATCATGAAAGATGCTAAAAGAAACATGATGCCCTAAACTAACCATTATAAGTAGTTAAATAAAAGAGAGAAAGACGCGGAGTTGGAAGACATACACATTATTACAAGTTTGGCCCTCGCGCAAGAGGGTCCGCCGAATAAACTAACTAGCTAAGCTAATTACTACGAATTAACTAACTATTACAAACCCAAATGAATAATTTAACTAAGCTACTTAACTAATTATTACAACAACAAATTAATTAACTATTCTATCTGATTAACTAATTACAAGACAAAATAGCTGGCTATTACAACACAAATTAACTAGTTAGCTAGCTATTACAAGTCCATAAGCGAACGAGCCTCGATAAGTAAATGAAATGCTTATGTATGCACGGATTTCCACCCGAAAAGCCCACTGTTCTGCTGTTAGAATGCTTTTATTGCACAGTAGAACATCTTTTCACCTCAGACACTGCTCTGTTCTGCTGCAGAAAGTCACTGCTTAATTTAACAAAAGTGGCCGGCAGCCAGAATTGGTGGCTTGCCGGCCTTAAATAGTAGCCTGTTGTCCAGAACTTGTGGCCTGTCGGCCACAAAAGTTTGGTTCCTCCTGCTGCAACAGAAAGCATACAGAGCAAGAACAGGGTATTCTCAAGGTTTGTTTGTACAACTTACTCCTCCTTATCATCAATCAGCTCAAAGGAGTGGTAAATTTGATTCACAAGTCATCGATCGATGCAATTTCATTGCATGATAGACTATGAACCAAAGGGTACAATTTCAATAAATGCAACAAATAAAGACTCTCAAATCCCCTCCCTATCATGGATTGATCAAGGGAAGTGGTTGACAATGACTCTTGAACCGTTTATATCGCTAACAAGTATGAAACAATTCAAGACTCAAGGGTTCAATTAACGTCCGATTGAACCCTAACCAAGTTATTATCTTGCATCATTTTTAGTCCTCATTTTAATACTCCATTTTAATTACCAACCATTCCTTAGTAAATTAAGTCCAAAGGTGAGCTTTAAGTCCTCTAATAGAAAGAAGTATCAAACCAAGAGTTGTTTTAGGCGTGAGAGAAGTTCCATGCTGTTGGTAGTGAACTCCCAAAGGGATTAAACCATTAAGCACAAGACATCAATCTCATGCTTTAAACAAGTAACTAGTTTGAACCAACTTTCAAAGCAAAGCAAAAGCTAAGAAAGGAAGGAGGTTGCAGAAGTGATTAAGGGTGAAAACAAGTATGGAAAGCCATAAACAAATGTTATCAACTCAAATAGGTTGGTAGCTAAAGCCTAAACCACCAACCTAGGAGGACAATTACACTACAAGCATGCAATACAAAACTCAAATGCAACGAACAACCAAAAACAGTCTTAAAACAGTGCTAAATCAGTCCTAAAACATGTTGGAATTAAGACAAAAATAGTTAGAACAATAAGCTAAAACATGGAGCTATGTAAGCTAGTAAACGAAGCATAAGGAGGGGAGGCTACCCCCTCTATTTTTTAGACTTCAAAACAACATTTTAGCCACTGAAAAAGCTCTGAAATTCAGTATTTAAAAGCTTAAAGAAAGAGGACAACAAGGTGGGAAACACAAGGGTAAAGGCCTTGGAAGCTAGATGGAAAGAATGGTGAGCCACCCCTCCACCCTTATTGGCCTTAAACCACAAGTTTCAACCCAAAATTTTAGAGTTTAAACAACCATAAAATAGTAGGCAAAATAGTAATTAAAGCAAAGCAATAAGCCAAGACTTATACCTCTTGAATAGGAGAGCACTTTCCAAGTAACAAATCAACACTTACACACCCTCTAGAGAGCCCAAAAGTGCCTCAGCTCCAATACCACAAGGTTTGGTTTAGAGTGTGTAGGCAAAGGCTCAAGAAATTTGCAAGAGAGAGAGAGAGAGAGAGAGAGAGAGAGAGATATTTTGCTCCAAAATTTTCTAACCTTTAAGATGGAAGGAGAGGTCTCCTATATATAGACAAACATCAAACTCCCTTAGAAATATCAATACATATACGTGTAAGCAAGTACATGCATCTGTGACAACAGCTGGCACAGCTGGCAAAAATATTTGCCAAAACACACTTGTGGCCAACAAGCCACTAATTCTGGCCGACAGCCAAGATTAGTGCCGGCAAGTCCCAAGGTTTTTTAGGCTTGAAGAACTAGGGTTGTGGTCCAAAACAAGGCAAGAGATGTATAGGATTTGAAGGCTCAAAGCTGTGGCATTCTGCTGAGGACTCCGAGCACTTGACAAGCATATACACATTCATCATTGGGTGTGCAAGTGGTCACATCCAAGGGGGGTAAAAAATCGGGTGTCTACTGTTGCCTCTCTTTGACATGGGGTGTCTACTGTAGACACCCCATTTTTGACCGTCCTCAAGACTTGGACGTCACCGTTTGAACATTCGGTGATTATCCATGTTTGTGTTCGTTTGGAGTTCCCGGAGGTCTCGGCTACGCGCCCTGCCTCAGGATCTCCGAACTCGACCGTTTTGTGTCTGGTTTCGTACCAAACACTTGTGTTTTTGTCTTGAAGGGCAGGGAATGGCTTGTTGGCCATCCCCACACACCACCGGCCCTTCCCTACCATCACCGGCCGCATCTGTGTGCCGCCGGCACTGTTTTGTTGAAATATTCGGCCGGTCGGCACTATATGTTGCCGACCGGCACTTTTTTGTGCCGATGATCCCTTTGGCTGGCCGGCGTGCACCCTTTGCACCCCTGAGGCATGGTGCATGCCAGCTGTGCCAGCTGGAATGCACCATCACATTCCCCCGTGCATAAGTATGACCACATTGCACCTTTGCACCCTTGAAGCTTCTAGAAGCTTGAACCTTTGGCCAAGCTTCTTGGAGAAGCTTGGCCAGCTGTCTTAGCTTCTCCAAGAAGCCTAGACTCTTTTGCCCCCTTTGAATCTTTCCCTTTGCTTAGCTATTAAGTCATTTGACTTTGCCTTGGCCTATATAAGCACCATCTCTCCCCCTTTGATAGGGGTTGGCCATTCTTGATCAAAAACCAGAGCTCCTATATCTATATATCTGTGTTATACTCTCTCTCTCTATATCTCTCTCTCTCTCTCATCCTTGTGTGTGTGTTTTAAGACTAAATAGTGTGTTTTTACCTCACTTTTGCACTAATACACACACCATTACACCTTAGTTCGAGATTGAGGGACTTGGAGGGTTGTTTGTTGAGATTTTGGACTGATTTTGGTCAGTAGAAGAGGGCTGCACCACCTGTTCTTCAAGTGTTCTTCAAGGGTGAGCACTTTACTTTAGATTCCCCATTTTTGCAACAAGTTTTTACCTATCTTGCTTTGTGTTTTGAGCTTTGTGTATAACTGAAAAAAGTCTTAGATTTTCTTGCTTTTGAACTTTCATTAAGGTCATTTTGTGGTTTGAGTGCAAACTCACCCTTTTAGGCCTTATTTTGGCCTATTTGGTGTCTTTACTTTGAGCCTTATTTGCCTTGTTGTTTTGGGTCCTTTCTCCACTGAAAACCAGTGGGTTTTTAGTGGTAAAGAAGGTGGTTTGAAGTCTTGTATAGGGGAGGGACACCCCTCTCCCCTTTGTCCCTCTTTTGCCTTTGTCTTTGGCTTGAAAGGGAACATGCATGCTTGCTTGTTTTTTGGCGCCATTTCAGAGTTTTTTTGGATGTTTTGGAGCATGTTACATCTCTGTCTAATGGTGGTTTTGTGGTCCTTAGCATGCTTTGTATACTTGCTTTGTAGCCCTCCGTTTTGCCTAGAAATGTGCCATGGGTTTAGCCTTGTATATCCTCATGTTTTGGCTTGACTTATTGAAGCTTTTGGCCATGATTTGTCTTGTTTTAGGTCTCTTGGCCATTGGTTTAACCATTTTTGGCATGCTTGTTGTAGTTGTTTTGTATTGTTGCTTGTAAGCTTTGAGGATGTGAGCCATGCATATACATTGGATAGGTTATTTAGATGATTTGAAATCATTTAATATGTTATTTCAGTCCCTATACCATGTTTATATGTCCCCATTTGCCATGCCATTCATGCTTTGAAACATTGGTCTTTTATGCCTAGGAATGGACATTGTGCATGATTGCTTATTTAAGGTATTTGGGACTACCATGTCAAAGGTGTGTGTGTGTGTATTTTTGCATGCTAGAAATCTGTTTTTGGTGGCCTAATACATGCTATGAATAGTCATGTTGGTGGAAGTGAAAAGCCCCTCGTTTATGCCTTGGTTTTGGGCCCATTTGCTTGCATGTTTGCATGAGTATTGGTCCATCATTTTGGGCATTTTGCCACTGTTTTGGGGAGGTTGGAGGTCTGCCCCATTATGGTTTAAGTCCACTATTGCTTGCTTGAAACATGTTTGTTGCATGCTTGATTAGCAAAGCCTTGTTATAGGCTAGTTCTTTTACAAGAATTGTCCATGTTTGCATTATACTTTGCATCTTGCACGCCTAGTATTGCACACTTGCCATAACATGTTGCATTGCATTTGGTGTGTCTTGCACTTCATGTCATATTGCATCATTTGAGCCATGTTGTATACATGCATTCCATGTCTTGGTTTGGGGTGTCAAACCAAGTGTAAGGGTTGAGAGGAGTTCACACTACAAGTGGTGCAACTTGTCTCAACACTTGGTCACTAAGGCCCTTGATCTATACATGATAGGGTCTTGGTCTCATTTGTGTGTTGCATGCATTTTGACACTAAAATGCAATCTTGGTTCCTTAGGCTATCATGCACCAAGATGCATAATTTATGGCCTAAGAACCAAGGGTCATGCTTCCTTGAGTCCTATGCATGATAGGAAGCATTGGCCATGCTTACATATGCTCAAAATCCCATACCATGCACTGTCTGTCTGCTGTTGCTGTCAAAACTGTCTCCTGCAGGAATTTTATGCCGACCGGCAGTATAGAGTGCCGACTGGCACTATATTGGTGGCCGATAACCTCCTAAGCAGCCGATGGAAATTTTAGCTGGCCGGTGGACACTTCCTTCAGCCGGTGGTGTACAGCAGCATGCAAGGAAGGTATTCTGGGACTTTGGCAATTTTTGGAGAGACAGGGCAGTAAGAGCAGAGGCAGCAGTGGTATGGTGCGGGTTCCCCGGGCAAGTCGGATCCGAGCATGCATCATTTCGCGCATCCCGAGCGGGGGCTGTGGCCTCCTTTCTCTTTGCATTCATTTGTTAAGTAAATTTTGTAATAATTTATTTATTCATTATTCGGACTGTATATTTTTTTTTTGGCCCCTCCGAGTGAGAGCAAATTTGTAATAAGTGTGCGTGGGTGTGTGTATGTCTTCCAACCCCACGTCTTTCTTCCCTTTTATTTACCTGCTTATGATGGTAGATTAGGGCACGTCTATTTTAGCATACCTTATGCAATGCATGCGTGCATCCATGCATTTGTTGACATGCACCGGGCTCGGTACATCATACAAACTGCATTGTATTTCAAATTTCAAGTTGAATACTTGTTACTTGTAGCATTTCACATGCCATGTTTAGATTAGCCGAGCCTACTCTAGGTTGCATTTTGTATGCGCTGCATTAGGCACTTAACATGGACTTGGATCATACATTGATTTGCTAACAAGTTCTTGTTTTGGCACGGAGTACAATGTAAGTATTTATGCTTTAGCATATCGCATGCGTGTGAATGTTAACATGGCAGCATGATTACCATGAGGCTAAGTGCTTATATGAGATAAACTGTTTGAATGCCTGTGGGTGGAGGTTGGATTGTTTGAGTTGGGAAAACTCATTGAAATCCGTGTTTTAGCCTACTTGCGAGTAGCAATTTCCAAAGCACTTTTCAAAACAAACGGATATGCAATGCTTGTTTCCAAATTAGGCAATCTAGTCTATACTTGTTTGCTGCGCGCATAACATAGTAATTCTAGGTTAATAATCAGAATAAGAACACATAACGTTTTCAAAATCGGGTATCACGGTTAGTAGAGGCCGGTCTTCGGACCGGGCGAAAGGGGGTGCTCATAGCTGACCTTCCCTGATCGTACCCAAGCTCCCAAACCAAGACATTTGGTGATGACGGACACGTGGCCTTCGGCACCGAGTCAGGGTTTCCTAAATTTTCCCATTAAAAAATATTTAGGTGGCGACTCTGTATCTGGCAAAGCAGTCCATGTTTGGCACTTCTTTTCAAAAATCTGTTTTCTCAAAAACGATTTGCCGGATTTGGACTCTTTGGTTCAGATTACGAACCGTGACACAAATCGAGTCCGAGCTGTAGAGTGAGGCCCAAGGGCGCGTCTACATCTACTATTTTACGCGTCCCGAGATAAAAGAAAAACCGTTTGGGCTCGCGTTTCACGCGTCTCAAGATAAAACCCGCCCAAGACCGCTCTTTACACGTCTTGATATAAAAGAAAAACTGCTCGAGCTCGTGTTTCACGCGTTCTGAGATAAAACACGCCCAAGGCCGCGCTTCACACGTCCTGAGATAGAAACAAAAGATACAAAGAGGAATGAGCGTGTGCGATAGATACACAAAGTGAACAAGTGTGATAGATGTACAAAGTGAGCAAGTGTGATAGATGTACAAAGTGAGCAAGTGCGATAGATGCACAAAGTGAGCAAGATTACAAATCAATATAGTGACAACGCATATTCCATGCAAGATAGACAACCTACGTATGACGTTAATTGAAAGCATGTTCCATGCAAGAATCAAAAGCATATTCTATACAAAATTGAAAGCATGTTCTATGTACGAATCATGAATGATGCAGGACACGCGTGCAACATAAGTATATGTGACAATGCACATTCTATGCAACAAAAGAGAACAAAGATGTAATTTGACAAAATGAATAAAAACGATATTCGGTGACAACCTCCGATTTACCTCTCGCAGACTTTGCAACATGCTCAAAAAGGCTACACCTCGTTCATATTGGCAAGTGGGGCACATTCACGCACCAGAACGCAGTTTTGAGATCCCTTAGAATCCATCTGGACTCAACAGTAAACCTCTCATACACTTCTCGGGAAACAAAGGCACAAAACAGCACCAGGACACAAGTGAGGACCACCGGCCACCTGCCAGCCACAAGGGAAGACTGTCGGCCACCATTTGGGCTTGCCGGCCATAAATGTGGCCTGCTGGCCACCCGTGCACAGATCAGGGCGAAAAGGTCTTTTCAGCCTCGGGTCTTTAAGTATACATCTCCACACTTCATTTGCACACATCCACACCTCCGAAAATACTCTCTATCTCTCTCTCTAGGTGTATTCTTTCTCTAGATTTGTGTGTTATACGCATTTTCCAATGCCCCACGCAAACTTTCTTCTTAAAAGCCTTTTAATTCTCTACACTTTGAACCGATCAGATTTTGATTTCATCGTTTTTTCTGCATTTTCACCACTTTAGGCTTGTTCTCCTCGAGTTTCTCTCGGGTTTTGCAAACTTTCCCGGGTTTTGACTTTTTCTCCCATTTTCTCTCTCCTAGGGTTGGCTTTTTCAAGTCTACCCTCTTTTTTCCATTTTTCTTCACTTTTCATCCATTTTCACCCACTTTCTAGATGGAAAATGATATTTCTCATGACGGGGCTCCTCTCGAGGTTCTACATCCATTATCACCTCATGTCAAGGTTGAGGAGCCGGGGGTTGTCGAGGCCAGTGAGGCGGCAGAGGACATCACAGCTAATCTTGAGGCAGAGTTCACTCTAGAGCTCAAACCAAAGCCATTACCACTGAGGGTGCGGCCCTTTGATCCGATGACATATCATCCTCGCACACATATACTACCGCTTGGAGGCATCAGGCGTTTCAGTGACTTCGCTCATGGCATGCCACAGGACCTCCTACTGAGGAAGCCGGACTCCCACCTTTCCTCTAGTGCTACCGAGATATGAACTCTATTTTTATGCATTCCTACCTTTCCTTTAACTACATTTCTTGCACTGTCTTTTATCTGAATGCTCTTTTATCACTGCCTTTTGTCTTATTCACCTTTTCTTTGCCACATGGGGACTCCCGCTCTTATGAGGGATACGGTGTGACAACAGTGAGAGATTGGTACTATGAGCTCCCTGCCGAGGTCCGCGACATTATTGACGAGGCCGGCCTTGGCCTATTCTGCTCCCGACTTTCACGACACATAGCGAGCCGAACTTTTTTTCTAGGGCGTTGGTGGAGAGGTGGTGGGACACTACCAACTCTTTCCACTTCTCTTCCATCGAGAAGATGACGATGACTCCCTACGACTTCACCATGCTCATAGGCTTAGGAGTAGGGGGTGATCCGATTCCCTTCGACACGGATATGGGCGAGTGGGAGGCTACTTGGATCCACTTGTTGGGAGCACGCCCACCTCTGTACAGACCGGTGATGGTGAGGTATAGTTGGTTCACCGAGCAGTTTCGCGAGAGCAAGCCCAAGACACCAAAGGAGGTGGAGCAGTTCGCCTGGGGCTTTTTGATGTTTCTTCTCGGTACCACATTGTTTTCGAACATGTGGAACACCGTAGGCTTATATCTGCAAAGCGCCCTGGTGACCCTGTCCCGAGTGCAATTCTATGATTGGGGCGAAGCTGGCCTCGCTACCCTCTACGGCTACATGAGTTCCACTTCCTAGATGAGGGAAGAGCGAGTTAGAGGTTATTGGAGAGCTTAGGAGGTATGCACCACACCTTTCTGACTTTGTACTTTCTGTTCAATATCTGTTCGCAACTTGTGCTTTCTGCTTTGCACTTTCTACTTTAATATCTGTTCACAACTTGTGTTTTCTGCTTTAATATCTATTCATGCATTGTGCTTTTTACTTTTCACTTTCTGTATCTGTTCATGCATCATGCTTTTTGCTTTGCACTTTCTGTATCTGTTCATACATCATTGATGACACCATTGCCTTTTTCTTGTAGTTGTAGGTTTATGCTTACTTTCCAGCTCTGGCTCCAAAGCCAATAAAGGAGATTTCCCTCGTGGTACCGTATTCACGACGGTATGACGATCGGTGTCGGCGTCGGAGCCGCAATGACACAATCTTTGCCTTCTTCCGTCGATACTTCGACACAGCAGATAGCCTACCGGTTGATGCGATCATCCAGTTCATGGTGGGCCTAGACACTGACTTCTTCAGAGCAGAGGGCGACTATGCGACATTCATCCAGACTCATCTTATGCCTCCTCTGACGGGCGTTCACGCAAGCGAGGGAGCAGAAGCTCTTGTGGCGGGTGAGGCGACTCGGGCAACCAGGGCCCATATTAGAGGGCCCCTCCTATTGGGCAGATGACCGGTTGGCCGGAGAATCCCACTACGCTCACATGTTGGTGGCCGACTGGGACAACCTACCAGATTTTGATCGAGCCGGCAGAGGCAGGGCACAAGTATATCAAAGCTCGAGGCACACCTCAGGCATGGACCACACTTTACAATTTGCACCCCACATTTTCATTTCAGATATGTTTATTCCTGATATTGATCAATCAAATGCACTTGCAGGCACCTACAGAGTATACAAAGAGCCTTCTCGAGCTAGTTGCCTCTTTGATCGGCATGGTGCAGAGGAGAGAGACGATGCTTGCTCTCCACGGTATTCAGGTAGTTTCCTCTATTTCAGCATGCATTTCATCACTAGCTCTGTTGTGCACCACACTGTCATATTCCCACTGATACATTGGCACCCTAACTGTAGTCTTCCCCAAACTGCACTGACACACTACATTGGCACACTGTACTCACACACTATACTCATATTGTATCTGGTTTTTACATGACGCTCATTCTGCAAACTATGCCTATATCTTATACACACACTATAGCTGATATGTTGACAACTATTTTTCCAGATTCCATCAATACAGAGGGCACCAGTAGCAGCAACAACACCAGTACTGGTAGCACCTTCTCCAACAACATGAAGGAGTGAGAGGCAAACCTCAGCACGTAGCTAAGATGTGCGCCGCGGTCGAGGTAGGGATAGGGGTACCTGAGGCCGGAGTAGTCCCTCAGAGCCCATTTTGAACGATGATGATGCTAAGACTAGCAACTCTAAGGAGGTAGCGAGTTAACATTCTGAGTCATCTGAGAGCGGAGATGATGATGCTAGCTCAGGGTCTAGGAGCGAAGCTGATGCCAAGGTGGGCTCTAAGGCAGGAAGCGAAGATAATACCGGCTTTGGTTCAGAGTCTGATTCTGACAACGATGCTGATGGAGATAGTGCCCCTGAGTCCCCTCCGAGGAAGAGAACGCAGAAGGCCTCTCGAGCTTGAGATGACTGGCGCTGATTTTTTTTGTACTTTTTGCTTAGTTTCTTTTTGTTTGGTAGCATAGCACATGTATAGCTTCAGATAGGTTTTACTTTTATTCTTGAAACTTGTACTCCTCTTTTGCAAAAACCATGATTGGAGTAAAACCCCACAATTTTTATGAAAAGTGTTATCATTTTTGCATCATAAGCACCATATTTGCATGAAATGGACACGGAATTGAATTTTGAAAACGAAAACTTGTATTGGCACGATGTTCTTAATCAAGTAATGAGATAACCAATGACCAAACACAAAATACAACTCGATAAGCAAAGCAAAAACAACTCAAACACAGATATGCACAACTGCTAAGACCAAAAGACTCAAAACAAGACCTCAAAACACAAAGATTAAGACAAAAACCAGGCTGCCAACACTGCCCAGCACACAAGTGGATGGCAGGCTAGAAAAGGAGGGTTGCTGGCCACAAAACGAGGTTGCCGGCCACAATTAGTGGCCTGTAGGCCACAAATGTGAGGATCACCAGATTGCTGACAACTGGCCTTCACTCACAGCCTTATCTTCTACAAAAGGTCCTCCTTTGTGATTTCTCCTCTAGAACCTCATTTTCGCTGCTGTTTTTTTTTACAAATGGAGATATTCCTTACCGAGAAGCTCACAGATTGGATAGCCACTTTAGACGGCATGAAAAAAGTGAATTTCTGGGATTTTGGCATAAATGCACTTTTTTCGTTAAGCCATACTCCACTTTGCTTTCCGTTCTTCCATGTCGCGGCCCGCTACTGGGACCCAATTACGCATGTATTTTGCTTTGGAACACAAGAAACGTGTCTGACTCTTTAAGAATTTTGGGCATTGATGGAAACCCAGCGTGATGAGAAAATCATGTCTCAGCCCCGTTTTGGCTACACCCAAGCTTTGGGATGAATGTGTGGGCTCACTTTGCATGAAGCTCGATCTTTGGCCCATAACAGAGAGCTAGACATACCCAGCTTGATTCATTGATTTTTTGATACCGGTGGCAAGGGCAACCTCCTCTAGCGAGGTTTTCGGCAATATGCCCTCTGTTTATGTATGCTTGCGCATTTCTTTCTTGCCCTTAGTTTTGATGGAACCAGCATACGGTTGATCGAAGTGGCCCAATGTTTGAAAAAAGATAAGAGTTGTATCGGTTTGACGCTGGCCGAGACCCTGATGGCCTTAGATGCTTTTCATCAGCGAGAGACTACCAGGTTTGCGGGGAGTCCACTACTTCTTCAAGTATTGTTTCCCATCCTTTCTCATATGTGTTTCTCACATCACTCGGCACTCATGGTCTATTTTTCTCTTAAAGCCCTTTCTTTACTTTTCTCTCCGCATACATCTCTCTATTCTTTAATCCTTCTTATTTTTCATCCCTTCTCAAGTATGGCTCATGGATAAGCTGAAAGTGGTGGACTCTTGCCCCGAGTACTTAGCTCGAGCTTGTTTCTTCCACCAACGACTAGTGGATTTTCCTAACAAGGGATGGTGGTGCGACTAGATGTGCAACAGGTCTGTAGCTGACATAGCTTGGAGCTGCCCTTGGCTTCATCTAGCTAAGATGAATTACAGCATGACTCGGCAACCTGGCATACAGTTGATTGGCCTCACGCATTGCGTGTTCTACTTTCCCTTCCAGTTCAAAAGCCAGTTTGGGCATGATTAGACCCACCCAGAGAAGATGGTAGAATACCTGGCTTCATTCCCGATTCATGCTTCACATTTGGCTAGGTACCTCACTGCCTGGAGGACGAGAGAGCTTCTGGCCCCTGCCCCTAGTTTCAGTTATGCCTTTTTGGCGAGTGCTTGGCTTGGCTTGGCTTGAAGATGAGGCACAAACCGGGCCCACTTTGGCTTCAGAAGCTTCCACAAGCACGAGCAGAGGACGCAGGAGCACCTGACTCGCCTATGCCCCTTGTTTATTGCTTTGACCTTTCTTTTCAAGTTTTATGATGTAAAAGCAACTTTGATTTGTATCAGAGAGTTAGAGAACTTTATGTTTGAAATCAATGGAATTAAAGTTGTGTGCACTAAAATTTTTCCTTTTGGTCCAAAAATGGTCTAAGTTGTAAAAGGTAAAATTTGAACAAAATCAACTTTTATTAAAATTTTCCAAAACCATTTTCGAAAATGATCACCACCTGACATACGCGGAATCAATCCTCAAGATGTAGAACCCCGAATCAAAAGATCATAACCGCCCCTGATTGAATACATTATTGCTCGGCATCGCAACTAGCTCTTCTTCCCAGAACAAAGATCACAACCAAGCTCTCAGATAATGGACAAAGATGACCTGATCAGACACATGGATAGGACAGTTGAATTGAAGGTGATTACAGCCAAACTTTAGGATGAAGTTGCCTAGATATCCCAAAGATGGGAATCAGGCCTTACCGTAGACGTCCCCGAACGCCCCGGGAGGGTTAAGTCCCGTTCCGTTCATTTGGGTTCGCTACAGTTCGGACTCCCTTTTTATTTGTCGCGGTTCTAAATCTGAACCAAAGAGTCCAACTCTGGCAAATCGTTTTGAAGAAAAACAGATTTTTGAAAAGTAGTGCCAAACATGGACTGCTTTGCCAGATTACAGAGTCGCCACCTAAATATTTTAAAATGGGAAATTTAGGAAACCCTGACTCGGTGCCGAAGGCCACGTGTCCGTCATCACCAAATATCTTGGCTCGGGAGCTTGGGTACGATCGGGGAAGGTCAGCTATGAGCACCCCCTTTCGCCCGGTCCGAAGACCGGCCTCTACTAACCGTGATATCCGATTTTGAAAATATTACATGCTCTTATACCGGTTATTAGCCTAGAATTACTATGTTATGCGCACAGCAAACAAGTATAGACTAGATCGCCTAATTTGGAAATAAGCATTGCATATCCGTTTTGTTTGGAGAATAGTTTGAAATTGCTACTCGCGGGTAGGCTAAAACACGGATTTCAATGAGTATTCCCAACTCAAGTAATCCAACCTCCACCCACAGGCATTCAAACAGTTTATAACACGTAAGCATTTAGCCGCATGGCAATCATACCGTCATGGCAAACATTCACACGCATGCGATATGCTAAAGCGCAAAAACTTACATCGTACTCCGTGCCAGAAACAATAACCTGGTTAGCAAACATGCATGACCTAGTTCATGTTAAGTGGCTAATGCGACACAGCATAGATGCAATCTAGAGTAGGCTCGGCTAACCCTAAACATGGCATATGAAGTGTGCGAATAGCACGTATTCAATTTGGAATTGAAAATTGCAATGCGGTTTGTATGATGTACCGAGCCCGGTGCATGTAAACAAATGCATGAATGCACGCATGCATTGCATAAGGTATGCTAAAATAGACGTGCCCTAATCTACCATCGTAAGCAGGTAAATAAAAGGGATAGAAAGAAATGGGGGTTTGGAAGACATACACCCACTCACACACACTTATTACAATTTTGCCCTCGCTCGGAGGGACCAAAAATAATAATACAGATAATTAACTACGCAAGCTAATTAAATATTACAAATTAATTAAATTAACAAATTTAATTAAAGCAGTAAACCGTCTCGGGATGAGGGCCGGATGCGACACGCGCTCGGGACTGGCTCGGAAACACACTGCCATGCACGGATTGCCTCTATTTCCCCTGCTATCCTCCTCAGAAAATTGCCAAAGTCCCAGGAGTGCCTCTCAGGGCACTAGGGAGTACCACCGGCTGGGGTAGAGCACCACCGGCCGAAGAAGGAGACCACCGGCACTAGATGAAGTTATCGGCTGGAAATTTGCTGCCGGTCGGCACTAAACAGTGCCGGTCGGCACAAAATACCTGCAGAACCTGCAACTCACAGCAGCAGAGGGCAACAACATGCATGGCAATATAATTCAAGCCATTTATGCACTACACACACCCCTTATCATGTTTTTGACTCAAAGGGGCATATGCCTCGATTCCCGGACCACCAATCGCGCATTTCCATGCGTGATGGCCCTAAGAACCAAGAGTGCAACTTTGATTTCAAATGCATGCAATGCAAACAAACAAACAAGGGTGCTCAACCTCCATCATACTTCACTTCAAGAGGCCAAACATGCACAATATAAATGCAACCCAAAATATGTCAACTAGGCATGGGACATGGACTATGCAACATGTTCATGCAAAGGGGTTCAAGCAAGCATGTAAGGTAAGCATGCAAACCAATGGAAGGATGGACTTATACATGAATTAGGCACCTCAAATAGTCCTAAAATCAGTGGCCATGATGCTAAGGAAATGAGGGCCAAACACACATGCACACATGCACAAGTTAAGGCACCAACACTTAAGCATAATAAACAACATTCAAGCACACTTGAGATGAGTTGAACATGGGCTACAAGCATACATATAAAGCTCTGAAAATCATGCAAAACATGATGCCAAATCATGTAACTAAGCAAGCTAAACATGCAACAAATAGCCCAAGTATTAAGGCAAGCCAATAAGGCTTTGAACCACACCTAAGCGAGGCAATTATGGGCATGCATTAAACAACCTAAAACAGATTTTTAGCATGTCAAATTAGGCCCAAAGGACCACTTAGATGGCGTCTAAGAGGCTTGAAATCAAAGGCATGCAAAATGGCCAAACATGAGGCATCCAACACATGCTTTTAAAGCATTAAGAGGCAACTAAGGCAAGCATACAAGCATACCAAAGGGACTGAAATAGCATGTGAAATGGTTCCAACCATCAAAAATGAAGCAAGCAAGCATGCTACACATTCATACTCTTGAGGCCAACAAGCCAAATGCAAAGAGGCTATATTAGGCATGCTAAGATTGACCAAAACAACTTCGGACAGAGCTAAACATGCCAAAATAAGCATACAAGCTTCACAAATGCAAGCCTAAAACATGCTAGAAACTAAGGCACACAAGCTAGGCATGTTGAGGCAATATTAAGGCATTACAAAAGCAACTATGCGAGGCATGCAAGGAGTGCTAAAACCAACTTAAAACAGAGTTTAATCATGGCATAATAGGCATGAAAACAGCCAAGACATGCTCAAAACACACCAAACATGGTGCTCCTTTGGAGGCCAAAACTTGCCCTTTTCAAGGACATCAAGGAGGGGGTGCCCCTCCTCCTTTTGGAGACTTCAAGGCACCATCTCCACCACTGAAATCCCTCAAGATTTTCAGTGGGGGAGAGGTCCAAGTACCAAAGTCTCGGAGCTCTCACAAAATGGCCCCAAATGGCCCTTTTCAAGGCCTAAGGCAGTCAAACTACCCAAATGCAAAACACTCTTATAACATGAAGAGGTTAAAAAACAGAACTGAAGAGGGTTAAAAAAAGAACTTTTATGTGTTATGGACTAAGCACAAAAACAACTCTAAGCTAGGTAAAAACAAGGTGCAAAAATGGGGTAAATAAAGTAAGTTTTGTTACCTTTGAAGACCACCTTCACAAAGGTTGGAGTTGTTGGTTCCTTGAGCTCCAAACCAGCCAAGAACACCAAGAACAAGCCCTTAGCACCTCAGTTCCAAGAGGAAGGTGAAACACTAGGTGTTGATGTGCAATAGTAAGGCACAAACACCTAGTGTACAAAACAAGAAAGAAAGAGAGAGATAGGATAGATACACAAAACCTAACCTAAAACCAGAGCTTCTCCCTCCTCTAGAATGTCTAACTCTCTAAAATTCTAACCCTTGAGCCAAGAGAAGAGCCTTCTCTTGTATAGGCATGAAAACTTACAAGTTAAGCAAGCCTAAAGGCTCATCCCTCCATACACGTGTATGGAGGGGAGCAAAAAGGTGATACAGCTGTCTAAAAATATCTGATAAAGCAGCTGCACAGCAGTCGGCAGGGCAAAATGGTCATTTTGCCAAAAAGAGTGCCGACCGGCACAAAAGAGTGCCGGTGGCAACACCAACCAGCCGGTGGCCTTTAGCCACAGCCGGTGGTATGTGGGGGTGCCTCACAAAGCATTCCCTGCCCTCCCAAGGCAAAACACAAGTGTTTGGTGCAAAACCAAACACCAAACGGTCGAGTTCGGAGGTCCTGAGGCAAGGCGCGCGTAGCCGAGAACTTCGGGAACTCCAAACGAACACAAACATGGATAATCACCGAGTGTTCCAACGGTGACGTCCAAGTCTTGAGGACGGTCAAAAATGGGGTGTCTACAGTAGACGTCCCCGAACGCCCCGGGAGGGTTAAGTCCCGTTCCGTTCATTTGGGTTCACTACAGTTCGGACTCCCTTTTTGTTTGTCGCGGTTCTAAATCTGAACCAAAGAGTCCAACTCTGGCAAATCGTTTTGAAGAAAAACAGATTTTTGAAAAGTAGTGCCAAACATGGACTGCTTTGCCAGATTACAGAGTCGCCACCTAAATATTTTAAAATGGGAAATTTAGGAAACCCTGACTCGGTGCCGAAGGCCACGTGTCCGTCATCACCAAATGTCTTGGCTCGGGAGCTTGGGTACGATCGGGGAAGGTCAGCTATGAGCACCCCCTTTCGCCCGGTCCGAAGACCGGCCTCTACTAACCGTGATATCCGATTTTGAAAACATTACATGCTCTTATACCGGTTATTAGCCTAGAATTACTATGTTATGCGCACAGCAAACAAGTATAGACTAGATCGCCTAATTTGGAAATAAGCATTGCATATCCGTTTTGTTTGGAAAATAGTTTGAAATTGCTACTCGCGGGTAGGCTAAAACACGGATTTCAATGAGTATTCCCAACTCAAGTAATCCAACCTCCACCCACAGGCATTCAAACAGTTTATAACACATAAGCATTTAGCCGCATGGCAATCATACCGTCATGGCAAACATTCACACGCATGCGATATGCTAAAGCGCAAAAACTTACATCGTACTCCGTGCCAGAAACAATAACCGGTTAGCAAACATGCATGACCTAGTTCATGTTAAGTGGCTAATGCGACACAAGCATAGATGCAATCTAGAGTAGGCTCGGCTAACCCTAAACATGGCATATGAAGTGTGCGAATAGCACGTATTCAATTTGGATTTGAAAATTGCAATGCGGTTTGTATGATGTACCGAGCCCGGTGCATGTAAACAAATGCATGAATGCACGCATGCATTGCATAAGGTATGCTAAAATAGACGTGCCCTAATCTACCATCGTAAGCAGGTAAATAAAAGGGATAGAAAGAAATGGGGGTTTGGAAGACATACACCCACTCACACACACTTATTACAATTTTGCCCTCGCTCGGAGGGACCAAAATAATAATACAAATAATTAACTACGCAAGCTAATTAAATATTACAAATTAATTAAATTAACAAATTTAATTAAAGCAGTAAACCGCCTCGGGATGAGGGCCGGATGCGACACGCGCTCGGGACTGGCTCGGAAACACACTGCCATGCACGGATTGCCTCTATTTCCCCTGCTATCCTCCTCAGAAAATTGCCAAAGTCCCAGGAGTGCCTCTCAGGGCACTAGGGAGTACCACCGGCTGGGGTAGAGCACCACCGGCCGAAGAAGGAGGCCACCGGCACTAGATGAAGTTATCGGCTGGAAATTGACTGCCGGTCGGCACTAAACAGTGCCGGTCGGCACAAAATACCTGCAGAACCTGCAACTCACAGCAGCAGAGGGCAACAACATGCATGGCAATATAATTCAAGCCATTTATGCACTACACACACCCCTTATCATGTTTTTGACTCAAAGGGGCATATGCCTCGATTCCCGGACCACCAATCGCGCATTTCCATGCGTGATGGCCCTAAGAACCAAGAGTGCAACTTTGATTTCAAATGCATGCAATGCAAACAAACAAACAAGGGTGCTCAACCTCCATCATACTTCACTTCAAGAGGCCAAACATGCACAATATAAATGCAACCCAAAATATGTCAACTAGGCATGGGACATGGACTATGCAACATGTTCATGCAAAGGGGTTCAAGCAAGCATGTAAGGTAAGCATGCAAACCAATGGAAGGATGGACTTATACATGAATTAGGCACCTCAAATAGTCCTAAAATCAGTGGCCATGATGCTAAGGAAATGAGGGCCAAACACACATGCACACATGCACAAGTTAAGGCACCAACACTTAAGCATAATAAACAACATTCAAGCACACTTGAGATGAGTTGAACATGGGCTACTAGCATACATATAAAGCTCTGAAAATCATGCAAAACATGATGCCAAATCATGTAACTAAGCAAGCTAAACATGCAACAAATAGCCCAAGTATTAAGGCAAGCCAATAAGGCTTTGAACCACACCTAAGCGAGGCAATTATGGCATGCATTAAACAACCTAAAACAGATTTTTAGCATGTCAAATTAGGCCCAAAGGACCACTTAGATGGCGTCTAAGAGGCTTGAAATCAAAGGCATGCAAAATGGCCAAAACATGAGGCATCCAACACATGCTTTTAAAGCATTAAAGAGGCAACTAAGGCAAGCATACAAGCATACCAAAGGGACTGAAATAGCATGTGAAATGGTTCCAAACCATCAAAAATGAAGCAAGCAAGGCATGCTACACATTCATACTCTTGAGGCCAACAAGCCAAATGCAAAGAGGCTATATTAGGCATGCTAAGATTGACCAAAACAACTTCGGACAGAGCTAAAACATGCCAAAATAAGCATACAAGCTTCACAAATGCAAGCCTAAAACATGCTAGAAACTAAGGCACACAAGCTAGGCATGTTGAGGCAATATTAAGGCATTACAAAGCAACTATGCGAGGCATGCAAGGAGTGCTAAAACCAACTTAAAACAGAGTTTAATCATGGCATAATAGGCATGAAAAACAGCCAAGACATGCTCAAAACACAACCAAACATGGTGCTCCTTTGGAGGCCAAAACTTGCCCTTTTCAAGGACATCAAGGAGGGGGTGGCCCTCTCCTTTTGGAGACTTCAAGGCACCATCTCCACCACTGAAATCCCTCAAGATTTCAGTGGGGGAGAGGTCCAAGTACCAAAGTCTCGGAGCTCTCACAAAATGGCCCAAAAATGGCCCTTTTCAAGGCCTAAGGGCGGTCAAACCTACCCAAAATGCAAAACACTCTTGATAAACAATGAAGAGGGTTAAAAAACAGAACTTTTATGTGTTATGGACTAAGCACAAAAACAACTCTAAGCTAGGTAAAAACAAGGTGCAAAAATGGGGTAAATAAAGTAAGTTTTGTTACCTTTGAAGACCACCTTCACAAAGGTTGGAGTTGTTGGTTCCTTGAGCTCCAAACCAGCCAAGAACACCAAGAACAAGCCCTTAGCACCTCAGTTCCAAGAGGAAGGTGAAACACTAGGTGTTGATGTGCAATAGTAAGGCACAAACACCTAGTGTACAAAACAAGAAAGAAAGAGAGAGATAGGATAGATACACAAAACCTAACCTAAAACCAGAGCTTCTCCCTCCTCTAGAATGTCTAACTCTCTAAAATTCTAACCCTTGAGCCAAGAGAAGAGCCTTCTCTTGTATAGGCATGAAAACTTACAAGTTAAGCAAGCCTAAAGGCTCATCCCTCCATACACGTGTATGGAGGGGAGCAAAAAGGTGATACAGCTGTCTAAAAATATCTGATAAAGCAGCTGCACAGCAGTCGGCAGGGCAAAATGGTCATTTTGCCAAAAAGAGTGCCGACCGGCACAAAAGAGTGCCGACCGGCACAATATAGTGCCGGTGGCAACACCAACCAGCCGGTGGCCTTTAGCCACAGCCGGTGGTATGTGGGGGTGCCTCACAAAGCATTCCCTGCCCTCCCAAGGCAAAACACAAGTGTTTGGTGCAGAACCAAACACCAAACGGTCGAGTTCGGAGGTCCTGAGGCAAGGCGCGCGTAGCCGAGAACTCCGGGAACTCCAAACGAACACAAACATGGATAATCACCGAGTGTTCCAACGGTGACGTCCAAGTCTTGAGGACGGTCAAAAATGGGGTGTCTACACTTACGTAGTTCGGTTCAGGTTCACTCAAGTATTAACTCTCTCTTTTTGCGCTCTAACTTTTGCCAAAGTCGCCCTTTAGGGTTTTCAACCTTGCAAGCTCAGTTTTTCTTTATTTCTAATTTTTCATGCTCTAACTTTTGCCTAGGTCGCCCTTTCGAGTTTTCGGCCTAGCGAGCCTCTCAAGGATAGTATTTCTTCAACTTGTCTATGTTGATCGATTGTGAAAATTCCAGGCCATCTAGGTCCATGAGAATAACTGCTCCACCCGACTAGATAGCTTTGATGATGTAAGGACCAGTCCAATTGGGTCTAGACTTGCCCCTAGGGTCATGGATGGGAGCTCGATTGTCTTTCAGCACCATATCTCCCTCCTTGAGATTCTGAGACATAACTTTCGTGTTAAAAGCCTTAGCAATTCTACACTAGTAGCCCTGAACATGATACAATGCTTTTAGCCTCCTCCCATCAAACAACATTAACTCCTCAAATCTGCTCTGTTGTCAATCCGCCTTTGTTATCTAACACTTAGCCATAACTCGCAGCGACGAGACTTCAATTTCAATTGGCAAAACGGTTTCCATCCCATAGACGAGAGAATAAGGGTTGCCCCTGTAAACGTCCGAATAGAGGTTCTGTAGCCCTAGAGTGCGAATGGAAATTTATATGGCCAGTCCCTGTAGGTCTCAACCATCTTCTGCAAGATGTTCTTGATGTTCTTATTGGTGGCTTCAACAGCTCCATTGGTTTATGGCTTATATGTAGATAACTTATGAAAAGCCACATTGTATTTCTCCAACAAGTCTATCACCTCTTTCTTAAAGTGGGAGCCGTCATCTTATATGATCTCGTTCGGGACTCCGTATCAGCAAATGATATTGTTTCTGATGAACTTGGCCACATGCGATGCTTTCAACACTGCATAAGACTGAGCTTCCACCCACTTTGTAAAATAATCAATCGCCACGAAGATATATTCATGCCCATTTGACCCTTTTGACATGACTGCACCGATAACTTCAATTCCCCAAATTGAGAAAGGCCATGGCAAAGTCATGTTGTACAGTTTTGATGGCGGAAAATTCATGCGATTGGCATGAATTTGACATTTGTGGCATCGTCGGACAAAACCAATACAATCCTCCTCCATGGTGGACCAGTAGTAACCTTACCTGACAATCTTCTGGGCTAGCATCACACCATTCATATGCGCCCCGCATTCTCCTCCGTAGATAGCCTCCATAAGGTGCTTCGATTCCTCTTCTTCCACACACAACTTATGCATTCCCAGATGACCTCTTTTATATAGCTTACCTCCGCAGATGATAATTTGGACAGGCATTTGGCGTATTCCCCATTTGTCTTTGGCATTTGCCCCTGGTGGATATGCCTTATTTTCTAAGAAGTTCCAAATATCGTAATACCAGGGATTTTTGTCTTGCACTTTATCTATCGTGGCAATAGTTTCATAAGCCGGCGTGTATTTCTGCTCGATAATAATCAGACGCATCCGGACTTCAAGTGGGATGTCTACCATAGAAGATAGAGTTGCTAAAGCATTAGCGAACCTATTGTTCTCTCTCAATAGATGTGTGAAAGTCAGCTTTTCAAACCTAGGAATCAGAATATCTAGGGTCTGATGGTAAACCTTCATCTTCTCTTCTTTGACTTTCCAGTCTCCATTTGCTTGAGAAACACTAAGTTCGAGTCTCCAATAACATCCAATCTTATTGCCCCTAGTTCCAGGAGGCTTCTAAACCAGCAATACGTGCTCATATTCTGCTTCGTTGTTCGACACCTTGAACCAGAGTTTGAAGGCTAAAAGTATATGAGAGTCGTCGGGTGTTATTAGCAACACACCGATCCCATAACTGTACTAATTGGACGCTCTGTCAAAGTACATCATCCAAGTTTCCTCTTCAACTTGCATAATGTCTTCATCTAGGAATAAATATTTCACTGCCTCATCTCCTTCTACCAGGTGGTCTGCCAAGAACTCCGCTATAGCTCTTTCCTTGACCGATTTACGGGTGACATATTTGAGATCAAATTCGGAGAGAAGAAGCAACCAACGGGCTAGAGTACCCGTAAGCGTTGGTTTCTCAAAGAGATATTTGATGGGATCTAATCTCGAAACCAGGATTACAAAGTGAGCTAACAAGTAGTGCCTCAACTTCCTGGTAGCGCATACTAAGGCTAAGCAAGCTTTCTCCAATGGAGTATAGCGGGTCTCATAATCCAGCATTTTCTTGCTCAAGTAGTAGATGGCTTTCTCTACCCTATCTTCAGATTCCTGAATGAGCATGCATCCCATGGTTGTGTTTGTTACTAACAAGTACAAAATCAAAGGCTTTCCCAGCTCCGGTGGCGACAACACAGGCGGATTCCGGAGGTACTGCTTAACTTGTTCAAAGGCAAACTGGCATCGATCATTCCATCGAAATTTCTTCCCTTTTTTCAGGAGACCAAATAGTGGTTCACAAGTCAAGGTTTATTTAGAAATAAACCGTCTTATGAATTGCACTTTACCCAAAAAGCCTCGCACCACCTTTTCAGTCCTCAGTGGTGGCATTTCTAGGATGGCCTTCATTTTGGAAGGATTTACTTTAATGCCCCTCTATGTGATCAAAAAGCTCAGCATTTTTCCTTCTGTTACGCCAAAGGTGCATTTCTGCGGGTTTAACCTCAATCTGTATTCCCTAATCCGTTGAAAGAATTTTTTTAAGGCGATGTAGTAGCCCTCTCGTTCTTTGGACTTGACAATCATGTCGTCCACTTACACCTTGACCACTTTGTGGATCATGTCATGCAAAATGGTGGTCGCGGCCCTCTGATAGGTAGCTCTAGCATTTTTCAAACCAAATGGCATAACCTGGTACCAGTAGGTACCCCATGGCATAGTGAATGCGGTTTTCTCTTTGTCCTCGGGTGCCATCAGAATCTGGTTGTACCCAGAAAACCCGTCCATCAACGATAGCAATGCATGGCCCGCAGTGAAGTCTACTAACTCATCAATATGCGGCAGAGGAAAGTCATCCTTCGGACTGGCTCTGTTCAAGTCCTGGAAGTCCACACACAGCCGGATTCTACCATCTTTTTTCGGCACTGGGACGATGTTGGCCAACCAAGTCAGATACTCAGATACTAATAAGAAACCTGCCTCGATCTGCTTGGTGACCTCTTCCTTGATTTTCAACGCCCAATCTGGGCAGATTCTACGCAGCTTCTGCTTGACGGGTCGGGCCTCAGGGTCAAAAGGGATCCGATGCTGTACAATCTCATGATCGATTCCAGGCATGTCTTCGTAGGACCACGCGAAAACATCTCTGAAATCTTTTAACAAAGCAATTAAACGCTCGCGCGCTCCTCCGAAGACAACGTGGACCCGATCTGGACCAAACGCGGATCATTCTCAGTATCCACATTAATGGCAATGATTTCATCAGCACAGGGTTTAGAAAACCTCTCCTCCTCTCGATTAATCAAGTTTTTCAAAGCCAGGGGGATTTCTTCCCCTTCGTTTTCATTAAAATTCTGAAAATCTTGGTCAATACAATAATCCAACAACACAGAAAAGTACAAAGAAATTGCAGAGTTCTCATGCAAAAGGTCTAGATCTTCGATTCTAGACTCAAAAGAAAAGTTGAATAAAGAGCTAGACAGGACTTTGGTATCCAGGTTACCACCCCCAAAAATACCAGACTCAGACTCAGAAGAACTTGAATCTGACCCCGACCCTACAGACTCAGTGGAATCAGATTCTAGCTCATCACCCGATTTAGAACTAGACAAATAGCGTTTCTCCAGCTGCTAAATAAGAGATGGTGTCACTGATACATCCAAAATGCTGCTGGTTGGGTTCACACCCGGTTCTTCCCCGATTATGGAGACGGTAAGGTTATCCCCTAAGTTCTCTAGGTCGGCCACAGGATCTGTCAAGAGACTAGCCAGTGCTACCCCTACTCCAAGTTTGCTACCATATGAGTCACCTTCCGTGCTCTGTTTAGCTTCAATGCTTGGCTCAACCCTTTCCTTATCATCACTGTTCTGCAGTTGCAGAACAAAGAAGATTTCGAAGCCGGGGACGCGTTGCTTGGAGGAATTCACCCAAGGCTCGGGAAAACTGCAAAAAGGGAAATCTTCTCCCTCCCGAACAAAACGGCCATTCAATGTCCCCCGGATTGGCCTGTGGATGAGCTCATAGTGCTTCCCGGCTTGCTTGGCCTTGGCTCTGCCTTTCATCTCTTCTCTCTTCCTGATCCAGTCCTCTTTGGTGGGCACATAGCCCAGTCTAAAGGCAGGGTTGTGTGACACATCTGTCAGTGTCATAACACCTTTCCGGCCATTTCTCCCGAGTCCCATTCGTGGAACATACTGCAGTTTGCTCACGAAATAAATGGACTAGGCGCTAACGTACATACCTTCGTCTGCGGCCAAAATGGTCTATACTACCCGGGCTTCAGCCAGAGTGAATCCCTCGAGGAATACATCCTCCTCGCCATAGGTGATCTCCAGCACTGATGTAGTTACCTCTTGTGGCAGATGGATAGATGAATTCCCAAAAAAAATCGTCACTCCTCCTCTATGAGGGTATTTCAACATCTGGTGAAGAGTGGAGAAGACAGCCTTCACATGATGTAACCAGGGCCTCCTTAACAGTAAGTTAAAGGTAGTCAGCACATCTAAAACATGGAACCCAACCTCCTGCTCAGCCGGGCCCACCTGGACTCTGACTTGCACCGTGTCCATGACCTTTCTGCTCATATTATCATATGCCCATATTACTTGGGTTGTGGGAACAAAGTCTACTGGTTTAAGGCCAATTGCATAGGCGGTGTGAGAAGAAAAGACATTGATGGCCGAACTAGTATCTACCAACACCACCGGCACCCATTTCTCCCTGCACTCCACAGATACGTACAAGGGTTTGTTACGAGCCGAGCCCTCCGGCGGCAACTCTTTGTCAGAGAAGGTAAGAGTTGGTCTGGCACCACTTGGAAAAACCAAACCTACTAGCTACTCGGGCGTGGTGTTAATGGATAATTTAGCCTTGTCCATTACTGATAACACTGCATGTCAGTGTACCCATGAGGCCATGACAAGACCCCAGATGGAGATGTCAGCTTGGATTTTCTTAAGCTATTTCAACACTACCTCTTATTCCAGTTGTTTCTGTTTCTATTTCTATGCCTCTCTATCTTTTTCAGACACCTTTGCCTGATCCAAGTGCGACTACTTAAAATACTGCCCGCTTCTTGTCAGATGGTCAATTTCTTCCTCATACCAAGTGTTGTCTGGAAGGCACTCACCCTAATCTTCGTCGGTGTGGGCTAGATGCAGATCATCATCGGCCCACCATTCACCCTCAGTGGCCGACAAACAGTTGCCCGGCTCTACCCGTATCACTTTCACATCATAAGTATCCCTCATAGGGTGTTAGGCCATTACAGCTTCCTGGTTATCTTCAATCCTTTCTAGTTCAAATTGCCTCAATACAGCTTCCCGTTTCGTATCTGCAGTGCTCACAGCGCCCACTTCCTGGGCTGGGTTTTCCACACCAGCGTTTTTCGGCAGCTTCCCTTTTCTCATCGACCCTTCCGACCACTACCACTATCTCTATTTCTTTTCCTTCTGGTTTCATTCCAATTTCTTCTTCCTTGTCTGACTCATCACTCAGCCATCCAGAGTTATCAGTTGATCTGTTCAAGTACAACCACCAAATCTACACATCTCACTGATCCTGCTCGTCAAAGAACTGCAAATTGTCCAAGTCCTCCTCAAAGAAAGAAGCACCCAACGGCCTTTTTGCCAACTCCTTCTCATCTGTGATCAGCCTCTACTTTATGGCATCTTCGATTTGTACCCCCATCTCATGGAGTTCTGTAAATGTAAACAGAAGTGAGATGATCATCTTTTGCAACAGTTTGCTGTATAGATTCCAAACAACCATCCTGATCTGATCCTTCTCGGAAGGCCTTGTGGTCATCATCGAGGCCTTGGCTCTCCACCTTGTCACAAATTCAAAGAAGCCCTCATTCGGCTCTTGGCATGTTTTCTCAAGATCACAAGTTGTGACCTCGATCTATGTATTGTATGAATACTACACAATAAAGGCCTCGGCCATCTCCTCCTAATTCTTCTTGACAGAGTCTTCCAATTTGGCATACCATATGGCTGCTATACCTGACAAAGTCCGACCAAAGAGAGACAAGCTTTTGTAGTCTAGTCAAGCCCATCGCCCGCAAGATATCTGAAAATAGCCAAAGGTGAACCATTGGATCTCCGGAGCCATCGAATTAATCGATGTGCGGCATTTTGAACTGATCTGGTAATGTCACTGCAGAATTGGTATACCCATCCTCTATGTCCAGGATAGAGTTAACCCCTTGTGCTCTTTTGAACAACTTTTCCAGTTTATTGACCTTGAGTGCAGTTAGGTCAACCTCAAACTCAAACGAAGCCTCAATTTGATAAACAGGGGTTTTGGAGGCTTGTGCTGGGATTGGCTCTGCTGGATTGCCCTGATTTTCTTAGACATTGGTAGTATGAGCAGTGGCTCCGAGTGATGGGGTACTCGTGGGAGGTGCATGGGATGCAGAGGTCGCAGCCGGCTGTGGTTGCTATTGTTGTAGCCTGTTGATAACTTCAGCCTGACGGGCCACATCTTGCTGTAGGGTTTCAACTGTCTGCTGCAGATGATGTATTAATTCTTCTATATTGATTGAGGGATACTGTGTCATCGGAATAGGAGATTGATCTTGTGCTGAACCAGAAGTGGATGACTGTTCTCGAACCTGACTAGACACAGGTGAATTGAGGGGTGACTACTGTAAAAATTGACCGGTGAACTCTGCCTAATTATCTTCCGTCTTGTAACCGATAGAAGTGAAGTAAACACGAGTTATCCCCGAACAAGATCCCCGGCTTTACAAAGCCTACTAACTTGGGTCCAGAGTACTTGGGGGATATCCAAACTTTCTGAAGCTATGGTGGTAAACTACCTAGCAAAAAGAAATAAAGCAAAAGAAAATGATAATTAGAAACCGTACAACACCTCAGCTAAGACACTATCAATATAGACATGATCAAAGCTGTAAGACTGCACTCCACACTGAATTTTTCCCCCATAACAGATACCAGACTTACAAAGTTGCAACTGCTATGCACATTCCTATACAGTTTCACTATAAAGCACATACCAGTTAAATGAGAGCCAAAACACCCCTATGAGGGGGTAGGGTTACCTTGTCCTAGTTTCATCAGGAATTAGAGTTCACTATTCAAACAAAGCAGTTTTCACGCAATCCTACATTTCGGGTGAACATCCTGTCCTAGTTTGGAACAGTCTCTATGGCTTTTCGATATGCAACTAGGCCAAATGGTCAAAAGGGTACCTCAACAAGACTACCTAATATACCTCTCACACCTAACACCGAGAAGTGAAAAGGGGATCAAACAGTGCAGCAATAGTCCAGATTTAAGTGTTATGTTCCCATCATGGCAGAGCCCATGACCAGTCAGCCTTTTGGCAAGTTTTTAGGCAAGCCTCCGAAAAACCATCCAGGAATAGCAGATGTCAAATACAGTGACTTCAGCGCACCAATACAAATACAATGCAAAGAAACATATAAGTGTAAATAAAATTTCAAATCATGAAGTTTAAGTCAAGTTCTCTAAATTCCCCAGCAGAGTCGCCAGAAACTGTAGCACGACTTTTCGTGCCCCCTTTCAGAAAAGAAATAACCCTACAGTATCGGACTTCCGCAGTTCTGAATCTGATCTCACAAGTGCAATGTGAAATAGATAAACACCAAAGAGTCCAAATCTATCAAATCTTTTGGAAAATCGATTTTGAATCAAATTATCAAAAATGGACTGTTTTGCCAGATACAGAGTCACCACCTAAATATTTTGGAAAATTTAGAAAACCCATGACTCGTGCCAAAGGCCACGTGTCCGTCATCACTAAGATTGTCTTGGCTCGGGAACTTTGGTACGAGAGGGGAAGGTCATGAATTGAGCACCCTCGCTCACCCGATCAAAGATCGGCCTCTACTAATCATGATGTGAATCTTATTTACATTATATGCTCTTGTTCTAATTATTAGGCTAGTATTACTATGTGATGCGCACACACACAAGTATAGACTTACTTGCAAAAATTGAAACACTTGATTCATGTTTATTTTTGAAAATTGTTTCGAATATGTATCACTTCAAAAAGTGATCACATATGAACATTACTCAAGTTATTCCAATTCAAGCAATTAGCCTGCATCCACAAACATTCAAACAGTTTATCATTTAAGAAATTAGCCTCATGGCAAGCATGCTAGACATGGCAACAATCACACGTATGTGATATGCTAAAGCACAAAAGAGCTCACCTAGTACTCCAAGCCAAAAGATGAAAGAGTTAGGAAAAATATGTGATCCTAACTATGCAATGTGACTAATACAACTCATGCGATATGCAATCTAAATAGGCTCAGCTACTTAACATAATATGTGAATTAATTTGATAGCATGCGGTCTAAGCACATTTTTAAAGAAGCGTAAAACTAACAATGCAAGTTAGAATGATGGACCGAGCCTTGATGCATGCAAGACAAGTGGATACAAATCATGAAAGATGCTAAAAGAAACATGATGCCCTAAACTAACCATTATAAGTAGTTAAATAAAAGGGAGAAAAACGTGGGTTTGAAAAACATACACATTATTACAAGCTTGGTCCTCGAGCAGGAGGGTCCGAATAAACTAAATAGCTAAGCTAATTACTATGAATTAACTAACTATTACAAACCCAAACGAATAATTTAGCTAAGCTACTTAACTAATTATTACAACAACAAATTAATTAACTATTCTAGCTAATTAACTAATTACAAGAAAAAATAACTATCCATTACAACACAAATTAACTAGTTAGCTAGCTATTACAAGTCCATAAGCGAACGAGCCTCGATAAGTAAATGAAATGCTTATGCATGCACGGATTTCCACCTGAAAAGCCCATTGTTCTGCTGTCAGAATGCTTCTATTGCACGGTAGAACATCTTTTCATCTCAGACACTGCTCTGTTCTGCTGCAGAAAGTCACTGCTTAATTTAACAAAAGTGGCCAGTTGCCAGAATTGGTGGCCTGCCGGCCACAAATAGTAGCCTGCCATAAATAGTAGCCTGCCATCCAGAACTTGTGGCCTACCGACCACAAAAGTTTGGTTCCTCCTGCTGCAACAGAAAGCATACAAAGTAAGAACAGTATATTCTCAAGGTTTGTTTGTAAAACTTAGCCCTCCTTATCATCAATTAACTCAAATGAGTGGTAAATTTGCTTCAAAAGTCATCAATCGATGCAATTTCATTGCATGATGGCCCATGAACCAAAGGGTACAATTTCAATAAATGCAACAAATAAAGACTCTCAAACCCCCTCCCTATCATGGATTGATCAAGGGAAATGGTTGACAATGACTCTTGAACCGTTTACATCACTAACAAGTATGAAACAATTCAAGACTCAAGGGTTCAATTAACGTCCGATTGAACCCTAACCAAGTTATTATCTTGCATCATTTTTAGTCCTCATTTTAATAATCCTTTTTAATTACCAACCATTCCTTAGTAAATTAAGTCCAAAGGTGAGCTTTAAGTCCTCTAATAGAAAGAAGCATCAAACCAAGAGTTGTTTTAGGCATGAGAGAAGTGTCATGTCGTTGGTAATGAACCCCCGAAGGGATTAAACCATTAAGCACAAGACCTCAATCTCATGCTTTAAACAAGCAACTAGTTTGAACCAACTTTCAAAGCAAAGCAAAAGCCAAGAAAGAAGGGAGGTTGCAGAAGTGATTAAGGGTGAAAACAAGTATGGAAAGCCATAAACAAATGCTATCAACTCAAATAGGTTGGTGACTAAAGCCTAAACCACCAACCTAGGAGGACAATTACACTACAAGCATGCAATACAGAGCTCAAATGCAATGAACAACCAAAAAAAGTCCTAAAACAATGCTAAATCAGTCCTAAAACATGCTGGAATTAAGAAAAAATAGCTAGAACAATAAGCTAAAACATGGAGCTGTGTAAGTTAGTAAACAATGCATAAGGAATGGAGGCTACCCCCTCTATTTTTTAGACTTCAAAACAACATTTTAGCCACTGAAAAAGCTCTGAAATTCAGTATTTAAAATCTTAAAGAAAGAGGACAACTAGGTGGAAGGGTAAAGGCCTTGGAAGCTAGGTGAAAGGAATGGTGAGCCACCCCTCCACCCTTATTGGCCTTAAACCACAAGTTTCAGCCCAAAATTTTAGAGTTTAAACAACCCAAAAACAGCCCAAAAACAATAGGCAAAATAGCAATTAAAGCAAAGCAATAAGCCATGACTTATACCTCTTGAATATGAGAGCACTTTCCAAGCAACAAATCAACACTTACACACCCTCTAGAGCTCAAAGTAAACCCAAAAGTGCCTCAACTACAATACCATAAGGTTTGGTTTAGAGTGTGTAGGCAAAGGCTCAAGAAATTTGCAAGAGAGAGAGAGAGAATTGTAGAGAGAGAAAATATTTTGCTCCAAAATTTTCCAACATTTAAAATGGAAGGGGAGGTCTCTTATATATAGACAAGCATCCAACTCCCTAAAAAATATCAATACATACACGTGTAATCAAGTGCATGCATCTGTGACAACAGCTAGCAAAAATATCTGCCAAAACACACTTGTGGTCAGGAGGCCACTAATTCTGGTTGGCAGGCTACATAAGTGGCTGGCAGCCAAGATCAGTGGCCAGCAGCCAATAGCAGTGGCCTGCAGGTCCCAAGGTTTTTCAGGCTTGAAGAACTAGGGTTGTGGTTCAAAATAAGGCAAGAGGTATATAGGATTTGAAGGCTCAAAGTTGTGGCATTTTGCTGAGGACTCCAACCACTTGACAAGCATATACACATTGATCATTGGGTGTGCAAGTGGTGACGTCCAAGTCGTAAGGGCGGTAAAAAATGGGGTGTCTACAGTTTGGTTTCAGATAATTGGAGTGTGAAGACAATTCAAAGGAAGACCACTGAAACTAGTCATATGAGGTATCTCTGTACTGTTTCCCGCAGGTTCAAGAGTGGCTTCAGAGAAGGTAAACCCTTTGCTGCGTTCTAGGGGCAATTGGACTTTGTTTTAATTAGTTACATTAATAGTCTTGAGATTAATCCTATCTTATAGTTTGGAATGTCCCATTTGATATTTGTCTGAAATCATTAGACATGGATTACATAATGTTAAGCATAGATGAGGGTCATTTTGTTCTTTTCCTGTGTTAGTCTGGATTCCTCTCTCCCTTAATCTCCCATTTTGTATCTCATTCCCATAGGGGATACCATGCCATCCCCTAGTCTCATCGTATGCCCAAATGGAATTTCTCAAGGAATGTGTAGTTTTCTTTTTTCATTAAAAAATATATATATATTAGTGGAAGTATCATGGAAGTATCGTATGCCCTAATGTTTGTTTGTGAAAACTTATTCTTTAAAACTATTTTTTGAACCAGTTAACACACTAAAATGGTTAAAAGGCGTCAAATGTCAACAAAACTAGACACACACGACGAACTAGGCACCAATGACTTGTAAGAAAAGATAGGGCTTGAAACCAATTCCCGGTTTTGAATCTAGAGCCTAATGTCCGTTTGTTAAAATTTGTCCTTTAGAAACTCTATTTCTGAACCGATTGACTCACTAAAACGGTCAAACGGCGTCGAATGTCAATGAAACTTGATACACATGATGAACTAGGCACAAATGACTTGTAGGAAAAGACAGGACTCAAAATCGATTCCTGATTTTGAATCTAGAGCCTAGCCTAATGTTCGTTCGTGAAAACTTGTTCTTTAAAACTCTTTTCCGAACTGGTTGACTCACTAAAATGGTCAAATGGTGTCGGATGTCAACGAAACTTGACACACACAACGAATTAGGCACAAATGACTTGTAGGAAAAGCTGGGACTCGAAACCGATTGTCGGTTTTGAATCTAGAGCCTAATGTCCATTTGGAGGTTACAATCTTATTTATTTATTTTTGAAATAAATATCAAATGTTTTACATTTTCTGTAATCTTGAAATTAATTATGTTGTAAATGATTTTTTTTTTTTTTTGGTTTCTTTTTTACAGATGCAACCCTTTTGAGTACGTGATGTTATCTTCGCATATCGATATTGGAGCTTACTGTTGATATTAAAAAAAAAGTTATAATATATATATATTTTTTTTTTCAATACTTTTGTTTTGTTTTAAATACAAAAATTTGAGTTCATGAATTATCAAAAATTATTAGTATTGTTGTAGGATGCTTTATATATTTTTGTAAAGAATGTTTGGTTGATACTATATTGTTACAGGGTATATATATTATTTGCATGATTTTGTGAATGTGAATGGATGTGGATGTGGATGTGGATGTAGATGTATTTTATTTTAGAAAATATTAATAATCTGTACAGGAAATAAATTAATAGAATATATATTTATTTTATGAAAATAAATTTATTGCGACAATCATAATCCGTCGCTAATGTAATTATCATTTCCTTGCATTTTATCAGCGACGGATTAACCTGTCGCATATACATATTAGTTAAAATCTTTTGCGACGATTTAAACTATCGCCAATATGGTTTTAATTTAATTTTATTGTTTTGGCGTCGTTCTAGACCGTCGCTAATAATACTTTTCGCGACGTCACACACCGTCTCTAAAAAAAGTTTTTGGTGACAGCAACCTAAACTGTCGCTAAAAGTGAAGTTTTTTCTCCTTTTTTCGTGTCAGATTACACTATCGCAAAAACCATTAATTTGCCGTCACTACAAGAAAGAGGCAGTTTGTAACTGTCGCAAATATTTTTTATCACACCCCATTTCGACATCTCCCCATTTCCTATCGCCACTCTGTCGCAAAAAGTGACAGCATGTGCACCTTTTGTGACGTTTACAACCGTCACAAAAGTCCCGATTTTTAGTAATGATAGTTATATGTGTTGGACTTTTGAAGAAATTTTTTTTGTACTTATCCTTAATGCATTAAAATTTTATTATGAGAGAACTTTGACCAAATTTTTCCAAATTGTAACATAGGGAAATGTCCCATCCCCTAATTTCATCACCCTTAATTGCACCTCTAATGAAGTAACAAATAATAACACCTAATCAACTATCTTCAAAGTGTGAGACCGTTTTACATAAAAATTAACCACATCATTAGAAGTGAAACTAAAAGTGTAAAATTAGATAAATGTAACACCTCTCTTAACATATTGTGATGCAAGTAGTATAAGGGGGAAGTGAGTGGTCCAAGGCAATTAAAAACATAACATTTAATTGTGATTGTAATTGTGGGTTAAACAAAAGGGAAATGTTTTGGTGTGTAATGTATATTGTATATATTTCTATAAAAAAATTACATAAGTTAAATATAAATTTGCATAAGTTCATGAAAATTTATGTGATTATGCAAATTTGTATTGAACTTATGCATTTTTATGAAACCACTTATATAAATTTGTGAAAACTTATGTAATTTTATGTAGAGTTACATATGGTGTGCAATGCACACTCAAGAATGGGTTTGGTTTTCTCTCAAGTTGTCATATCAATTTGAGAAAGTGTTTGGACTTTGTAGGTTCATTTTATAACCAATTTCAGTGATCTGAATCCTTTACCTTTTAAGATTTATTAAGTAGAATATTTATGCAAAAAATTAAGATGATATTGAGTATCACATTATGATATTAGGCTTGGATTCTCTTAAGCCAAACAAGAATTTATAAATAAAATAATGTGACTGTATTGAGACTTATCATTTTAAGACAAAATATTCATTCAAATGGCATTCAATTACCAAAAAAAAAAAATCTACCCCATTTTAGGACAAAATATTAATTAAAATGATATTGGGTGTTTGGAGTTTTTTTTTTTTGTGACTTTTTTGTTGATTTATTTTCATCTTTGGTGAATTTTTTTTTTTTCAAAAATTAACTTTTTTAGACTTCTAGATTTTACTTGATGAGACGATCTAGATAATAAAAATTTTGAAAAAAAAAAGTTCATAAAAGATAAAATTCAGCCAAAAATAATTAACTTTTTCAGTGAAGCACCAATAAGTTCCAAAATATAATTTTGTGAACTATTTAGTCCTTTCTTTTTTCTTATGAATCCAAAGGTCCCATTAAAGTAGAAATTACATAAAAGTGTAGTCACTTACATGTTTGGGTTTAATTTTTTAGGAATAAAAGTGGGTTTCTCAAAATGTAGAATTACACATTTAGGCAATTTGCACTATAGAAGTTTTGGATTTTCCCTCATTCTAGAACAAATCTCACATTAGGAATAAAACCCAAACACTTTAATGTAACATTCCAATAACGTAACACTTCAATGTAACATACTAAAAAACCCAATGGTGTATTTTTCCTAAACGTAACAACATAACACTCAAAAAAAAAAAAAAATCTTTGATATACTTTCTAGAGGGTCAGAAATTAAGCCTCAAATTAAGTATGGGCCCAAGTACTGGGGTCGCCCCTTTGGAATGAAAAAGGAAGCATGGGCTAAAGCCCAAGGAAAGTGGGCCAATAATGGGCCGAAGCAGGTCTGACTTGCCAAGGGTCCAAGCAGACTCACGAAGAAAAATGCCTAAGTCAAGTTGCGAAGGCAACACCTACAACGGTGAAGTTGCGGAGGGAACATGTGCAGTGGGAAAGTTGCTAAGGCACTTTGCCTCAGCGCCGCCATTCCTAATATCTTTGGTTCCGCCGCCATCTGAAGTTGCTAAGGGAAAGAGAAAACCGAAGCAACTAAGTTGCAAAGGCAACACTTGCGACGGCCAAGTTGCGGAGGCATTTCATCCCAGCGCCGCCATTTCAAGTAATGTTGGTGCCGCCGCCATTCCAAGTAATGTCGGTACCACGGCCATCTGAAGTTGCTGAGGGAAGGAGAAAACCGAAGCAACTAAGTTGCAGAGGAAACACTTGCAGCGACCAAGTTGCGGAGGCATTTTGTCAGTGTCGCCATCTCCAATATTGTCGATTCTTCCATTTGAACTTACCACAGGAAATGATTACTGTAGCAACTACTACTGCAGCAACTAAGTTGCAGAGGAAATATCCTGCCAAGGTGATAGCAGCCTTTGAGAGAGGCCTCTCTCTGCAAGTAGAGGCTAATGCTTAGCGCTGATAGCAGGCCCCAAGGCATTACTAGCTTAGGGCTGATAGCAGGCCCCAAAGTTCATTAACTTGGCACTGATAGCAAGCCCCAAGACTTATTGGTTGGAGCTGATAGCAGGTCCAAAGATACCAGTTTAACGCGGCAATCCAGCGAAGATGGGAGCAAGGTAGCCCGAGCATAAGGGACTCCCTTTCCATTACCCAGGTCATGGACCTACCTTAGTCATACAGGCAGGACTAGGGAAGCCCCCTTGGGCTTGGTACTAAGGCACAACATGGATGATAGCAGGCTTGGCTGTGGGCTTCGCCTTGGAAAATTGGGGAGTTTGTGGTTAGGTGGCTAAGGATGGAGGCTTCGTTGAGATGAACGCGAACATAGTCGATAGCAGACTAATGGAGTCCTGAGAATGCATGTACTGGCCAAGCAGAACTGAGAAGGCAAGTGCAGCAGCAAGGTTTACCGTTGCAAGTGCACTTACTGAGGTTTGAGCTGAAAATGCAAGTGCAGAGGCAAACACTCCCACTGCAACTGCACTTGCTGAGGCTCAAAAGGGAATTGTAAACACTCCCGTCACAACTATACTTGTTGAGGCTCAAAAAAGGTAGTTGCAGAGGCAAACAGATAGTACACAGTACATGCAGAGGGACACGTGGCACCTTCAACCTGGTGGCTCAAGGCAGAATATTCCATGTGATCCTCTGGAACACATGTCTTCTCTCTATTTGGCCACTTGGTGTCCTCTTGGCACCAAGGAAAAACCTACAAATATGACTCATTTCCCAAGGTTCAAGAAGAGAAATTTTGGGAATTTGGGGAGATGCTGCCCATTTTGGTACTGCCATACATTTCTTCTTGAGCCACTTACTTCACCCTCACCTAGCTCCATACTTTCCAACTCCCAGATAGTTGTTGTTACTCATTCTCCAGCCACTTCCACCATTGTTGGACAATTAACATAGTTTTGCTTCTCTAATCACTTCTCTAACCTCGAACCCCCTTGCATACTTTTTCTAAACATAACACTCCAATGTAATACCCAAAAAAAAAAATTCCTTCGTGTATTTTTTCCAAACGTAACACTCCAATCAGTGTAATCCCAAACATAACACTCTAATGTAACATATTCTAATGTAACACACAAAAATACTAAACAAAACTTCTTAGTGTACTTTTTCCAAACGTAACATTCACAATTCGAAATTATACATTTGTCCAAAACTTACTAAGGAATATTTGTACTCCTTGTGGAATTGTTTGAAAAATCTCACATTCTTTCTTTTTTTAATGTTACATTGGAGTGTTGCGTTTAGAAAAGTATACTAAGGATTTTTTTTTTTTTTTTGTTACATTAGCACGTTACATTTGAAAAAAGTATACCAAAAAGTTTTTTTTTTCTTTTTTTGTTTTTTGTGTTACATTAAAGTGTTATACTAAGAAATTTTTTTGGAGTATTATATTGAAGTGTTATGTTTGGAAAAAGTACATTAAGGAGTTTTTTTGTGTGTTATATTAGAATGTTACACTAAGAAGTTTTTGTTTGTTACATTACAGTGTTACACTAAGGAGTTCTTTTAGAATATTATATTAGAGTGTTATATTTAGGAAAAATACACTAAGAATTTTTTATTTTTATTTTTTTATATGTTACATTAGAGTGTTACACTAAGAAGTTTTTGTGTGTGTTATATTAGAGTGTTACACTAATAAGTTTTTTTGGAGTGTTACATTTGGAAAAAATACATTAAGGAGTTTTTTGTGTGTTACATTAGAGTGTTATAATAATGAAGTTTTTGTGTATTACATTAGAGTGTTACGCCAAGTAGTTTTTTTGAAGTGCTATATTAGAGTATTACGTTTGGGAAAAATACAGCAAGAAGTTTTTTTATGTGTTACATTACGGTTTTGCACTAAGATTTTTTTTTTTTTTTTTAGTGTCACATTGGAGTGTTACGTTTAAGTGTTACATTGGAGTATTACAGTTTGAAATTATACATTTGGCCAAAATTTACCAAGAAGTTTTTATATTCCTTTTGAAAAATTTGAAAAATCTCACATCATTTTAAAATGTTTGAAGAATCTCATATTTTAAGTCATTTTTATATTCCTTTTGAAATGTTTTCAAAATAAAAAAGATTTTTTATATAAATATTCATCCCAAATTTGATTTCCATATATTGTGTACCTCATCTTTCTAGCACAAAAGAAAAGAAAAAAAAAAAAAAAAAAAAAAAAGGAACATAATAGAAATAAGGTATAACCGTAAATCTAATTTTTAAATAATATATTAAATCTACATTTTCAATAATAATGGGACTAATTGGTCTATAAGAAAATTCTTAAGACTGAATGGATCACCATTCCTTAAGATGAGATTTATAAATAAATTTTCCTAACTTTTTTTGGCTTTTTAATTAATTAATTTTTTTTTGAATTGTTTCTTTAAAAAAATATTTTTAAATTCTTCTACATAAGATGGACCGAAAAAGTTTTTAAATAAATGACATAATTTTGAAAAAATATTATTCAAGAAAAAAATTATTTAGATTAAAAATTAATATATATATATATATATATATTTGATTATTCCAACATGCCAACATCATTTTGATAGTAACAATGGTCGAAAATATCGAACAATACTAGTCAAACATTCTAGTCAAAATTTCGCCCTTTTTTTTTTTAAAATGTAATTAACTAGTCAAAATTTCACCCTTTTTTTTAATGTAATTAATCATTATTATTATTATTATTATTTATTTTATTTTATTTTTTGTAACATACAAAAATAACCGAGGAGGTTCATGTGAATTCAAGGTTTTGAGAGAGTTAATACAAATTGTAACGTGTTGTGAGGGAGGTAGTATATGGGGGAGGAGAGTTGTCGGAGAGATTTGTGAGGGTAACCAAAACGATGGATATTTTTTACTCTCAAAAAACTACTTCAAAATGGGAATGGGGATGGGTGCTGGGAATCAAGATCTTCTCTTTTATTTCTCTCCTTAATTTTCTTTTTGTTAGGTTATTGGGTTTATTTGATGATCGAAACTGTTTACATTTTAAAATTTATTAAGTATATTATACCTGTAAAAAATCAAATTAATCGGATATCAGAAAATACGTGTTCGGAAAACTATTTATTAAATTTTTTTTTAAAATGGTTTGTAGTTCGATGATCCAAACACTAGTTTCTGATATCCTATCAACTTGATTTTTTACAAGTATAATATACTCAACAAATCTTAAAAAGTGAACGGTTCGGATTATCGAAATTAGACCAAAAAATAGACCCAATGGCCTAGTAAAGAGGAAGTTAAGGAGAGAGATGAAGGAGACTCAAAAGTAGGCCTAAGGAGGAAGTTAAGGAGAGAGATGAAGGAGAAAATCTTGATTCGGTGCTGTGATAGAACTCATATCGTCATATTTTAATAATTTGAATTTTTATATTATAAAATTTGTTGAGTACATTATTTATATAAAAAACAAATTTAATGAGATTAGTCTAATCTTATGATTATACCGAATAATAAAATTTCTTTTAAATACTTATATCTCAATTAGTTTAAAGATATTATTATATAACAATAAGTCTTATTATTTTAGATATTTGATCCATCAAATCTTAATTATTATATTTAAGGTAATTTATGGACAATTTTACTCTTACAAATATTTTTTAAACTCTTGGCATATGCATTATTTTAGACTATTTTGAATGTTCTATAATGTGAACATTCACATTAAATAAATTTCATTGTGTGAATATTCACATCATGAAATATTTACATTGTCAATGTGAACATTAATACGCGTTTTACTATATTATTATTATGATATTTTGATGATTATACCACCTATAAAACTTATTAAAATATAAAAAAATAATTTCAATTAAGTAAAATATAACTAAGTAAAAAGAGATAGTCCATCTTTTTTAAATTTAAATTTTTATATAAATCGATTTTATTGAATTATTATTTAACATTGGTTGAATTTAGAATTACATAAGAATCAACCTATACTATTAACTTAGGATCACATTATCACTAGGAGTGTAAAAATGACCCGCAGTCTCGGATGGGTTCGAGCCCATGGCTTAGGCCTGGGCCATCATTTTGAAGACCGACCCGGCCCGTGACCCACCCATTGGCCCACTTAAGGCCCGACCCCACTTGAGGCCCAGTGTCTTTTTTAGTAGAAAATAATAAAATTTTGGTAAAAAAAAAATTTGGCCAGACCCATCCAAGCCCGAGACCAGGCTCAAGCCCAGACCCGAGGCCTGACCCGCCCAAGGCCCAAATATCCCTAGGTCTAGAGCTTTTGGCGGGAGCCCGCAAGCCTCGACATGAATCGGACCAAATTTACACCCTAATTATCACCCCAATCATTTACTATCACTGTGTCACTATCATTATTCCTTTAGAGAAAAGCTAAGAATCATGAAAAAACTTTCATGAAAATGATCATGAAAGAATTATGACCCTTGAATTACCTTGATTAGTGTGTTGTGCTTTATTTTAAGTGTAATCCAAGAGTTATAAATCTTTCATGATCATTTTCATGAAAATTTTTCATGATACCTAGTATTACTCCTTCCTTTATCACCATTGACACTATAACTATCACAACCCTGCACCTATACTACCATTATTAACCACAATCATTCCACCATCACTACAACATCGCCACTACCACCACCACCACTATAACACCACTCTACTTCAATTACATCATCCCTCCATCTTCACCACAACTTGTATCTCTCCACCACCATCACATCACCACCACAATATAAAAATTAAATAAATAAATAATAATAAATTTCTAGTTTTATTTTATTTTATACATATTAAATAATTTATTTGACTTTTAACACTTTTTATCAAATAATTTTTTTGTATAAAAAATTAAACATTTAATTTTTAGTATTTAATTTTCAATTTTCAATTATAACGAACACCACCTGAATTCGGATTTGAGGTGGCTATTGTGCGTTGGCACAGCAGTCACTGTTGCACAGCGAAATGGGCTCATTTCGGGACTCATTTCGATAATCTGAATCGTTCATATTTTAGAATATATCAAGTAGAACATGCTTGCATAAAATCAAGTTAATCGGATATCATTTACCATTCATCCACTCACATTTGTATTCATATTAATACTTTAAATCATAATTATTATTTATTTTTATAGATACAAATGTGAGTGGATAAATAGGTAAACGATATTTGATTAACTTGAATTTTTACAGACATGTTCTACTTTATGTATTCTAAAATGTGAATGATTTGGATTATCGACATGAACCCCAAAATAGGCCCATTTTGCTGCACAATGGTAGCTGATGTGCCCCGCACAGCAGCCCCCAAATCCCCTGAATTCTAGTTCGAGTTTTTGCATTTTCACCTGTAATATCATTATGGCATTACCTAAACGTTATGATATTAAAAAAGGAAAATGTTTGGTGCCTCGAATTGTGAGGCTCAAATGTATCAACTTCCTCTCTTTTTATTATTATTATTATTTATTTGCTAGGTTGCGTCGGTTTGGTTTTTATTTGTTAGGGGTATGTCAAAAAAAAACTAGACATCTCGTATCAATTTGGCTTGTGTAACTTGATAAGGTGAGTGGGTTAGGTTAGACTAGTTAGATGATAAAATTAATTGATCAGTTAAACTGTTGGTTAAAATTTGTTAATTCCATATATGTTTTACGAGTCTCTGCTATATTTTTATTTTAATTAGTAGAGATTCGTACAAAATTATATAGAATTAACAAATTTTAACCAACAGCCTTAATTTCATCACCTAATCAGTCCAACCCAGGCTGAATTGGTACAAGATATCTAATTTTTTGACACATTCCCACACATAATTACCCTTTCACAATTTGAAGCCCTAGCCTGGCCGATTAAAAAAATAAAAAATAAAAAATTAACTGTCAATACATAAGTTGAGTGAGCTCTAAGCCAAACAGTGGGACTAAAATATATTTATTAGTATATAATAATCCTTATTATTATTTGTTTTGGCCTAATTTGAGAACTTAATTAAAAGTTAATTTTTTATTTTTATTCTATTTTAAATCATATTATCTTATTTTTTAATATTTTTTTTTTAAAAAAAAAACAAAAAACTAATTTTTAATTAACTTTCCAAAACAAACATATAATCGCTATCATGGACGTACGGGGTTAAGTGCTGACAGAGATGATGATTATCAGGACCAAATGGATGCACTCACGTCTGTTTATAACCAAACTGACTAGATAATATGAGCCCCGTTCGGCAAATGTGAGAAAGTGATTATAATTTATAATCTAACGGCTTATAGCTTATAATCATAAATATAAGTTGATTTTTTATTTATAAATTAAATTTTTCTCCCCACTCAAAGAATAAGTTGATTTTTGACTTACAAAAAGCTATAAGCTGTATTATTAAACTGAACCAAACACATCAAAATAGCTTAAATTAAACTAAAAGCTGAAATAAGCTAGAAATAAATCCTACCAAACAGGGCCGATGCATTTACCATAGTATCCGTTTATTTTCCCAAGTAGAATGAAAGAAATTGATAGTGAGAAAATTAAATAAAATTATATTATTAATAATAATTATTAGTATAAGAATTATTAAATATTACCTTAAAACAAATATAAAATATTAAAATAATAAATTATATTTTTACTTAATAAAAATATAAAACATTAAATATTAATATTCAAAAAAAAATACCCAACATGTAAAAAAAAAATAAAAAATACTAAGCCAAAAACTAATTTTAATACCACAATAAAGCTGGGAGCTCGAAACCGAGTCCCCGAATCCGAAATCGTGAAACGACGTCGTTTCATTTTTTTTTTTTTTTTTTTCTTCTTCTTCCTTGACTCTGAAACGGTGAGGGAGGAGAGAGGAGAGC
Organism: Camellia japonica; assembly: GCA_030407325.1. Taxonomy (NCBI): domain Eukaryota; kingdom Viridiplantae; phylum Streptophyta; class Magnoliopsida; order Ericales; family Theaceae; genus Camellia; species Camellia japonica. The sequence goes on from JAPPVO010000014.1 coordinate 13,398,081, forward strand.
GGAGAGGAGAGAGGGAGAGAGAGAGGGAGAGCGGAGAGGAGAGAGGGAGAACACACACACAGAGGGCCCCTGCATTCCGGCCGAGCTTCCGATCGTCGAGCTTCCGATCGTCGAGTTCGTATCGTCGAGCATCGCCGATCGTAAGCTCCGCCGATCTCCGTCGAGTTCGTCCGACGTCGAGCTCCGCCGATCTCCGCCGATCTCCGCCCCTGCCTTCTCTCTTCTTTCTTATCTTTCTTTTCATTTCTTCTCTCTCCTCCCTCTGTTTCTTCGTCTTCCTTCTCTGATTATGAAAAAAAAAAAAAAAAAAAAAAAAAAAAAGAAAAAGCCGAAAACGGCGTCGTTTTGATTCGGGGGAATTTAGGGGGAGCTCTTTCGAGCTCTCTAGCACTACTCTTATACCAACTCTCTCAAAGTGACATAATATTTCAAAAATGTCACTACCATATTATTCTGATGAAATTTTTTGCATAAATATTACTAAAAACGGCTTTTTATTTTTCCAAACATTTTTAGGTGTATCAATAACAAATGAAAGCAAACGCAAACACCACTTCAAAGGGGTCAATGGCCACTGTCAAAAAACACATCATTCCTTCAAGTAATGGGCCACTAGAATATACCAACCAACATCATTCCAGTTCGTCTGCTTATCCTTTCATCAATATCCCACCCACCCACTAGCTTCAGAACTAAAGTTACCGACTACACTTGTATACATCAATATCAAAAAATTACATGAAGAACCAATTCTTTCTCCAATTTTCATCAAGGTTACATTTAATTCCTATTAGCAAGTAGTATCAAATGATAGGGAAAGCCCAAGCAAATGGAAACTATAGGAAACCAGAAGTGATTAAAAATGCCTCTGAACAATTGGCAAAATATCTCATGAAGAACACAACTTCATAGTTCATATTGGAAAGTGTTTTTGTTTCTCTCCTTCTGTAGTGTTTCTATATCTCACCTTTTATATAGGATTGTAAAACAAACATCATATTCAAGCTCAAATCATAATTGACTAATTAAAAACTCGTTCGAAATCTATTTGCTATACAAACAAACCAAACTTCAATACATTTTAAAGCTCGTTCTGTTCAAATTAGAACTCACAAACTTGATTAGACAGGGTTGTATGCAATGTAAAAAATGAAACTACTCAAGTTCAATTCAATTAATGCTCATTTGAAATTGGTTTGAAAGGCAAACACAAACCAAGCATGAGCATAATATGAAACTCGCTAAATTTTTAAGTCAAATTTGAAAAACCTACTACCCAACTCGGCTCTATTCATTTACAACCCTACTTCCATATTGACCAAAGCTGCAATAGGTGATTAATCAACAAAGATGCTTATGATTTCCACTACAGGACCTAATGCCCAAGCATAACCCTGCTAAACCCAAAAGAAGGAAAAGCACTTATATGCCTCAGAAACAAAATTTCCACGATTATTTGATACCACAAAATTATTAAAAGGTCATTTTTGCAATCATGTAATAATGATGACAGCATAAGTTGGTTACTTACAAAAGTCAAAAAATTGCAGGATCAGTAATCAAACAATATCCTAATATTTACAACACTTCTTACCACCAGAGCATATATTAAAAAATTCCAAACAAAAAAAACTCTCGTGCCCAAGCCTGGTCTGGCCCAACTTCAGGGCTAAATGTCCCATCTCAAGCCCTGTTGCAAAATCTTATTACAATCCCAAGCCCTCACAAAAATCAGGAAAGATTAAAATAAATCCTTGCAAAAAAGGGCAGAAGCGATGATCTAGGTATACTACTCAGTCAATCACGATTCACAACCTAACCATACCCGAAACAAAATGAAGCAACCTGGTTTGGTAGAAAAGGGGAAAGTGTAAACATTTGTAGAAAAGGGATGTTGTACAACAAAGATGTCGGCACCTCACAACAGCGATAGTAGAACAATAATTCTGCTCCAGAAAAATTATTGCTCAATGGATCCAGCCAGATAAAGAACCAAAATGCATATAAAGAGCAACACAACAATCTCACTGCTTTCAGAGCTCATCACACATGCAAGAACTTGGTAAATCTATTTCACCAACAAACTTATGACGTCATTGTCAAAGCATTGCATTTAGTCTATTTCATGCAAACTGTACATAAAAGTGACCAACACAAAACTAAAACTTTCTAAACATTGAGAAACAACTGCAATAGATCTCCATAGCTGGAGTTGGAGTTACACAAGGTTGAGATTCAAATGTCAGGTAAAATTTCCACGATCCATTGGATACCTACATACAACTCTGATAACTCTATTTTTTTCAAGCAAGTTAAAACAGAGCCACCACAAGCAAGGAAGATCATAAAGATGGACAAGTTATTAAGTATGTTGTGCAGAACATTAGTTTGACGATATTACGCATCTAGGAGACTAGGAAATTGCATATGGAATTAAAAGGAGCACATGCCAAAGGCTAAGTCAGCAATAGGAAGAACAAGGAGATCCAATGCTCCATTTGTTTCGGCTTTTCTAGCTAACACTGCCACCGCTAGGGGTGTTCAAAAAATCGAATTAATCGCAGAACTGACCCAACCCGACCGACCTGTTCATGGTACGGGCGGTTTCGACCAACTTCACGGTCAGCTGCGGTTGAAATTCTTTAATTTTATTTAATTTTCGGTCGGAGGTCAAATTTATTTAAAAAATATTCACCCGACCCGACCTGACCCGGCCGAAAATATATACGTGTATTATATATACTTTTAACCATTACTTGGGATTTACTTGCCTAGAAAAATGAAACAGCAGCAGCATAACATCATTATTGTTTTTTTCAAGAAAACTTTTATATCTTCCCAATGCATTTATCATCTTCCCAAGTGATAGATCTGGCTTCCCACCTACCCCTTTGTCTCCCCCACATCATCACGTTTCATCTCTCTCATTTCCTTTCTTCTAAAACCTCTCATCTCCCTCTTACTCCCTTTCGGCTCCATCCTCTTCTCTCTCTCTTTGAAAGATAAACCCATTCTTTATTATTTCTGTGCTTTTTTTTTTCCTCCCCCGTTTGCCTCTCTCTCTCTCTCCTTTTGAGAGACAAACCCATCTAAGTCTTTCTCATCTCTGTTTTTTTCCCCTTTCGTCTCTCTCTCTCTCTCTCATGACAAACCCATCTCTCACTATCTTCCTCATCTCAGTAACAACGGTGGTGATTGCAATTGCGATAAGCAATGATTGTGATGTTGTTGAACGGTGGCGTGGACGGTCACCGAGGGTAATGGCAAGTCTTCCCCCCCTCTCTTCCCTATATTCTCTCTTCCATTCTTTTTCATAAGTCTGTACATACATATATATATATATATATATGTATATATATATAATTTTAAATTTGTAGTTTTGAAATTTTATTTCATTTTTCATATTTTTTTTAAAAAAATTTGTTAGATATTCGAAATCATCCAAACCGACCGCCAAACTGATCTCTTTTATTCGGTCGATTTCGAATAGTAGTTCGGTCGATGACGGATGGCTGACTCTGTAACCCGAATCTGTCGGTTTGGCTGACGGATTAAGGGTAAACCCGAGCCGAACCAACCCGTGAATACCCCTAGCCACCGCCATCACCACCTCCCCAACTACCACTACCACCATCACCACCACTACTAATACAACCGCTAATACATTAATTTCAAGGATGCAACTGAACAAAGAAAAATATTTTCTAAAAAAAAATTTCATAGAAAATGAATTCTATTAAAAAATGTTTCCACCAAAACAAATAGAGCATAAGTAAAATATTGCAAGAATTGATCAAGTTATACTTAGGATGATGCTATGAATTTTCTTTTTAAGAATTGGGAGGAATTCGTTAGTAAAAATTAGGAACAAATCAAGTGATAAGATATTGCCTAGTCAATCACAACCTCTCCATAGCCAAAATAGAATGAAGCAGCCTTGTTTAGAAGAAGGGAGGAAAACATAGGTGTTGTCAAAAAGTACATGGTGGAGCAAGATATTGACACATCCAAGTGATATTGTAACACAAGTTCTACTGCAACAAAATTATTCTCTAATAGGATCATAAAACTTGCTTGGAAAAGAATTTGCTTACTGAAGTCAGACAACATTCATTTATACTTCAAAGTTATTTGCGCACTTTTATTGACAAAACATCTTTGATTCATTTGAATAAATGCACGATCAACAACTCTTTTATCTAGTGGCACAATTAGAGAATACCCTTCCTTGAAAAAAATATAGCAATTGACTAAGAGGGAACTGTCCAATTGCCTGCACTACCAGCTGTCTACTGTTCCAATTATTCTATTTTCTCTTCATTTCTTCCACTCTTCCTTTACGATAAAAACGCAACCCAATGCAGTAAATGCACATCTGGAAATGACAAGATATATGCAGTCTTGCCCAATTTTTGGAGCGGCTATACGGTTATTAATCAAATACACTTAGTGTAATTATTGTTCACTGCTCATTTCATTATGCAACTTCTACAAAATTCTGTGGTTATCAAATTAGAGTGGCAAGGAAATCCAACAAAAGAACCAAAATGTGTATGCAGAGAAAAACACACAGCTATTGCATTTCAAAATTCATCACGAAAGTAATAACTTGCCCTAACATTTTCAAAAAAAAAACCAACCTACTGCATTATGTGAGCATAGCATTTAGTTCATATTCAAAACTGCAATAGCCATATGGATGTTTGGAGCAAAAATCAAACATTTCATCAAAAAACTAACAAGCTGAAAATTATTCTGTGAACTATTCTGCTTTTGATATAAAACTCTTACCTATATAACTAGAAACCAACAAGGCAAGCCATTGATCTCACCGCCAACGCGAAGGCCAGTACATGTGAATTCCATAACCAGTCTTCCAATTGTCCAAGAACACAACTTTATTCACCGCCCAAAACGAAACCAACAGCGCGGTAATCATAACCATCCTCTGCACAGTCACATTCCTCACTTTCACAAGAACATGAGTCATAAAAGCCAATAACAACCCCACAATAGTATACAAAAACCCGACCGCAAACCCCTCAGCCCCGAGCTGCATTCCCGAGCCCTGATAGAAGAAAACAAGCTTCGATGGATCGTTCCGATCAGCCAAAAACATGGGCATTTTCCTAATTATATTATGCATAGCACCCGAAACACTGAAAAAGTAGACAAAGACAGCTCCGAAGAGCCAAAACTTAGGATCGGTCAAAAGGGTCTCCCCAGAAATCACCTTTTTCACCATAAATGGCAACAAAATCAACAATGCAGCACAAATCAACATCAATTGAGGCTTTGAAACAATTGGGGGTCGATGAATTGGACCAACGGAGAGTCTTGTTTTGGATTCAATGAATTCAGGCAAGGACTCGGAGAGACGAGAGAAGTCTCCGGCGTCCATTGCGAGAGTGTCGTCCTTGAGATTACGAGCCGTGGAGGGGATTAAGCGAATGTGAGGAAGCGAATTGACACTGAATTGGGCGAAACTGGATTGGGATTCTTTGAATTCGATGTCGCAGAAGAAGAGCTTGGATTGAGAAGATGGGTTGTTGTTGGAGATGAATGAGGAAGAGACGAGAGAGAACTCGGATCGGAGCGATTTAAGGTGGAGTTCGTGCTTGTCGTGGAGCTGAGAAGCGTCGAAGAAGATGAGGAGAGAGAAAGGGCGAGGGGTTGTGGTGGGTTGGAGGAGGTGGGAAATGAGAGTGTCGGTTAGGTGGATGACACCGGAGTCGGATTGGGATTGGAGGGTGAGGAGCTCGGAGACGAGGGAGGAGCCATCATCGGAGGAGGAGGAGAAGGAGCAGGAGAGAGAGAAGAGAGAGAGGAGGGTTAGGAGGAGGAGGAGAGAGAGATGGGTTGTTGATCTTGGAGTTGCAGAGATCGACATTGTTGGGAGAGTTTGGGACTGTGAATGAGGATGAGAATGAAAAGGTTTTGGTTTTTGGTGATTGATTGGGTAGACGAATAAATTCAGTATACGGATTAAAGATATCATTCATGATATGTTGAAATTTTGATGGAGCATTTTTTAATTTAAAGGGCATTACATTATAATGTCCAAAGGGTACTGTAAAAGCAGTTTTATATCGATCCTGTTCTGTAATTTGAATTTGTCAATATCCTGATTTTAAATCAAATTTTGAAAATATGATTGCATCCTGTAAACGATCCAAGAGATCCTTCTTATTAGGTTAATTAAATGTTAGGGTTAGTGGGACGTCACCCAAGTCGCGTTAGGTTAGGTCATGTTGCAGAGATTGCGTAAAGACCATTTAACCTGTAAGTCGTTGACAGACGTGCTAGCGTTAACCTTTAGTGAGCACCTTTCATGATGTCAGAGCCAAGTTCAATGATAAAGATAATACAAGTATAAATTAAATAAATTAGGCATATATGATCACTACACAACCATGGCAGAACAACAAGATAATACCGTAGTAATACCAGAAAATGAATCCGTAACCTCTGTAGGTAATACAGTATCCTCTTTAGCCGAAGCCGCTGAAATGGTAGCGTACCAGGATGTGAAAGACGCTTTAGATAAGTGGACTATACCATCCGTAGACCCGAAAACAATTTACAGAAAAGGTCGATTTCAGTTTTTCAGTAAGACCATCATCAAAACATTTGAACATGCATCTTGCATTCAAAATAATGATGAAATAATCCGACTCATTAATATTAATGATTTTATTCCGTTTGTTAAAGACTATAAATACATCCACATAGGATTAGTACAAATAGCCTTTAAACCTTTGACCCTCTTAGGTCAAAATACCAGTATTCAATGCACACTGCGTGATGGCAGATGTCTCAACTGGAGAGCATCTCTTATGGGAGCCATTGAAACTAGTCTTTCTCATGGACCCGTTTACTTTGATATTTATCCGAATCTTAGCATAGCAATGACTGATGCTAATATATCCGATGTTTTAGAACTAAGAGTTCTTACTCATGGTTATGAGTACAAACCTGGAACTCCTCCTTTTTCAGTACATTCCAGAATTTACATTAAGGCTTTGACAACATTAAATCCTTATGTTAAGAAGAAAACTGAAACAGGAAAAACAGTATTAATTGAAACCAATCTGTATAACAGTCAAGTTGCTGTACCTAGGTTAATTCCCTGGAAAGAAATAACTTTTCCAGAAAGGTGGCATATCCCGAATGCAGTACCCCCAAAACCGATGATCCAACATAATATTGATGATGTCATTCAGACACAAGGAGGTAATGTTTATCTCCAATTCCAGAGACTCATATTAACCAGAAGTAATTCTTCTAATGCTAGTTTTAGGACTGCTCCAAGAAGTTTGTCCAACAACAGCTTTAGAACAGCAGCCAGAAGTTTTTCTAATACCGGTTATCAATCTATTCCACCCTATAGGGTAGATTTATCAGAATCCAGTAGGCAGTCTATGGACTCCATACTCCAACAGATACCTTCCAGACCTCCAAGTAGACCTTCTAGTGATCCATAGGAAGATCCAATGCAAGCCGAGGTTCAAGGAATTAGAATATCTCAAAACAAAATTCCTCATGGTGTTTACACAGCACCACCACCAGATAGCCCTACGGCCAGTGATATGAATTTTGAAATTTAATGGATTTCACACCAGGAAGTGAAAATAGAAAGATATTAAATCAGGAATTTAATCAGGAAAAATACCTAGAATTTAAAAAATGGTATTTTAATAATCATACACCTGAACAATTACAACAGTATAAGGCTCAGTACTATCAACATCTTGAGCTACATCAGAAATTAATACCTTTCGTAGAATGGTATGAAGCTGAAACTAAACCACATTTACATGTGATAGAAGACCAGTATAAAACTTGGACTACAGCTGAAGGCCAAGTAATCAATTCCATACATCCTCCACCACAAGCTTTGGAGTTAGTTCCTAATGGTGAAACTACCAGACAACCATTAGTAGCTACTGCTTATTTGGATGCACAATCAGGACGATATGTCAAAACCGACTATATCCAATTAAAAGATTTTGGATTAGTAATTAAACAGCATAATTACACTAATCTGATTTGTCAAACAATGAGCAAACAATTAACCAGGATAGAAGAAGCTGTTTCTACCTTTAAAGATAGAAGTTTAGCCTTACCAGTATCAGGATCTTCAACGATCCATCCAGTATCTATTAAACCACCATTAGAAATCAGTAATTTTAAATTAAAACCACCAAATACAGAATTCATGGACACTCTTCTGCATAGGATGCAGAATTTAAATGTCCAACCACCAGAATCCACTTCTCAACCCTCTGGATCTATACAGATGCTTAGAGCTGAACCAATAGTTGAAGAAGATACTTTATCTCCAGCACAGATTCAGGAAATTCAAATGAATTTTCAAGAACATCAAACCATTAATAAACTTACTAACTACAGTCCATCCAGACCAGCTATCTTGCCTCCAACCCGGAATTACTATTCCCGACCTACTCCTCCAGATACCCTATATGAAGAGGCATATATGACTAATCAGACATCATACCATGGTAAAACCATTTATGAATGGAATATAGATGGTGAATCCGAATATATGATTTACACCCGTTTACATCAAATGTTGATGTATGCAACTGTCTGCCGTCAATATAGTAACCAGGACCAAGCCATAGCCAAATTTATTATTAATGGCTTTACCGGACAACTTAAAGGATGGTGGGATAATGTCCTCACCACTGCTCAACAACTTGAGATCCTTAACTCTGTTAAGATCGAAGTTGATCCGACTACTCGTCAACCTGTACAACAGTAGGATGCTGTGTATACACTCATCCAAACCATCATTCTTCATTTCATTGGCACCAGTACAAGTACTGCCGATCGTGGCAAAGAACTTCTCCAGAATCTCCAATGTCCATCTCTTACTCATTTCCGTTGGTATAAGGATGTTTTCCTTACCAAGGTCATGCAACGGCCTGATGGTAACAGTACTCATTGGAAAGCCAAATTTATTGATGGCCTTCCTACCCTTTTTGCCGAACGTGTTAGGAAAAAACTTCAGGACCGCCATGACCGGATGTCTATTCCTTACGAACAGTATACATATGGACAACTTTGTTCCATCATAACTGATGAAGGTCTTTCTCTTTGCAATGACCTTAAACTTCATTACCAAATGAAGCAACAGAATTTAACAGGAAGAAAAGAATTAGGCGAATTCTGTGAACAATTTGCCTATGAACCAGGTATTAAATATCCAGGTAAACCAAGGAAGGTTTCTCATAAAAAACCTTATAAATCCACCAGAAAAAAGTCTCATAAGACTAGCCATCCGAATCCTACTAAGAAGTTTTATCCGAAAAAGACTCCACATAAACAATCTAAAGGAAAATCTAAATCCGAAATTAAATGCTATAAATGTGGACAAACAGGACATTATGCTAACAGATGTAGATCAAAAGCTAAATCTAAAGTCAATGAATTACAAATAGATTTAGATATTAAAGAACAGTTAATTCAAGCTTTAGAAGCAGAAGAAAACTCAACCAGTGATGAATCACCTTCTGAGGATGAAATTAATCAGTTATATTCTACTTCTAACAGTGAAGAAGAGCCTGACCAAAATACCTGTCCTTGCTCTAGTAATCAGGAACAAATATCAGAATTAAACTACTGGAAGTCAATTGTTGAAATGAATGGTTTAAATCTAGGTGAACCCAGTAGTATTAATGTTTTAACAGACACTCAAAAGGATATGCTAGCTGTAGCAGATCAAATCCAGGATCCAGAAATAAAAATGAAATATCTAAAAATGTGTTATGAACACCAACAGACAACACCAGAAATCCCTTCTATACCAGATTATTCATATAGTCTTCAAAATGTAATTAACAGAATTCAGACTAAACCAATTATAGAACAGCCAACCACTCTTCAGGACCTTAAAATGGAAATAAACATTTTAAAAACAGAAGTGAAACATTTACAGACAGCTAGTGCAGCTACAATTAAGGACATAAAGTATTTGCATACTCAGCTGCCTAAACCAACAGAAAAAGGAAAAGAAACTGAACAAAAACTTGAAGAAAAATCTGAATCTTCTAATCAGTATTTGTTGCTTGTAAATCAAGTCACTTTCCAGAAATGGTACATAAAAGTATCTTTTATGATTAAACCGGATTTTATTATCAAAGATGCTATTGCCTTAGTAGATAGCGGAGCAGACATGAACTGTATCCAAGAAGGTATAGTTTCAACCAGATATTTTGAAAAGACTACACAAAGTCTTACCAGTGCAAGTGGTAATTCCATGCAAATCAGGTATAAAATTCCCGAAGCATATATTTGTAATCAAGATTTATGTCTTCCAACTTCTTTTGTTTTAATCAGAAATCTTGCTACAAATATTATATTAGGCACTCCATTTTTATGTCTTTTGATGCCTATACAGAAAATTGATTCAACAGGTATTTATTCCCAATTACAAGGGAAATCTGTAATATTTGAATTTATTACACAACCGTATACTAAAGAACTAGATCAAATTAGAGATCTTGTTTCTTTTAAACAGAATCAAATAAATTTTTTAGCAAAAGAAGTCTCTTTCTTAACAACAGAACAAAGGTTACAAGAACCTTCTTTAAAACAGAAAATTAAATTGCTTGAAAAAGAATTTCAAACAGAAGTATGTGGCACTGTTCCAAATGCTTTTTGGGAACGCAAGAAACATACAGTTACTTTACCATATGAACCAGATTTTGATGAAAAATATATTCCAACTAGAGCTCGTCCGAGCCAGATGAAAAAGGAATATATGGAATTATGTAAAACAGAAATCCAAAGTCTTCTTGACAAAAAACTCATCCGACCAAGTCACTCCCCTTGGAGTTGTACAGCTTTTTATGTGAATAAAAATGCTGAAATTGAACGAGGTGTTCCACGCCTTGTAATCAATTATAAACCGTTAAATGATAAATTAAAATGGATCAGATATCCGATTCCTAATAAGAAGGATCTCTTGGATCGTTTACAGGATGCAATCATATTTTCAAAATTTGATTTAAAATCAGGATATTGGCAAATTCAAATTGCAGAACAGGATCGATATAAAACTGCTTTTACAGTACCCTTTGGACATTATGAGTGGAATGTAATGCCCTTTGGATTAAAAAATGCTCCATCAGAATTCCAACATATCATGAATGATATCTTTAATCCGTATACTGAATTTATTCTTTCTTACATTGATGATGTATTAATATTCTCCTCATCAATTGAACAGCATATAAAACATCTTAATATTTTTAAGCATGTTATTATCAGAAATGGTTTAGTTATTTCTGCACCAAAAATGCAGTTATTTCAAATAACAGTAAGATATTTAGGTCATAATATTTCTAATGGAAGTATTATTCCTATTAACCGGAGTATTGAGTTTGCTTCTAAATTTCCCGATGAAATTAAGGATAAAACTCAATTACAGAGATTTTTAGGCAGTCTTAATTATATCCGTGATTATTATCACCAGTTATCTGCAGATGCTGCTATCCTTTACACCAGACTTAGGAAAAATCCGCCTCCATGGGATCATACCCATACTGCAGCCGTACAGAGAATTAAAGCTCATGTTAAACAGATACCTTGTTTACAGTTACCTAATCCTAGTTGGAAGAAAATTGTGGAAACAGATGCTTCTAATACAGGATTTGGTGGAATCTTAAAGCAACTTAATCCCAAAACACAGAAAGAATATCTCTTGAGATTTCATTCTAGCCATTGGAATAAAGCCGCTTTAAACTATCCAACCATTAAACAGGAATGTTTAGCAATAGTGAAATGTGTTGTTAAATTTCAGGATGATTTATTAAATCAGCATTTTCTCATCAGAGTTGATTGCTCTGCTGCTAAACAGATATTTAAACAAGATGTTAAAAATCTTGCTTCTAAACAGATATTTTTAACCTGGCAAAGTTATTTATCTAATTTTGATTTTGATATTGAGCATATTAAAGGCTCTGATAATAATTTGCCTGATTTTCTCACCCGTGAATATTTGCAGCAACCGTATCCTGCAGAAGCAGATGACCAGCAGGAGCCATAGAGGCCGTGGCCGTGGCCGAGGAGGTCATACCCCTCGCTATGATCAATCCGAATTTCCGGCCCTTTCAAGAGGCCAAACCAGTAATCCATCCGCTAAGGATATTCTCCTTAAGACGGAAGATCCGTATACACCCAACAGTATTACTGAGGAAACTGTCCTCTGGATTGAATCCGCTGATGAACAATGGATGACAGATCCGTGGGAGATTAAACGCCGTTATCTTACCACTCAATAGTCACCACCCCATTTTGATCAGTACCGTTATATTTATGAACAGATATTAACAGAAACAGGCGGTTGTGAGTTTAATCATAAACTACATGATGTCAATAAGGCTACCAGCCCTATTTCTTTCAGTAAAATTACTATCCGTAATATTATGCCTATTTCTACTTGGGGCATTCATCCGCACACTCTTCGCGAAATTGATCTTCGCAATAAACAGACCAAATACACCTACTGGGACTATATTGACGCTTTTACCCAGGTGTTCTATTACCAGAATCCCATCCGTAACCACTCTTGGTTTATCCGTATTTGTCCTGATATCCTTAAAAATGATGTCCCTAACTGGTTCCTCATTTGGTAGGATAAGTTTGGACTTTCAATGGAAATTTTACTAGAAGAAATCCGTCTTGCTTTCAATGAATGGAATGTGGCATATTCTCGTGCCTATTCTTATCTGAATAAAAATCGTGAGTTATCCATCAGTAAATCCCTTGTTCACTTTACCATCCGTTTCAGTCTTCCCTGGATTTGGAAGTGGGATTTTGCCTGTGACTATCAGAATAAAGTCCCTCGCCTTAAGCGAATCTTTTTCGTTAAATGGTGGGATAAAGGAATGAATCCGATCATCAATGAAACTGTACAGAAGATTAAACAGCATACCCATGCCTGTTTTGAATCCGTTAAACAGCCAGCTTTGACAGCTTCACCAGTATCAAATAATCCGTTTGTTCAAATTCAAAAAGAATTAAAACAACAGTATCCTCATCTTTCTGATAATGAGATAATTATCAAAAGCATGAATTATCTGAAGGAACAATTTTTGCAATCAGTATCAACAGATGATGATGCCTCCATGAGGTCAGGAGCTAGCCAGTCTAGCCAACCCACATCTGAAACAGAAGCTGATCCAGCCGAACACGTGTTAGCTGGAGAGTCACAATTACCAGAAGACGATGATGACACGAACTTTGGGGATTTTTGGGATTCCCTAACCAATGTAATTGCAGATAAGCTCGACAAGAGTAACAGGAAAGGAAAGCGACATGACTAAAGTGTCGGCATAACAGACAAAGCACCTTTAAAAAAAGAAGATGCCTATCAGTCGTCACTTTTGAAAAAGTTGTATCCACTATCCGATATTTGTGAGATGCTGTCTCCCAATCAATCTGAAGATAAGGATCATTTCGTCGGTCCAATACCTGTAGGACACTTGTCCCTCCCTGTTCACTTTTTTGTATTATAAAAGGGAAGGCTTCACCCTTGTTGAAGCACGGTTAATTTTCAATTTCCTTCTTCTTCTTTGTAAAATTTCTCTCAACCTCTCTTGTGAAATAGTGGTACTTTTTCAATAAAATTTATGTTTTGAATGTATGCCCTCTGTCAACTGTCTTGAACAATTATTGTGGTTTCAACAATTTTGGCAAAACCAAAAAGATCATTATCTTAATACACCAGTAGACCTATATACCCGACCATATATCTCTGCTAGATTAGCAGAGTGTGATCAGCGCATTGCTGAGATACAAGTGCTGATCAACGAGCACTTAGTGGCCTGGGCGGCCAGGAGGCGTCCACCTCCACCAGAACAGTAAAGGTATGAGATCATATATGTTATAATTTGTTTCTTTTATATCTGTATTATGTTTGTAATTATTCCTGGGTTTGTGCCTTTGTAAGGTTAATTAAATGTTAGGGTTAGTGGGACGTCACCCAAGTCGCGTTAGGTTAGGTCATGTTGCAGAGATTGCGTAAAGACCATTTTACCTGTAAGTCGTTGACAGACGTGCTAGCGTTAACCTTTAGTGAGCAAACGGATTATTTGATACTGGTGGAGCTGTCAAAGCTGGCTGTTTAACGGATTCAAAACAGGCATGGGTATGCTGTTTAATCTTCTGTACAGTTTCATTGATGATCGGATTCATTCCTTTATCCCACCATTTAACGAAAAAGATTCGCTTAAGGCGAGGGACTTTATTCTGATAGTCACAGGCAAAATCCCACTTCCAAATCCAGGGAAGACTGAAACGGATGGTAAAGTGAACAAGGGATTTACTGATGGATAACTCACGATTTTTATTCAGATAAGAATAGGCACGAGAATATGCCACATTCCATTCATTGAAAGCAAGACGGATTTCTTCTGGTAAAATTTCCATTGAAAGTCCAAACTTATCCCACCAAATGACGAACCAGTTAGGGACATCATTTTTAAGGATATCAGGACAAATACGGATAAACCAAGAGTATTTTTAAGCATGTTATTATCAGAAATGGTTTAGTTATTTCTGCACCAAAAATGCAGTTATTTCAAATAACAGTAAGATATTTAGGTCATAATATTTCTAATGGAAGTATTATTCCTATTAACCGGAGTATTGAGTTTGCTTCTAAATTTCCCGATGAAATTAAGGATAAAACTCAATTACAGAGATTTTTAGGCAGTCTTAATTATATCCGTGATTATTATCACCAGTTATCTGCAGATGCTGCTATCCTTTACACCAGACTTAGGAAAAATCCGCCTCCATGGGATCATACCCATACTGCAGCCGTACAGAGAATTAAAGCTCATGTTAAACAGATACCTTGTTTACAGTTACCTAATCCTAGTTGGAAGAAAATTGTGGAAACAGATGCTTCTAATACAGGATTTGGTGGAATCTTAAAGCAACTTAATCCCAAAACACAGAAAGAATATCTCTTGAGATTTCATTCTGGCCATTGGAATAAAGCCGCTTTAAACTATCCAACCATTAAACAGGAATGTTTAGCAATAGTGAAATGTGTTGTTAAATTTCAGGATGATTTATTAAATCAGCATTTTCTCATCAGAGTTGATTGCTCTGCTGCTAAACAGATATTTAAACAAGATGTTAAAAATCTTGCTTCTAAACAGATATTTTTAACCTGGCAAAGTTATTTATCTAATTTTGATTTTGATATTGAGCATATTAAAGGCTCTGATAATAATTTGCCTGATTTTCTCACCCGTGAATATTTGCAGCAACCGTATCCTGCAGAAGCAGATGACCAGCAGGAGCCATAGAGGCCGTGGCCGTGGCCGTGGCCGAGGAGGTCATACCCCTCGCTATGATCAATCCGAATTTTCGGCCCTTTCAAGAGGCCAAACCAGTAATCCATCCGCTAAGGATATTCTCCTTAAGACGGAAGATCCGTATACACCCAACAGTATTACTGAGGAAACTGTCCTCTGGATTGAATCCGCTGATGAACAATGGATGACAGATCCGTGGGAGATTAAACGCCGTTATCTTACCACTCAACAGTCACCACCCCATTTTGATCAGTACCGTTATATTTATGAACAGATATTAACAGAAACAGGCGCTTGTGAGTTTAATCATAAACTACATGATGTCAATAAGGCTACCAGCCCTATTTCTTTCAGTAAAATTACTATCCGTAATATTATGCCTATTTCTACTTGGGGCATTCATCCGCACACTCTTCGCGAAATTGATCTTCGCAATAAACAGACCAAATACACCTACTGGGACTATATTGATGCTTTTACCCAGGTGTTCTATTACCAGAATCCCATCCGTAACCACTCTTGGTTTATCCGTATTTGTCCTGATATCCTTAAAAATGATGTCCCTAACTGGTTCCTCATTTGGTGGGATAAGTTTGGACTTTCAATGGAAATTTTACCAGAAGAAATCCGTCTTGCTTTCAATGAATGGAATGTGGCATATTCTCGTGCCTATTCTTATCTGAATAAAAATCGTGAGTTATCCATCAGTAAATCCCTTGTTCACTTTACCATCCGTTTCAGTCTTCCCTGGATTTGGAAGTGGGATTTTGCCGGTGACTATCAGAATAAAGTCCCTCGCCTTAAGCGAATCTTTTTCGTTAAATGGTGGGATAAAGGAATGAATCCGATCATCAATGAAACTGTACAGAAGATTAAACAGCATACCCATGCCTGTTTTGAATCCGTTAAACAGCCAGCTTTGACAGCTCCACCAGTATCAAATAATCCGTTTGTTCAAATTCAAAAAGAATTAAAACAACAGTATCCTCATCTTTCTGATAATGAGATAATTATCAAAAGCATGAATTATCTGAAGGAACAATTTTTGCAATCAGTATCAACAGATGATGATGCCTCCATGAGGTCAGGAGCTAGCCAGTCTAGCCAACCCACATCTGAAACAGAAGCTGATCCAGCCGAACACGTGTTAGCTGGAGAGTCACAATTACCAGAAGACGATGATGACACGAACTTTGGGGATTTGTGGGATTCCCTAACCGATGTAATTGCAGATAAGCTCGACAAGAGTAACAGGAAAGGAAAGCGACATGACTAAAGTGTCGGCATAACAGACAAAACACCTTTAAAAAAAAGAAGATGCCTATCAGTCGTCACTTTTGAAAAAGTTGTATCCACTATCCGATATTTGTGAGATGCTGTCTCCCAATCAATCTGAAGATAAGGATCATTTCGTCGGTCCAATACCTGTAGGACACTTGTCCCTCCCTGTTCACTTTTTTGTATTATAAAAGGGAAGGCTTCACCCTTGTTGAAGCACGCTTAATTTTCAATTTCCTTCTTCTTCTTTGTAAAATTTCTCTCAACCTCTCTTGTGAAATAGTGGTACTTTTTCAATAAAATTTATGTTTTGAATGTATGCCCTCTGTCAACTGTCTTGAACAATTATTGTGGTTTCAACAATTTTGGCAAAACCAAAAAGATCATTATCTTAATACACCAGTAGACCTATATACCCGACCATATATCTCTGCTAGATTAGCAGAGTGTGATCAGCGCATTGCTGAGATACAAGTGCTGATCAACGAGCACTTAGTGGCCTGGGCGGCCAGGAGGCGTCCACCTCCACCAGAACAGTAAAGGTATGAGATCATATATGTTATAATTTGTTTCTTTTATATCTGTATTATGTTTGTAATTATTCCTGGGTTTGTGCCTTTGTAAGATTAATTAAATGTTAGGGTTAGTGGGACGTCACCCAAGTCGCGTTAGGTTAGGTCATGTTGCAGAGATTGCGTAAAGACCATTTTACCTGTAAGTCGTTGACAGACGTGCTAGCGTTAACCTTTAGGGAGCACCTTTCATGAAAGGTGCTCACTAAAGGTTAATTAAATGTTAGGGTTAGTAGGACGTCACCCAAGTCGCGTTAGGTTAGGTCATGTTGCAGAGATTGCGTAAAGACCATTTTACCTGTAAGTCGTTGACAGACGTGCTAGCGTTAACCTTTAGTGAGCACCTTTCATTGTATTTTTAAAATGTTTATTTCCATTTTAAGGTCCTGAAGAGTGGTTGGCTGTTCTATAATTGGTTTAGTCTGAATTCTGTTAATTACATTTTGAAGACTATATGAATAATCTGGTATAGAAGGGATTTCTGGTGTTGTCTGTTGGTGTTCATAACACATTTTTAGATATTTCATTTTTATTTCTGGATCCTGGATTTGATCTGCTACAGCTAGCATATCCTTTTGAGTGTCTGTTAAAACATTAATACTACTGGGTTCACCTAGATTTAAACCATTCATTTCAACAATTGACTTCCAGTAGTTTAATTCTGATATTTGTTCCTGATTACTAGAGCAAGGACAGGTATTTTGGTCAGGCTCTTCTTCACTGTTAGAAGTAGAATATAACTGATTAATTTCATCCTCAGAAGGTGATTCATCACTGGTTGAGTTTTCTTCTGCTTCTAAAGCTTGAATTAACTGTTCTTTAATATCTAAATCTATTTGTAATTCATTGACTTTAGATTTAGCTTTTGATCTACATCTGTTAGCATAATGTCCTGTTTGTCCACATTTATAGCATTTAATTTCGGATTTAGATTTTCCTTTAGATTGTTTATGTGGAGTCTTTTTCGGATAAAACTTCTTAGTAGGATTCGGATGGCTAGTCTTATGAGACTTTTTTCTGGTGGATTTATAAGGTTTTTTATGAGAAACCTTCCTTGGTTTACCTGGATATTTAATACCTGGTTCATAGGCAAATTGTTCACAGAATTCGCCTAATTCTTTTCTTCCTGTTAAATTCTGTTGCTTCATTTGGTAATGAAGTTTAAGGTCATTGCAAATAGAAAGACCTTCATCAGTTATGATGGAACAAAGTTGTCCATATGTATACTGTTCGTAAGGAATAGACATCCGGTCATGGCGGTCCCGAAGTTTTTTCCTAACACGTTCGGCAAAAAGGGTAGGAAGGCCATCAATAAATTTGGCTTTCCAATGAGTACTGTTACCATCAGGCCGTTGCATGACCTTGGTAAGGAAAACATCCTTATACCAACGGAAATGAGTAAGAGATGGACATCGGAGATTCTGGAGAAGTTCTCTGCCACGATCGGCAGTACTTGTACTGGTGCCAATGAAATGAAGAATGATGGTTTGGATGAGTGTATACACAGCATCCTGCTGTTGTACAGGTTGACGAGTAGTCGGATCAACTTCGATCTTAACAGAGTTAAGGATCTCAAGTTGTTGAGCAGTGGTGAGGACATTATCCCACCATCCTTTAAGTTGTCCGGTAAAGCCATTAATAATAAATTTGGCTATGGCTTGGTCCTGGTTACTATATTGACGGCAGACAGTTGCATACATCAACATTTGATGTAAACGGGTGTAAATCATATATTCGGATTCACCATCTATATTCCATTCATAAATGGTTTTACCATGGTATGATGTCTGATTAGTCATATATGCCTCTTCATATAGGGTATCTGGAGGAGTAGGTCGGGAATAGTAATTTCGGGTTGGAGGCAAGATAGCTGGTCTGGATGGACTGTAGTTAGTAAGTTTATTAATGGTTTGATGTTCTTGAAAATTCATTTGAATTTCCTGAATCTGTGCTGGAGATAAAGTATCTTCTTCAACTATTGGTTCAGCTCTAAGCATCTCTATAGATCTAGAGGGTTGAGAAGTGGATTCTGGTGGTTGGACATTTAAATTCTGCATCCTATGCAGAAGAGTGTCCATGAATTCTGTATTTGGTGGTTTTAATTTAAAATTACTGATTTCTAATGGTGGTTTAATAGATATTGGATGGATTGTTGAAGATCCTGATACTGGTAAGGCTAAACTTCTATCTTTAAAGGTAGAAACAGCTTCTTCTATCCTGGTTAATTGTTTGCTCATTGTTTGACAAATCAGATTAGTGTAATTATGCTGTTTAATTACTAATCCAAAATCTTTTAATTGGATATAGTCGGTTTTGACATATCGTCCTGATTGTGCATCCAAATAAGCAGTAGCTACTAATGGTTGTCTGGTAGTTTCACCATTAGGAACTAACTCCAAAGCTTGTGGTGGAGGATGTATGGAATTGATTACTTGGCCTTCAGCTGTAGTCCAAGTTTTATACTGGTCTTCTATCACATGTAAATGTGGTTTAGTTTCAGCTTCATACCATTCTACGAAAGGTATTAATTTCTGATGTAGCTCAAGATGTTGATAGTACTGAGCCTTATACTGTTGTAATTGTTCGGGTGTATGATTATTAAAATACCATTTTTTAAATTCTAGGTATTTTTCCTGATTAAATTCCTGATTTAATATCTTTCTATTTTCACTTCCTGGTGTGAAATCCATTAAATTTCAAAATTCATATCACTGGCTGTAGGGCTATCTGGTGGTGGTGCTGTGTAAACACCATGAGGAATTCTGTTTTGAGATATTCTAATTCCTTGAACCTCGGCTTGCATTGGATCTTCCTGTGGATCACTAGAAGGTCTACTTGGAGGTCTGGAAGGTATCTGTTGGAGTATGGAGTCCATAGACTGCCTACTGGATTCTGGTAAATCTACCCTATAGGGTGGAATAGATTGATAACCGGTATTAGAAAAACTTCTGGCTGCTGTTCTAAAGCTGTTGTTGGACAAACTTCTTGGAGCAGTCCTAAAACTAGCATTAGAAGAATTACTTCTGGTTAATATGGGTCTCTGGAATTGGAGATAAACATTACCTCCTTGTGTCTGAATGACATCATCAATATTATGTTGGATCATCGGTTTTGGGGGTACTGCATTCGGGATATGCCACCTTTCTGGAAAAGTTATTTCTTTCCAGGGAATTAACCTAGGTACAGCAACTTGACTGTTATACAGATTGGTTTCAATTAATACTGTTTTTCCTGTTTCAGTTTTCTTCTTAACATAAGGATTTAATGTTGTCAAAGCCTTAATGTAAATTCTGGAATGTACTGAAAAAGGGGGAGTTCCAGGTTTGTACTCATAACCATGAGTAAGAACTCTTAGTTCTAAAACATCGGATATATTAGCATCAGTCATTGCTATGCTAAGATTCGGATAAATATCAAAGTAAACGGGTCCATGAGAAAGACTAGTTTCAATGGCTCCCATAAGAGATGCTCTCCAGTTGAGACATCTGCCATCACGCAGTGTGCATTGAATACTGGTATTTTGACCTAAGAGGGTCAAAGGTTTAAAGGCTATTTGTACTAATCCTATGTGGATGTATTTATAGTCTTTAACAAACGGAATAAAATCATTAATATTAATGAGTCGGATTATTTCATCATTATTTTGAATGCAAGATGCATGTTCAAATGTTTTGATGATGGTCTTACTGAAAAACTGAAATCGACCTTTTCTGTAAATTGTTTTCGGGTCTACGGATGGTATAGTCCACTTATCTAAAGCGTCTTTCACATCCTGGTACGCTACCATTTCAGCGGCTTCGGCTAAAGAGGATACTGTATTACCTACAGAGGTTACGGATTCATTTTCTGGTATTACTACGGTATTATCTTGTTGTTCTGCCATGGTTGTGTAGTGATCATATATGCCTAATTTATTTAATTTATACTTGTATTATCTTTATCATTGAACTTGGCTCTGATACCATGAAATCCTTATGTTAAATCCTTATATTTTATTTAATCCTTATGACTTTGAGAGTTTCTACTAACAGCAATGTTTGCTATCGTGAAAAATTCATAAAATTTTTGTGATTTTTAAATTATATTTAAAATAAAATATTACATATTAATTAAGGTAATTTAAAAATCATAACGCTTTCATGATCATTTTTATGAAAAAAATTTCATGATCTTTAACTTTCTCTTCTATTAATAGGGGTGTTTGGGAACTTGGTTGTTTTTTTTTCCTTTTTCTTTTTAATATAGTTAATAAAAATAAAATAAGTTTAAATAGTTATAATTATTTCAATTTTATTCTTACAATCATTAGATTAAATTAACTACAAAAAAATTAAACTATTACTCCAAATACACTTTTTTTAATTAAGTTAAAATAGTTAAAAAATTAATTAAAATAGTCAAATTTCCAAACAAGTCCTAGGTTGAATTACATTGGATGGCTTTACAATATTTGTGTTTTAATTATGACTTAGACCTTGTTTGGGAACATGCTTTTTTATTAACTTTTTGACTTTTTAACTAAAAAAAGTCATTTGCCAAACGAGGTCTTATTATATTTTTAGTTATGATACATTGTAATATTAGCTACGATATTATTTTAATTATAATCCAAGAGTTATTTGATTATACCTTATGTTATGTTTTGATTACTAGCGTATGCCCGTGTCTGAAGGCACGGTATAAATAATATTAGGATTAGAATATAATTGTAATTTCAGTACTATTTAAATTTATTTTGTAATTTGATTAAATCACAAATTTATTATAAAATTTTAGAATTCTCATAAAACTCCTTGTGAAAATTTGTTTTTACTTATATAATATATAGCTAGATAGATAGATGTGCCTAGCATACATAAAATTTCTACAGGCATACATAAAATACTGCTACATTCTGTTTTAATTATTTAAATTGTTTATTTTGTAGAATCTTCTACATATATCATTTATGAAAGTGTTTTATTTTATCGCATTTTTTTTAAAAATAAATAAACTATTTTAAAAAACGTAATCATTGTCCATTTCTCAAAACCAAAAGCGATAAAATAAAAATGATAGGATTATGATTAATGAATCGACATAATTTTTCATGAATAATATACATGGATGACCATATAAAATGAACAATTTAAATTATCAAAACAAAATTTGTGATAAATTCCACGAGTTCAAACATGGCAGTAAATTTATATTTGAACTTGAAAAAAGTAAAACTCTTTTTATCAAAATCTCACTTTGCCTTGTCAATTTCCAATTATAATAGTTTATCCCTTTCAAATTAAATCATGCTATAGTGTCATCGTTTTGCTCATCTAGCATTAATAAGGTCAAGTTTGACAAGTTAAAAAAGAGTCAAAAAATCAAAAAGTTACTCAAAAAGTTAAAAGTTATCACTATTCACCAAAAGTTAAAAAGTATGGCTGCACAACTCTCAATCCTAATTTTCCTCCACACACTAATTTATATAATTTTTTAATACACATTTTTTCATAAAAAGTCAAAAAGTTAACCCAAACATTCATATTTTTTCCCTCAACTTTTTAGTCCAAAAAGATAAAAAGTACACTTATTTAAGACACCCCAAACAATCCCCAAGACTAATAGAATCTGTCCATTAATAAAACTAACAAAACTTGTCAAGTGAGTTACATATACGTGACATTCAGGGCCAGCCCTAAGATTTGTGGGGCTAAGGCGAACTATGAAAATGGAGCCCTCTAATATATTTTTTTTAAATAAAAAATTTATGCAGAAAATGATAAGTATCCATAAATTTTTTATTTAAGTATACTTGAACATATAATCATTAAAATTATAAACTAATAAAATTTACTTTCATATATTAAGATAGGAAGAAATCAGTACAATGACTCAAAAATATTAAAAACTGGTTTTGTTACTTTATAGTTTAACAATATCCAATTTACAATTAACCCAACGATCACTTAAATACTACTCTTCTTGCATTTTTAGCTGCAAAATCACTAATTAAGTTTGTATAATCTAATTTATCTACCAAATACTTCAATCCACAAATCACAAACACTTCAATCCACAAATCACAAACACTGCAAATCAATCCACAAATCACAATCCACTGATCTGATAGCAAATAAATTATAAAAAAAATAATTTAATGAAATAAAATTAGGGCAAAAAATTTATTCAATTAAAACTGATAAATACCTAGGTAAAAAAATTAGGGCTAAATTATTTATTCCACTAAAATCCAATGGATAAAGAACGTAAAACAAAAATTATGACAAATTCATTATTCCACTAACTGATATAGAAAGAATGTAGAAAAAAATTATGTCAACTTTATTTAATGAAATATGATAATAAGAGAGAGGACTTACCATGAGAGAGAGTGTGTGTGAGAGAGAGTGAGTCGCCGAAGTGTGTGACAGAGAGAGAGTGAGTCGCTCACAAGCTGTGCTCTGCATCTGCCTTGCCTTGAACTTGGTACATATTGCCGTCTTCATTTCATTACTTTGTCAAAGAGAGAGAGATTGAAAGCAAAACCAGTGCACTGAAGTGAAAGTGATGTTGTATTTATATAGTGTATGTATGGTTTGGGTTGGACCCAAAGACTTCTTCTGTATTTGTTTTTTTTTTTTTATATATATATATTTTCATTTTAATAAATATGGCCCAAACACATTTATAAGTAAATATGGGCTATGGGCCCAATAAAACACTTTGGGGTCCTTTAAATTGATCTTAAAACAAAAAAATAAAAAGGGAAAATTACCCATAGGTCCCATGTGAAACATGTGGTCTCCATTTAATCCCATAACTTTTTCACTACACCCAAAAGTCCTTTCCTCTCTCTCTCTCTGCTTTTTGTTTCCCTTCCTCTCTCGTTTTTTTTTCTGCATTTTTCTCTCATCGTGTTTGTCATGGAAGACGACCACCGGTGATCATGTCTTTCTCCATTGATCGGGGTTCATTGATAACCACCAACCATCGAAATCAACTCCGACGAAGAAGATGATATATTTTTTGACGAAGAAGATGAGTGGATCTACTTAGATCTGATGTAGATCTACTGATCTACATCAGATCTGAGTAGATCTACACAGATTTGGCTAGATCTAAACAAAAAATAGTTGCCGGAGTACAATCCTCTCTCTACATCCGTCTTTTCCCTTCGATCTCTTTTTTTTTTTTCTCTCTCTGCTATCCACTTCTATTTTTCTGTTCTAATGGAGAAAATTTTCGAATTCTGAACAAGTAATTTTTGAGTTTTAGTTACAGGCGGTGAAAACTGTAAAATTTTGCAGTTTCAAATTTTTTTTTTGGTACTGAAATGAATCATGGTTTAAAACTATAAAATTTTGCAGTTTTATAACATTCTTTAGAACTGTAAAATTTTACAGTTTCATAACATGTTTTTTAATTTTTTTTTTCCGGCAATATTCTAGACATTCCGGTGAGTCTCCGGCGACCGTTAAACGGAAGTCCGACGGTAGTAAGATGTAAACAGTGTCTGTAAATTTAAAAAAAAAAAAAAAGGATTTTTTGGTAACAATTAAAAATGTGTTGGACTAATTGGTGCAAGTATTTTGTTTTGGGACTAGCTGGGTTTTGAACTTGTTACATGAGACTTATCAGTAAGTTCCCCAAATAAAAATAAAGAAAGGGTTGGGCCTATAACAATTTATTAAATTTGGGACCCTATTTTTGGGCCAAAATTTGGGGCCTAAGACACAAGCCTTACCTGCCTTAGGTCAGGGCCGGCCCTATTGATATTTTTCTTATGCCAATAGACTTTATATATTTACAAAAAAACTTACTATATAATAGTTACACTTCTATCAAAATTTATCTTTTGTTTTTCACTTTTAATTTCTGCTAGCCTTGTTAACGGTTTCACTTTTGCCGACTAAAATTTTAATCGGCAAAAGTCTATTTTTAGTCGACAAAAGTTTTTCACGACTAATTTTTTAGTCGCCAATAGAGGGTCAGGAAAAGTAAGTAGTGATTAAAAGAAATTTTAGTTAGGAAAAAGGTTTATTTGCCAACTAAATTTTTATTCGTTAAATATATAATTACTGCGACTAAATCATTTTGTAACTAAAATACTTTAGTCGCCAAAAGTGATATTTTCCCGACTAAATATGTTAGTTACCAATTGTCACATTCTACAACCAAACATGTTAGTCGGCAATTGTTACATGCCACAACCAAACATGTTAAGTCACCAAAAGTCACATGCCACGACCAAATATGTTAGTAGCCAAAAGTAATGTTTGCGCAACTAAAACTTTAGTAGGCAATAGACCTATTAACGACCAAATCCTAAAATTAATAATTTTAACGACTAATTATTGAGCGCCAAATGTACCCTCTCGCCTACCAACATTACTTATTTAGTCGGCAAAAGTATTACTTATCTTTCCCGACTAATCACTCGGTCGCCAAAACAAGAAAAACAAAACCAAAATTTGGTCACCAACATCCAACAAAATAAATCTATAATTTATAATAATCTATCCAATCCATTCAATATAATCTGTAATTTGCAAGAATCATTCAAACCAATAAATCAACTGAATCATGAACATTCAATAAAATACATAAATCATCCAAGCCTGAACCTATTCAATTAAAGTCATCAACTATTATAAATTTTCATTCACAAGTAGTTCCAAACTACATATTCTTCCAATTAAAAATCCACTTGTAATCTATATAATCATCCAATTCACATCTATCTATTATAAAAATTTAAAACATAACTAGTACTTGTTATTATATTTTAAATTTTTATCCATGTGCATCTATCAAAAAATATAACTAGTAGTCTACCCAAATATTTCCATACACACCCATCCAAAAATATAACTACTAGTCTACTGAAATATTTTTCATACACATCTATCCAAAAATATATAATCCTTCCAAAAATGGAACAAGTGCCAACTAGTCCTATACCATTCAGCTTCGTGCACAAGTTCATCCGTTTGTACCAAAGAAAAAAAGAAATAATGTCAAGTAATTTTTTTATGAAAATATTTGCACATCAAATTATTGTAAAATTGGACAAAAAATAAAAAATGTCCTTGGAGAGTAAAGGTAACATGAACAAATTAAATGACTATGAATATCATTTTTTTAAATAAAACAACAGCATTCATATGTATATATCCAATAAACATTACAATTCTAACAAGTTTCTTTAATCTAAGCCGAGGTAATCATTATAATCTCGGGGGTGTTTCGAGGCTGTTTCCAATGTCTGACCCCAAATGGCCCGTTTTTGCCTTTCTTATCACATTTTTTTGTCTAAATATCTAACTGTGCGTCCTATCGACGAGTCGCTTTCTCTCACAAGTTTGTTTAATCTAGGCTAAGCTAACCATTATAATATCGGGGCTATTTCAAGACTGTTTCCAATTGTTGCTCCCAAACGGCCCATTTTCGCATTTTTTCATCACATTTTTTTGTCTACATA
This sequence comes from Camellia japonica, assembly GCA_030407325.1. NCBI lineage: Eukaryota > Viridiplantae > Streptophyta > Magnoliopsida > Ericales > Theaceae > Camellia > Camellia japonica. Next base: position 13,424,747 of record JAPPVO010000014.1, read on the forward strand.
TCTAACTGTGTATCCTATCGACACGCCACTTGCTCTCACAAGTTTCTTTAATCTAGGCCGAGGTGATCGTTATTATCTCGGGGGTATTTCGAGATTGTTTTCAATTTTTGCCCCCAAACGGCCCGTTCTTACCTTTTTTTCATCACATTTTTTCGTCTAAATATCTAACTGTGCATCTTATTGACGCACCGCTTGCTCTCACAAGTTTCTTTAATCTAGGCCGAGGTGATCGTTATGATCTCGGGGGTGTTTCGAGGCTATTTCTAATTTTTGGCCCCAAACAGTCCGTTTTTGCCTCATTACATTTTTTGGTCTAAATATCTAACCGTGCGTCCTATCGACGCACTGCTTGCTCTCACAATTTTGTTTAATCTAGGCCAAGGTGACCGTTATGATATCGGGACTGTTTCGAGGCTGTTTCCAATTATGGCTCCCAAACAGCCCGTTTTCGCCTTTTTTCATCACATTTTTTTGGTCTAAATATCTAACCGTGCACCCTATCGACGCGCCGCTTGCTCTCACAAGTTTCTTTAATCTAGGCCGATGTGATCGTTATAATCTCGGGAGTGTTTCGAGGCTATTTCCAATTTTTGGCCCCAAATAATCTATTTTTGCCTTATCACATTTTTTGGTCTTATCTAACCGTGCATCCTATCGACACGCTGCTTGCTCTCACAAGTTTTTTTAATCTAAGCCAAGGTGGCCATTATGATATCAGGATTGTTTCGAGGCTGTTTCCAATTGTTGCCCTCAAACGGCCCGTTTTCACCTTTTTTCATCACATTTTTTTGTCTAAACATTTAATCGTGCATCCTATCGACGCACCACTTGCTCTCATAAGTTTTTTAATCTAAGCCGAGGTGACCATTATGATCTTGGAGGTGTTTCGAGGTTGTTTCCAATTTTTGCCCCCAAACGTCCCTTTTTGCCTTTTTTATCACATTTTTTTATCTAAATCTCTATCTGTGTCCTATTGACAAGCTAGTTAATTTTAGTCAACCCATTTTTGAAGTTTAGGTGGTCCAAAAATAGTAAACTGTAAATGCCAACTTTTAAATTTTGGTCATAATTAGTTTTTTGGAATTTCATAAACAACTTTAAAGTGTTTCCTCAAATGGGTGTTTTGTATCACGAAAACAATTTGCCAAACAAGTCTATTTTTGCCAAAAAAAATTTTATTATTTTAATAGCCCAGTGTGCATAATATACACTGAAATTGAAAACAAAGGTTTTTTTCCTAAACAAACAGGGCAAAGGAAGAAGATTATGATGGCTGTGCTGCTTACCGGTGCTACAATGTTGGTTGCAATAGTCTCAGGTCTTCCTGCTGGCTGCTATGATATTCGGCGTCAAAGAAGCAATGGAACACAAAAGGGTAAATTTACAGAACAATAAGTTTAAGATAACAGTAACCTATCTTACATTATTTGGAACCATATTAAGGATGGGCAGTTCTTCATTACCTTCGCCTGGAATCTGTGGAGATCCCATAAGCCTAAGGTTCCCTGGCCTTCTGTCCTGTGGTTTAAACACCACATTCCTAGGGTGATACTGTAGTGTGGCTTGCTGTTCAGGGTAGGCTGAATGCACTTGATAGACTGGTCCTTTTTGGCATTAAGGATTCAGCTATTTGTGTGTTGTGTGACGGTCTGGTTGAGGATCATAATCATTTGTTCTTTTCTTGTCCCTTCTCTTTGAGAATTTGGAAGGCTATACAGGTGAAGTGTAATATATCTTGGCCTAATTTGTCCTGGAATAATCATGTTGACTGGATTGCCACTCATTCTCCAGGTCAGTCCTTGGCTACTACAATTAGGAAACTTGTTTTTACATGCTCCATTATTGTATCTGGCTTGAAAGAAATAGCAGGATTTTTAATTCAACAAGTTCCTCTGAAACAGCTATTATCTGGAAAATCATCAGCACTATAAGATGCAGGCTTCTATCTGTTGGGAAGTTTAAGAACAATAATTGTAATGAGTGGCTTGTTAGGGAGTGGCAGCTTTCTCTATCCTTGCTAACCTAATTTGTTTGAGTTGAGTGCAGGTGGGTGTATAGGCTATGCTCATTCTTTGGCTGACCAGTGCAGGTTTGAGCAAGATGAGACACCTTTTCTAACTTATTCTTTGCAGGATATCAGCTGATACTGTGTTAGGGATTGAGGGTTGAGTTTGGTGAGACCTATATTTAGGCTGTGTGAGTGCTGTGAGGTGAGGGTTAAGTGATTCAGGCTATACATTTTTTTCTAATCTTTCTGCAGGTATTGGCTGGACTTTGGGCTTAGGGAATTCCGGTTGAGGGTCGAGTTTAAGTGAGCCCTATATTATTTTGGAGTGTGGTTCTAGCCTGTTGTCTGTTGTTGTGGCCTTCTTAGCTGTGAGCTTCACAGCTCTTTCCTGGGTTGACCAGTGTGGTGGGGGTGGTGTTTGATGATTTTTTTCAATAAGCAATAAGATTGGAGAAGGCGGCTTTGGACCCGTGTACAAGGTAATGTTAATATTCATACACAATTATGCAGCATTAGAAGGAAAATAGTTCATGCTACCCATTTGGCATGATAACATTTCTATGCACCAAGACCAATTTCTGTGTACAAAACAATCTACCACTAGCTTCCCTATCACTTTCTCTCAAATTATGGCACAAAACTTGTCATTCTTATGAAAATTTTAGTGAGCACTAGTGCTTTCAGAAAAGGCATTAGTGTCTGGGTGGCACAAACTTGAGTCACGGAAACAACATTTTCAGAAATAGGAGTAAGACCACATATATCTTAACCAATAAGATAAGGTCTCATTTTGATGTTTCGGTTGAAGATCACCCAGTGCTATTAGAAAAAAATGGATCTCCAAACCCAATCCACAGTTAAAAGTTAAGGAAAAAACAGTCTTTTAACAAGATGTATATAATCCAATGGGGTATATAGAATTCCAGAGAATATTTGCTTCACTTGCACAATTGGAGGAAAAAAAAGAGGCACAGCAAAACACATTACTTCAACCACATTGCCTGTGGAACTGTGGCTTTGCTTTTTGTGACACAAGTCAATTATATTCGTGCATCTATTCAGAGCACATGGCATAGATTTGCATAGGGAAAATCAGGGAAACATGAAAAAAAGCAGAACAAGCAGAATATGAAACTGCTGAATATTGATATTTTCAGGGTACATTGGAAGAGGGACAGCAAATAGCTGCGAAGAGACTATCAAAGAGTTCAAGACAAGGACTTGATGAATTCAAGAATGAGTGTTATGCATTGCCAAACTTCAACACTGAAACCTTGTCAAGCTTCTAGGATGTTGCATTGAAGAAGAGGAACATGTTGATCTATGAATATCTCCCCAACAAAAGCTTGGATTCCTTTATTTTTGGTTTGTCTCTCTTAACTTCTATACATAGCATATTTTTTAGAACGTCTCAACTGTGTTAAATTCGTTTATATGATATTCACAAATATGATTAAGCAAAAGCACGATAAATTGGATTCAAATTTGAGCAGGTGAAAAGCAAAGCATGTTATTGGATTGGCCTAAGCACTTTAACATTATCAATGGGATTGCTTGAGGGCTTCTCTATCTTCACCAGGACTCAAAACTGAGAATCATCCATAGAGACCTAAAAGCTGGTAATATTTTACTAGATAACAAAATGAATCCAAAAATTTCAGACTTTGGCACGGCCAGAAGTTTGGGAGGCAATGAAACTCAAGCAAATACAACTAGAGTGGTTGGAACATAGTAAGTATATTTTCAGTTATGAGGGAGACCCTACTATTATTGATCATGTTATGCAAAAGTCAAATGGTTCCAAGTACAAAACAATAAATACAACAAAGCAAACACACAGAACACATGATATATGTAGTTTGGCAATGTGCCTATAATGCTGTCATACTCACACATTGAAACCATGGCTGAAAATACAATAAATACCTCCAAAGTATTCGAGTCGAGGGGGCTGCCTCCACTCTACAACACTTCCAGATCTGAGCTTCAGACCTCCACCTTTTGTAAAAAGCCCTCTGCCGTAAACCTGAGTGCATAGTAAAAATAGACACCTCACAAGGAGTTGGACATTAATTTCTTTTCACATTAATTCCTCCAGTGGTTACATGTCTCCAGAGTACGCAATTGATAGACTCTTCTCCATAAAATCAGATGTCTTCAGTTTTGGGGTATTGGTGCTTGAGATAATCAATGGGAAGAAAAACAGAGGATTTTATCATCCTGAGCACAACCTCAACCTTCTAGGGCATGTAAGTGTCAAAACTACTGTTTACCTAATCTCTCAATGCAAGGATACAAAACTTACTGACAAAATGTCATGCAATTGTCCAGGCATGGAACCTCCACAAAGAAGGCAAGTCTTCAGAACTAATTGACACATCAATGGCAGATGCATGTAATCATCCTGAAGTTATTCGGTCAATCCATATCGTTCTATTGTGCGTGCAACAGAGTCCAGAGGGTCTGTGGTTCTCATGTTGTGTAGTGATATGGTATTGCCTCAGCTGAAGCAGCCCGGTTTTTTCAGTGAGAGGAAACTTCTCGACGCAGATTATTCTTCGAGCAAGGCTGAATCTCATTCAGCCAACCTATCAACTGTAACATTTTTGGGTCCTAGATAAAAGACATTTCATGTTGATGTTTTGGTCCTTTAGAACATATGACATTTTTATTCCAGCATTAGACATTTTTAAACAGAAGAAAGGAAAACAGTTCCATTTTGTACATTTCTTTCTCAATAAGAATGTTTAGGAATTAAAATAACAAACCCTAATCTAAAAAATACCACTTTTATGACCTCATATCATCACTGATGTGATGAGAGTGAGCATTTCAAAAATCAAACATGACGGTGACATGTCACACATGCATCAAAATAGTCATTGCAATTTTATAATGATGCAATGAATAGCTCATTCAATGTCAATATAAAGTAATAGCAACATTGCTGTGATGAACTTTCAGAGGAAAAATATAAAGTATGAACCTATATATATTCATCAAAATTGGAGAAAAAAATATATAGTTGAAATGAAAAATATCAATAAATAATGGGTACTTACGTTGATCATGTTGCATGAGGGTTTGCCAAAATATCAATAAATGATGGGTACTTATCAATAACAAAACTTTTTGTTTTGTTTTTCTTCTGGGGATATAATTGCTTATTCTACAAATATTGTACTGATTTAATTATCACCTACTCTGTAAAAAAATGTCCTCTAAATGAATGTTATCTTAAGACTTTAATAATCTATATATGCAATTAGATCATTATTAATCAGGATTTGCACTCCATCACCCTCAACTCCAATTATAAAAATAAATAAATAAATAAATAATTTTAAAAAAAAAAAAAAAGAAAGGAAAATTATAAGCATCCTTAATTACTGAAAATTTATCAAAGGTCACATAAAAAGATTAGAAAAGATAAATACTAATGGGGGAAGTTTAATATAGAACTAGAAGAAAAGAGAAAGGAAAAAAAATTTACATTGTTATAACGTCATCGATCCATCGAGATCCATCAAAAAGCAAACGCACATATACACGCGCAGACAAGCATACATGCATAAGCCTTCACATTTGAGCAGGTAATCTTCCAGACTGAAATACATACAGTTGCAAAAGCCTTCTCATTTGAGCAGGTAGTCTTCCAGATTCTACGGATTTGTAAGTCCTCCAAGCACCTGCATCATTTAAAATTGATTTCAGTGATTGCCAAATCTAACCAAATCTGCCCAGCAACAGTTTAGTAAAAAGTCAACACAACTAAATTATTTGATAGTTCCAACTCCTCAAACTCCTGATAAATGATCTAGAATAGGAGGAAAACACTAATTGGAGATAGCATCTCCACTTAATCATTAAAACCAACGACTGATGCATAATCCCAAAAGTAGTTCCAAGTTGGCATTAATTTGTTGGAAACAAACTTGAAGCTCAAACAAATTCACAGCTCCATCAATAAAAGGATGAGTTGTGTACCCAAAAAAAATTGGGGCAATGGTACCTTGGAATTCCCCTGCTAATGCAGGCAATAAGTTCGAAAAGAGTAAAATTATATTAGTGATGGTGTTTGTATATAGTTTGGTTTCAAGCCGAACACACTTGGGGCCAATTGGAACTAAAACAAACAAACAAACAAAAAAAAAAAAAAAACAGACCACAAAATTTAAAACAAAAGAGAAGGAATGAAAAATTAGGACATTCAAAAAGACACAAACAAAAGTCATAAAATATCTCGTAAGTGCTACATTTTCCAATAAATTTCCATCAAGTCCGTTTAACACTATGTCGAGAGGACTGATTCCTCTGGTAATAGAACTTGGCAGAAATTTCATGTGAAAAGTAGGACTTAATGGGAATTTTACCTAAAAGTAAATGCTAGAATTTATGTACAAAAAACAAGAACAATCAAAAGTAGTCATTCATACCACCAAAGCCAGTCCCCAAAAGATGCAAGCAATTCTTATTCCCCTCTTGATCAACATTGCAGTATACACAAACTTCTCCCTTGACAAACATTTGGGCGATATTATGTTCTATTGCTTTCATTCTCTTCTTCACTTGAACATCCAAACCTGTAGAATACTGAGAACCAGGGATGGATTTTGGGACTTGAATTTTATTATTTGACTTTACCACAGAGGTTAAAGCGCAGGTGTTGTCAAACAGGTAGTCAAGACTGATGACCAATTACCATCACCAGGTATTTCTCTCTGCTAAAATAAGACACGAACAAGTTATACATATTATAATAAATATATATAGATATAGAATTGTAAATGAAAAATGCAAATCATTAAAACATTTTGCGTTGTGTTATAGAAAAAAAAAATAATCACAACTTTCATAAACAGCTCCTTTCTGAAACAAATTCATGTTCTTATAAAGTGATAACTAAGAAATTGTTGCAAACTGTATCATAAGAAAAAAAAGAAGGCGAAAAATGCTGTTTGTTATAGCACAAAGCATCCGAGAAACAAGACTCCTAGCAATACTTGAATCAATAAAAATAATTGCAAAAAACAAAACAAATATCATTTTCTAACCCTTGGGGTAAAAAACGCATTTGTTTGCTGCTGCATGGGCAAGTGAGGGCTCCACAATTGAGACGACTTATCTTCTGTAAGAAAACATATCAGAAACTCGCATACCATTTGTATTTCTTCAATATTACTTATGAAGCAAAAGTTAGATTATTTCAATTAGAACTCAATAAATTACCTAATCGAGTATATATATGTACGTGGTAGAGGTCATTGCAGAATTGTAGGAAACGATCCTGTCAAGAAAGAAAGGTACTCCAAAGTGTCAATTAGCCATTCAATGACATAATAGTGTAGTTATACTGAACCACAAAGGATGATCAACAAATGTGCATAAAAAAAAAACAAACACAATCCAGAAAAGACATTCAAACGTTAAATATTAGGTTCTCAAACCAGTCTCCAGTGCTAAAATCAAAGTCTCCAGCCAGTTTCCAGAAGCCTCAGAGCAACATCTTTCTCCATGTGTTCTCTCTGCACCTATAAGGAGCACCAAATGATTACCTTATGTAATAATGTGCCGATATGCATTACTGCACATGTGAATACAATTTTGTTACTCTAACAACTTACAAACATCAGCTTATATCCACATGAGGAAGCTGAGATATCCATCTGGAGATAAAAAGATGAAAATTAGCATGCAAGATACAAAAATTTAGATGACAGAATGTTAATAGAGATTTTAAGCAAGCAGATACTACTGGAAGCCTGGCTGGAGAAGTTGGGACCTCCATCTAATTAGGTAGTGTTTGGATATGGGATTTGAGATATTTTAATCTTTCCAATAGTTGTTTCCCATGCCTTTTATTTTCCCAATATAAAGCCATCTACAAATCCAAGATCCAAACACAACCTTGGGAAACAAAATCATAGTTATCAAATCAACAATCGTGAATTGAAATCCTATTTGTTGCAAATCAAGAAACGTAATATTCAGCATAAACTATAAATATATATATATATAACAATTCATAAATACTATAGAGAATGAAATAAAATTATTATGAGGCCATATTATAAGATAAAATTTTATAAGGGCTTGATGACATAGTCTAATTGTGAAGGCATTTGGCTTCACCACAAGAGGTTCAAGCAGTAGTTAAGGAAAAAAAAAGAGTGCTTTAAAAAGTGGCAGAATGATAGAACTGAGAAAAACCTTAAGAGTTATAGATTGACTAATAAGGAGGTCGAAAAAGTGGTGAGAGGGGCTAAGTTAAAAGCTTATGATGACCTATACACTAGACTAGATAGTAAGGAGGGAGAGAAGAGGGCATACAAACTTGCTTAGATACGGGAGAGGAAAACAAGAGATTTTAATCAAGTTAAGTGCATTAAGAGTGAGGATTCTAAGGTATTGGTGAAGGATGAAGAAATTAAGGAAAGATGGAAGAACTATTTTGAGAAATTATTAAATGAGGAACATGAAGATACGACAATAGATGAAGAAATAACCAGTAATACGATAAACCAAGACTATAGATTCTATCGCAGGATTAGGAACTTTGAAATGGAGATTGCACTTAAGAAGATGAAATCAAATAAGGATTTAGGACCTGATGATATCCCTATTGAAGCTTGGAAGTATTTGGGTAAAAAAGAGTTGCTCGGTTGACTAGGTTGTTTAGTAAAATTTTGTTGACTAGGAACATGCCAGATGGATGGAGGAAGTGTATTTCAGTGCCAATCTATAAGAATAAAGGAGATGTCCAGAATTGCAACTATAGAGAAATCAAGTTAATGTGTCATATAATGAAAGTGTGGGAGAGGGTGATGGAACGCCGATTACGAGATACAACAGAGGTGTCAGAGAATCAATTTGGGTTTATGCCTGACAAGTCAACAATGGAACCAATTTATCTTTTGAGAAGAGTAATAAAAAAGTACAGAGAAAAGAAAAGAGATATTTATATAATGTTTATTGACCTTGAGAAAGCATATGATAGAGTACCCCGAAATATAATATGATGGGTATTAGAGAAGAAATGGGTGACAAAAGGTTATATTAATGTGATTAGGGACATGTATGAAGAGGTAGTGACCACTATTAGATCGCCTGCTGGAGAGACAAATGAATTTCCTATCACTGTAGGGTTACACCAAGGATCTATCTTAAGTCCTTATCTTTTTGCTTTAGTTATGGATGAGTTGACGAGAAATATTCAGGATGAGGTACCATGGTATATGCTTTTTGCAGACGATATTGTGCTAGTGGATGAGACTAGAAAAGGAGTTAACACAAGGTTGGAGATTTGGAGAAAAGCTCTTGAATCTAAAGGATTCTGGACAAGCATAACTAATACAGAGTACATGGAGTGTAAATTTAGTAACAGTAATAATGAAAGCAGAGAAGAAGTGAAGATTGAGAACCAAGAACTACCTAAGAGTGAACATTTTCATTATTTAGGGTCAATTATCACAACAACGGGAGAGATTGATGCGGATGTAGCCCATAAGATTAAGGCGGAATGGTGTAAGTGGAAAAGTGCATCTGGGGTACTATGCGATAAATGAATATCCACTAGATTAAAAGGTAAGTTCTATAGAACGGCTATTAGACCAGCGATGTTGTATAGAACTGAGTGTTGGGCAACCAAGAAACAATACGTAGATAATATGAGTGTGGCTGAGATGAGGATGCTCAGGTAGATGTGTGGCAAGACTAGACAAGACAGAATTAGGAATGAGTGTAATCGGGAATGGGTAGGAGTAGCATCGATAGAAGATAAGTTGAGAAAGAATCGATTGAGATGGTTTGGTCACATTCAACAGAAACCAATAGAGGCTGTAGTGAAGAGATGCGATACTGTAATGGTAGATGGGAGTGTTAGGGGACGAAGTAGGCCTAGATTAACGTTGGCTAACGTTGTAAATAAAGATATGGATCCACTTAATTTGACTAACGAAATGTGCTTTGATAGGGCTGCGTGGAGAAGAAGGATTCATGTAGCCGATCCCATTTGATGGGACTTAAGGTTTGGTTTGGTTTGGTTTGGTTTGGTAGTTGAGAACCTTATTGTTTGAACAGAAGACAATATAAATGGAATCTTGCAAACTTGTAATTCAAGGAGGGGGAAATTATGGAACCATTGAATCCAACTAATCCGACCAATAGCTTTGACCTTGAACATACTTACAGGATGTAGTTTGGCATGTTTTCTCATCAAGAAAAGGTTCAGAGCATGACTAACTGCATCCTATTTAATCCTTCAATCACCAAATTAGCAACACATTATGCATGGAAGTTGGTTACTTTCACATAAAAGAAGTTGCATTCTGACAATTAAAAAATAAATAAATAATTCCAAATTTGCCGGGTCAGGTATTAATGCATATACCTATACCAAATAAATGTTGTATGTATTACGAAACAAAGAAGCATCAAAACAAAGAGGATTGGACAGGTATTAATACTTGCATCAGGTTGTTGTAGTTGTAGCTGATGATATTCCTCAATACTATTACCAGCCCTCTCAAAAACTTCAAGCAATACCATAGCCAACTTCATAATTGTCTTCTTGTTGTGAATCTGAGTTAATTTCTGATGTTCAACTTGATCCATAAGGTTGATCTCCTCGTTAATGAGAGACACATTGATTTCTAAGACATTCATGAATTGTCATACTTCCATTTAAACCAGCACCATCTTTTCCATGGAATGTGATGGGAACCAAAACCTTTTCTCGAGCCACAATCAGCAAGACAGCCAACTCAATGACTTTTCCTTCCACGGCATAATGGTAAGCTAACTCTTCAACATCCTTGGTGAACCCTGCAACCAACTTGTTCATGGCCAAAGCCTCACTCTGCAACAAGTAATTGAAGAAGAAAATTATATTAGCTCGTTCATCAACTTCAAAATAAAAACCAAACATATGTAGCATGGGGTCTAATTAATAATTCTTTGCTGAAAAACAAACCATTGTCGGAAGACAAATGTTACCATCAAGTCAAAAGCAGATTGTTCTCCACTCATACAGCATATATAGAGTAGTTCTGCACAATCAGTACAATAAATTTCAAAATAAATAAATAAAAGTGAAGGAGAAAAAAAAAAAAATTTTGCCAAAATAGGAAGAATAAGCACTGTGTAAATCTTTTACCATTTTATTTTATTTTACACTACAGCTTCTTTTTTAAGGAAAATGGTCCCCTTCGATTCGTATCTCTCTTTTAGTTTCCTTGTATCAGCTTTATGCTATTTATTTTTCCGATTATTTTATGTTATGTATCTCTTGTTTTTTGATGTAGGTTATGTTGACATCTCTGGTTTATGAGAAGCAAGAGAATTTATGAATCATGATGCAAATGCAAGGGCTTGTCATCCCAACCAGAACAAACAAGAAAATACATATATATATCATTTTTCATTTTTTGCATTGTCTGGAGAGTAAGATTTGAGGCCATCCCTTCAAACATCCACTCATAAGGGTTTTGAAAATTGGGGAAAACAAACAAATTGGTTTTGAAAATTAGGGAAAACAAAGGAAAATAGAGAAATTGAGCGAGAGAGAGAGAGAGAGAGAGAGAGGACCCATACCTGATCTCGGGGCTGTTTGAAGATAGGCGAACTGGTAGTAGCAGAAAAATGGTGATGGTTTTAGGTGCAAAAATAGAGAGCAACCATGTGAGTAAGAGGAGTATTGGAAAACAAATACAAAGATTGAGAGAGAGAAACAGAGAGAAAATACATACGTAACAATGGAGGCCGTTCGACTTCTCGAAGTGCCGCTGATGCTTGGTCGAAGAAGCGATGCAGGTGACTGCGATGACGGAGAAGAAGCGACTTTGGTGACTACAATCGAGTAGGAGAATCGACGGTGACGTGTATATGAGGAGTGATGCGCGGGGAGTGGTGCACGGTATAAAGAGTTTGAACAATATCACTCTGCTGATATTGGGCAATTTTTCCCTGCAAAATTATTGGTCGGTATTTTCCTTCAATTTAGTTCAATAACACCAAAACGGCATAGTTTTATTATCTGCGACCAAAATATTTTAGTCACTAAAATTTTTTTCATTCCTGCTTTGTTTTTGGTCTTCCCTCTTCAACTTTTGCGACCAAATTTCAATTTTGGTCGCAGAAAATTATATTTGGCAACTAAAATATATTAGTCGGAAAAACTTCAAACCTTTGCCTACCAAATTTTTATTTAGTTGCCAAATGAAAACTTTTTGCGACTAAATAAAAGTTAGTCGGCAAAATTGGTCAGGAAAAATGTAATTTCTTGTAGTGAGTAGCCAAACAAAAAAAAATATAACATTGCAACTTGACTTCAAATGTAAACATTTAATTGTTACAATAAAAAATGAATGAGCTAAAATAAGATGCTTTTGAAAGTAGATATTTGGCAAACATCTTTCTTTAGGCAAACATATTGCTGAACCAAGCCTTCAACAAAACTTGCAAAGAAAACTTTCCTACTGTTAGGCAAACATCTTTCTTTCTAAACAGAATCAAATATAGTCACTAGTCATTCAAAATATGCACATTCACAATCTAATAAAAAATACAAATTAAATTCAAGAACTGAGATGAAGAGAAGCTAGTTCAAAACTACATTCAGATGGGTAAGCCTAGAAACATTTCTCATAATCAAAACCAGAAAACCTGAAAAGAAAATAGCATCTGGGATGATAAACACAAGGAACAGACCTCTAATATATGTAAATCTAGATCTATCTCAAAGCCAACACATAACTCGAAATACATATAATTGTCCTCAATCTTAAACAAAAAACAAAGAATGATACACAAATTCCGTGATTGTCATAGAAAGTGACACATATCGGATAACAAAGACTTGTTCTACAGTATGTTCATAACATTAATGCCAATACAGCAATTTTCAGTATGTATAACACAACTAACCAAACCAAGCCTTGTGTCCTCAATCAAAAAAACAAATCTTTAAAGATGCTTATGATTTCCACTAGGTCTTCATACACAAGCCTCAATAAAGCTTCAACACAGCCCTAACCCTAAGCATAATAACCCAGCTAAAATCAAAAAGAAGAAAAGCTTTTATATGTCTCAGCAACAAAATTTCCAAAGTTACATCTCAGCAACAAAATCTCCAAAGTTACTTGATAGTGCAAAATTATTGAAACAAGGTTATTTTTGCAATCGTGTAATAATATATAAGTTCAAGCAATTAAGTATAAATATATCAATCTAAAGTGCATGAATCACAACAAGAACCCTCGCGTCTAGAACAATAGTTTCTTTTCCTTTTCTCACAAATTCAGATTTCAAAATATTTTTCAACAATTATTCTTAGCATCATTTCCTATGCCAATCAAAATAAATAAACAAATAAAAAGGTTTATGCTGTCTTCTCCCGTGTCATCCTTCTAGTGTCAGTTTTAATAATGCATTATTATACTTGGGAAGGTGTTGTGGATGACTCTTTGGCACAAAAAAAAAAAAATTTCCCATTTGGTGCCTAAACTCCACCAAGTTCAAGCTCGCCTAATTTTTCGATCAACCGAGCATTATAAATTGCACCAATTTAGTCTTTTAGCAAGCCCACGAAATTGTCAGCAAGAGCAATCAGCACGAATAGAGGCCTCACATCCCGAATGCTAACCAAAGGTCTCCATGCTCCATTTACGTCAACGGTTGCTTCCATGCACCAAGCTCGCCACAAGCAAGGCACTCGCCCCAACTGAGGTTCATTGTCCAGGCAACTAGCCACAACACCATGCACCAACGCCACAACCAAAAGAAGTGCAAGAATACAATTCAGATAGTTCTTACCAACATGGATTTCTAGTCAGCCCTATACAGTTCATAGAATATGCCTCCACAAGAAGGGCTAGCTCTGAAGTTCCTCTGCACCAACACAACAACATGAGTCACTAGGTTCCAATCCTTCTCTAACCATTTCCTTATAAAACTGACGAGCTCTTAACTTGTTGCCCTTCATATAGTGGCTGGCAATTAGCGTCTCATAAATATATGCAGATGGTGGTATCGATCGATCCTTCATAACCTTAAGATATTTTTCTGCCTCGTCAAATTTTCCACACTGGCAAAGGCAACTAATCAAAGATACAAAAACCAGTGAACCAGGAGAGAGTGATCTATATTCCATTTCATAGTATAGCTTGAGAACTTCCTGAATATTTCCTTCTTTGGCATAGCCAGCAATAAGCCGAGAATATGTAATCTGGTCAGGTTCAAACCCTTTATCTAACAGATTAGTTAACATCTCATTAGCCTGCCTGGTGCCCCTGGTTTCACAGAGCTTTCCAACCATTTCGTTGAAAGCCAAACAACTAGGGACAAAATTCATCTCCATTGTTTCCTCACAGAGTTTTACACTTTCTTCTAATCTTCCCACATGAGAGCAACCCAGGATGAGATGATCAAAAGTCTCGCTGAATAGCTTCAAACCCAAATTTTTCATGTCCTGCATCAAGCAAATTGCACCATCAATCCTTCCCTCCATACAATATGCCTTTATAAACGAAGTGTATACAAAAGGATTTGCATGAAAACCTCTTTTGAGCATTTCCTCATAAACATCCCATGCAGAGTCTAAACTCCCAAGCTTAACCCTAGCATATACAATCATAGAATAAGAAACGGTATCAAGAATCATGTTTTTTTGCAGCATCCTCTTCAACAATACCATTCCTTCATCAACTCGTCTCTCGTCCAAGATCCTAAAGACCAAACTAGTGTTAACAATCACTGTAGGAGAGCATCTCTTCCCATGAATTCTATCCAACATGTCAATAGTTTCTTGCAACTTACCTTCCTTGCACAATGCACTGATCATTATTCTGACTGTTACACTATTTGGGTAAGTTCTTTTTTGGATCATATGCTCATAGATTTTCCAAACCACACTTGTCTGATTAGATTTTTGAACTACATTGATCAATGTGTTGTAACTAATGACACTTAAAGTGAACCCATGTTCATTCAAGTATTGACAAACATCGAAGCCAGTGTCTATCATCCTGAGCTTGGCATAAGTTTGAACCAACAGATCAAACACCAATGGAATAGAATTACAACTTTTGCAACTATTAAGAAGAGAATCAACAACTGAGAATCGCGAAGAATTGCAAGAAACGCTTTTCTTCAGAACTGATTCGAGCAAAGTTCGAGCATCCCTGATGAGTTTTGCTCGGACTAATATGTGAATTACAATACAGTAACTGGAAGTCTCATGTTTAAAATGCTGTTGCTGAGCTGACCAGTGGAAGAAACCCAGGGTACACTTTGCGTCAATTGGTTCCTTCAGTTGTAGTAGTACTTTTTCAACCATTGAATTGCTCAACTCGACAGAACTATACCTTCTACTAAGTGCATCCCAATTAAGGCGTTTCCGCAATGAATCACAGATGGAGTTCACAGTTCCATTTAGTTCTTCTGGTAGAGTGTGAATGGATTGAACATCTGCCAGCAATTGGCGAGTGCAAAGGCTGTGCTGGGCAGAACTGGTGATTGAATTGGAAGCTAAAGATGGAATGATGCGAAGCCAATTTTGCCTCATGGATTCAGAACCAAAAAAAGAGAAGTAAGGATAGTTGTACATAATTCGATGGGGAGAATGCATAAGCTGCAGAGTTATCATACACTCCCAGTAGAGAATGCAATCCAGTCGGAACTCCACAAAAGTACACTACTGACAACCATCAAACAGATCACCTGCAACTTGCAATTCGCTCACAGTCAAACCTTACCAACAGTCATAAATATAATTGAAAAAAATAATAACAATAATAAGGCCATTCAAGAACTAAACAATAGACCAAAGGCTTAATAATTTTATTGTTTTACAACTCTACACTTCCTTCCCAGATAATATATAATATTATAATAAAAATAAGCATGGTCAGCGACTAAACAAGATTACATTCATTGGCAGCCATGTCTAATCAATTCCATGAATTATTCGAGAAGATATAATTCTAATAGCTTAAAGCAAATCTGGATCAAAATTAGAAATGTGCAGTAAGGACCATATAGTTCATAAACATACCCATTGAAGCAAATAATGAAGTTGCAACAACAACCGAATGTGTTTTCGTTGAGACAAAGCTGAAAATGCTTTCAGTTTGATAGTGTAAACGAAGTCCCATTTCATTTTTTTGGCTCCCCAAGTCCTGGGTTGATACAACCTACTTTTGGGTATATAATCTACAAAAAGATCCTAGAACTGTCATAAACCAAAACAATATGCCTGAACCATTGGAAAACTAATGGAAAACTAATAGAATGTACCAAGTTAATCCTTGTAACGACGCTTTGAATAGAGCAGGCTTTACTACTAAATGTTTGAACACTCTAGCAGAAGAAGATTTAGACAATTTGAAAGCAGATAGATGATTATTGTACTTTACAAGTTATTATATCTTGCTAATGAAGGAAAATTAAATGAATAGAGAACAACTGCCTTGGCAATTTTAGTAAGCAACTTACAATCCTAAAGCAATTTCAACCCATGAGTTTGTGTATTTTCTCTTGGACACCAGTGACTCCCATTTGTGCCTGTATAATTGTGTGAAGCGATATCTGAAAATTAAACCAATCATCTAGTCAGAACTAAAGTTTAAAGAATATTCTGCATTGGCTAATCAACAATTCAAAATCCTCCAAAGCAATTTGCTAACCACTCAGGTACAATCTAGCGTGACCTCTATGCTTTCTCTCTTTCTTTTTTTTTTATTTGTTTATAATTTTAGGGCTGATCACCTTTTTAGAGATAATAAATAAAGATTGATAAATACAATTAATTGAATAGAAATGTGAACAAGCACATGTGTGTTCAACGACTAAATTAACAAGGTGCAGTTGTATGATAGAATCCACATAAAATTCACTTCAGTGAAATTTCACTGATTAGATAAAAACTATAATAAATATAAATAAATAAAAAAAATTAGTTCTCTACAGTGAGATTTCACTATGGTTTTATAAAAATAATTCCACTAACCTTCAACGCAATGCCACCACTACCATTAACATCACCATCACCATCACCATCATCTCTAACTACCATAATAAAAACACTTCTAGAAAACAACCTTTCATCTTCGGGTTTGGGTGTAGTAGGAAGCAAAATCATTTTTTGAAAGATCAAATCACAATTCGATATGCCATTTCCCATCTCCCACTTTAAGATAGGCTATTCAGTGTTTACATGAGCAACATTTCACAACATGCCAGAAATCTATGACAACAAATCACTTAAAACCAGAAATCAATCGTTTATATGTTTTTTCATCAGGTTTAAGCCCCATTTTCAACATTTCATCATGCATTTTCATGGCTTTCCTCAATTCCTTTTCCTGGCAAAGCACACTGATCATAATTGAAAAACTGTCACCGCTCAGCAATTTTCGAGTTCTCATGTAATCAAATACCTTAACTGCTTCTTCAACCCTCCTTTCTTTCAATAGCCCATTGAGAAGTACATTATATGTTGTTACATCCAAAATACCATTTAGTTTCTCCATCTTATTATGCAATGCAATAGCTGAATCAATTGTCTACTAGCGCAGTAATGTTTCACCAATGAGCAGCAGCATGAAGAATCCGGGAGTAACCCTTTCTCTAAAATTGCATTCAAAAGCTGCTCCGCTTCTCTCCATCTACGTTTAGCACATTGAGAAGTTATAAAAATAGACAATTCTAATGCACAAGGACAAAATCCACTCCCAATTATATCATTTAACAATCCACTAATTTTCCTCTGACGGTTCTTCCTTGCAAAGAACATTTACAAATGCATTATAACAACTGCTATTTGCTTTGATATCCCTTTCTAACATTTCACAGTGTATCCCAATTGCTTCCTTCACTCTTCCTTCCTTAGAAAATGCCCTTAGCATGCATCCATAAGAAGTACGCTGTAATTCAATCCTCCCATCACAAGCTCTCTTGGAAAACATATCCATCGCATACGGCCTTCCCAATTCAGAAAGCTTTTGAATGATTAAATCACAATCCGATAATGGAAGCTTTGGAAGCAATCCCTTCTCCATCATAGAATCCATTGCCATTTCAATCACTTTATTATTCCCATATTTACAAGCCCCATCAAGAATTGAGCTATAAGTACCAAAACCCGAATCAAGTTTTCTATTGCACATCTCATTTAAGAGATCAAAAGCAGCTCTAAAGTTCCCTATTTTACTGTAACAATCAATAGTCAGATTATATATCACAGAATTATTCATACCCATGTCTAAAACCCTAACAATTCTCTCAAATTTCCCATCTTTACATAGAATATGAGCAATTATAGACCATGTAAACCTATCTGGTAAAACCCCATTGCGGAGCATACTACCATAAAAACACCATGCCAATCTAATCTCATTCTTCAATTGCAAAGTATCAAACAACCCATTACAGCTATGAATTGAGACAACATATCCATAACCAAGGCTCTTCCTATAAATCTCCAAAAGTTGCAAGAAAAAACCCTTATTACAATAGCATTCAAGAACAGAACCCAATACAGGGGACTGAGAATTCGTACCTCTACACACATGAATCGCTGAATCAACGATTTGGGTTGGTGGGTAGGTCTGAATCAACGAATCCAAGATGGATTTTGACTGCAAAGCGAGGCCGGAACATATTAGGATCTAGGTCAGCTTGCTTAGGGTTTTGAGGTCTGGTTTAAACCCTAGGTTTGTTCTTGCCCAATTGAAGAAGGTGAGAGAGAGTTGTGGGTTGGATTGGGTTCTGTGGAGGATATGGAGGAAGAGAGGTGGAGTGAGGATTGAGGAGGAGAGGTTGAGAGTGCTGAGGAGTGGAGCCCAATTGCGTCTCTGCAAGAGGGTGGAGGAGATTTGGGAGATGAGTTGGGATTGTTTGAGTTGAGTTCTCCAATTGAGAGAAGTTGATTGTGGTGTTGATGTAGAAAATGATTTGAGGAAAAGATTGGGTTTGCGAAGTGGCATTGGAGTTGAGAATGAGATGGGTATGGTGTTGGATTTTGGATGTTCAACATTGCTGCACAAGGAGGTACGTGTGTGTGGCCATGGCAAAGACCTTTGCTATGCGATGAAACATAATGGAAAATGATACTGAATACATAAGGAAATTTTATATAAAAATAATTCATATATCAAATTTGTTCGAAATATGTATGGTGGATGTCTGGTCCGACTATTAGTGTTACCTTTGTCAATTACAACTGTCATAATTGTCTATCAATGTGTTAATTAACATTTACTCAAATGACTGATATCTTATCGGATAATCGGCCGGACATCTTATGCATAAATTTAAACAATTCAGAAAACTCAAATTTGATGAATGTAATCATATTAAATTTTGTAATACATCCTTAACGCCCTCAAAATAATACATAAAATTCATCATTCATGACATGCTACAATATAAAAGAAATAAACATCTTTCTATATATCAGAGTAGTTCTTACAAAAGTATTACATGTTGACAACAAAAGTAAACGCCCTATGGGCTTACAACTTTCCAAGCCAACACTTGGTCACAAGAAATGAGTACTAACTTATATATATATTAAGCCCTTGACTTGAATTTACATGTAATACATCAAAGGAAAACAAAATGACCAAAAGTCTGTCTGCCTCTAACCTCCCAAGCTATGTCCTTGGACGTGGCATGCTACCTGTACCTGAAAATGATGTCCCATATAGGGTGAGCCACAGCCCAGTAGAAATGTACTAAACCAACTATAAACAATGACTAACATAACAGCATTTGATAGATGGTCCATACTTATATTTCCACTTATAACACATTACAGTTTCATGACATTCAAGTCCATGTACATTCCATTTCCCACTTCCTTTTTCAACTTTGAGTTTGAAAACAAGACTCAGAACCTAGCCAAATAACTTAATGAGATTATGACTCATCTTTAAAACACCTTTGAAATTCATAATGGATACACACTTTGATGTTGTATCAATATAACATAGAGATATTTCTATACTTCACAATTGATAACGATATACATTTTAGTGCTATATCAAATCAATTCAAACACTTCCATAATCCACACTTGATACACATTGTAGTGTTGTATCAATGTCAAATCAAAATCCGATTTAGAGGTCCATCCCCCATCTTTCCCTAAACCGTGGAGTACATCCCTTATCTCCTCCCACACACACAATGTATATATACACGGGTCATATACATATTCAATCAATTCATAAGATTAATGTATTAATCCAACTGCTATGTTTGATAGCATACTCAATCGATTAGTTTTAGTTTGCCTAATCATCATGCATTGTCTACAACAATCAAGACTATCCTCCACCGATAGCCCAAAGCAGTTATTTCTAAACAGAAAATAAATGCACCAAATGAATAAAATATCAACATTTCAATTAGGTGAGTGATAAATGATCCAACTACACCCCTCAATCCCACACATTCCCAATTTCAACGTTTTCAATTCAATTTCTCATTTCCCGAAATTAACTTTTACAAATTAATTTATCAATGTAATTAGGGTATTTCCCATAATTAACAAAACAACCCTAAGGTTCTAATTCTATCAATAACCCCATATTTTTCCTCATTTCTCCATGCTATACATGCATATAGGTTTATATAAGTAAATCCCCTTCTTTTGTAAAATTACATAAAGACCCAAACTTTTTCCAAAATTACACAACAACTCCCAACATATCAAAATGCTAAAATTGAAAGACAAAGCTCATAAGAAGGAGTAGGGTATCCCTACCTCGAAGTTTGAGCTCAAACGGAGATGAAGATAAAAAATCAACGTGCTCAAAATCCCAAATTTTTCAGATTAAATCAAAGCCCAAGACACCCTCTATCTTTTTAACAAATGACTAAGGTTAGGAACTCACTAGAAGGAGATGAAATCTTAGAGAGAAGATTTGTAGAGAGAGAGGAAGCTCGGAGCTAGGGTTTCCAAAACAAAAAAGGTGAAAAAGTGAAGTGTTTACCCGCTACTGCCTGCTGATATACGACAGGCTCGCTCGAGTGAAGACTTGGTCGCTTGAGCGACCAGACACAAAGAAATCTCGCTCGAGCGTAGAAAGCCTCGCTCGAGCCAACAATTTAATGCTTCAGGTCTGCAACTCAGAAGCATGCTCGAGCGCAAGAATGCTCGCTCGAGCGAAGGAACTCAAACCATACACCTCGCTCGCTCGAGCCAAGAAACACAGCTCTCAGGTCAGAATGAGACGCAGATGCACGCTCGAGCGCAAGACGTCTCGCTCGATCCACCAGACACAAAAACTCAACTCTCGCTCGAGCGAATGAACCCTAGCTCGAGCGAAGAACCAAAAATCTAGGCAGCAACCATTTGCTCCCAATCACTCCCAACCTGAAACAAACCTGCCCAACACATCCTATCACTCAAATACAAGGTATGAAAGGACGTAAACAAGATATAAACAACTGCTAACATCCACGGAACCAAGTCTGAATCACTGTACAACAAGGGGTAAAACCCGAAATCGCTATAACCTCCCCCCCCTTAAAGAATTTCGTCCCCGAAATTAAGTGCAAGTTTTCAAAAGAACAAGTTTTTCTCCATTTTAGACAATGTTACATTCAACATTCAATAACTCGACCCATCCCGGTCATTCCATCTCTTGTCAAGAGGCATTACATAACATATATTTCAACGTGCATAATCAACAATGCATTCCTCTACCATTTTAACAATTTAAAATGTACATGATTCCCATTTCCATATTACATTCAATACTCATGACATAATTTCATTTCTATAACATATTCAACATATGCAATGTCATATCTAACTTCCATTTCAAGGCAAGTTCCAAAATACTTCCATTAAACCAAAACATACACAATGTTTTACAACCTAAGATATTTTCAATACTCTTAAGGTTCAGTAATACAACAGATTAAACAACACATGCTCAAGTATCCACAAATAGGTCCGGATATTTCTCTCGGACCTCCAACTCACGTTCCCAAGTGGCTTCCTCCACCCCGTGATGTTTCCACAAAACTTTTACCAAAGGAATGGTCTTGCCTCGCAAGACTTGATCCCGCCTATCCAAGACCCGAACCGGTCTCTCATCATACGAGGCATCCTCGTCAACCTCTAAGTCGGTTCAATCTAATACATGCGATGGATCCGGCTCATATTTCCAAAGCATACTCACATAAACACGTGAGTTGCTGCTCATATTTTTGGTTTTTCGCTCGAGCGAGGAGTTTGTCGCTCGAGCGAGCTCTGTGTTTTAGATCCTTCGCTCGAGCCAGGGTTCATTCGCTCGAGCGAGAGTTGAGTTTTTGTGTCTGGTGGATCGAGCGAGACGTCTTGCGCTCGAGCGTGCATCTGCGTCTCATTCTGACCTGAGCTGTGTTTCTTCGCTCAAGCAAGCTTTCCTTCGCTCGAGCGAGCGAGGTGTATGTTTTGAGTTCCTTCGCTCGAGCGAGCATTCTTGCGCTCGAGCGTGCTTCTGAGTTGCAGACCTGAAGCATTAAATTGTTGGCTCGAGCAAGGCTTTCTACGCTCGATCGAGATTTCTCTGTGTCTGGTCGCTCGAGCGACCAAGTCTTCGCTCGAGCAAGCCTGTCGTATATCAGCAGGCAGCAGCGGGTAAACACTTCACTTTTTCGCCTCTTTTGTTTTGGTAACCCTAGCTCCGAGCTTCCTCTCTCTCTACAAATCTTCTCTCTAAGATTTCATCTCCTTCTAGTGAGTTCCTAACCTTAGTCCTTTGTTAAAAAGATAGAGGGTGTCTTGGGCTTTGATTTAATCTGAAAAACTTGGGATTTTGAGCACGTTGATTTTTTATCTTCATCTCCGTTTGAGCTCAAACTTCGAGGTAGGGATACCCTACTCCTTCTTATGAGCTTTGTCTTTCAATTTTAGCATTTTGATATGTTGGGAGTTGTTGTGTAATTTTGGAAAAAGTTTGGGTCTTTATGTAATTTTACAAAAGAAGGGGATTTACTTATATAAACCTATATGCATGTATAGCATGGAGAAATGAGGAAAAATATGGGGTTATTGATAGAATTAGAACCTTAGGGTTGTTTTGTTAATTATGGGAAATACCCTAATTACATTGATAAATTAATTTGTAAAAGTTAATTTCGGGAAATGAGAAATTGAATTGAAAACGTTGAAATTGGGAATGTGTGGGATTGAGGGGTGTAGTTGGATCATTTATCACTCACCTAATTGAAATGTTGATATTTTATTCATTTGGTGCATTTATTTTCTGTTTAGAAATAACTGCTTTGGGCTATCGGTGGAGGATAGTCTTGATTGTTGTAGACAATGCATGATGATTAGGCAAACTAAAACTAATCGATTGAGTATGCTATCAAACATAGCAGTTGGATTAATACATTAATCTTATGAATTGATTGAATATGTATATGACCCGTGTATATATACATTGTGTGTGTGTGGGAGGAGATAGGGGATGTACTCCACGGTTTAGGGAAAGATAGGGGATGGACCTCTAAACCGGATTTTGATTTGACATTGATACAACACTACAATGTGTGTCAAGTGTGGATTATGGAAGTGTTTGGATTGATTTGATATAGCACTAAAATGTATATCGTTATCAATTGTGAAGTATAGAAGTATCTCTATGTTATATTGATACAGCATCAAAGTGTGTATCCATTATGAATTTCAAAGGTGTTTTAAAGATGAGTCATAATCTCATTAAGTTATTTGGCTAGGTTCTGAGTCTTGTTTTCAAACTCAAAGTTGAAAAAGGAAGTGGGAAATGGAATGTACATGGACTTGAATGTCATGAAACTGTAATGTATTATAAGTGGAAATATAAGTATGGACCATCTATCAAATGTTGTTATGTTAGTCATTTGCCCTGTTTGGTAGTGCTGTGGGAAAGTGCTTATAGCTTATGCTTAAACAGCTTATAGCTTATAACTTTCAGCTTAAGCTGATTTCCAGCTTATTCTTTAAACATCTCCTGCCCACTCAAAGAATAAGCTGATTTCTGACTTCCAAAAAGCTATAAGCTATAAGCTATAAGTTAAACCAAACACATCAAAGGCCCTGTTTGGTAGAGCTGTGGGAAAGTGCTTATAGCTTATGCCTAAACAGCTTATAGCTTATAACTTTCAGCTTAAGCTGATTTCCAGCTTATTCTTAAAGCATCTCCTGCCCCACTCAAAGAATAAGTTGATTTCTGACTTCCAAAAAGCTATAAGCTATAAGCTATAAGCTAAATCAAACACATCAAAACAGCTTAAATTAAGCTAAAAGCTGAAATAAGCTGTAATTAAGCTCTGCCAAACAGGCACAAAATAGCTTAAATTAAGCTGAAAGCTGGAATAAGCTGATTATAAGCTGTGCCAAACAGGCACATTGTTTATAGTTGGTTTAGTACATTTCTGCTAGGCTGTGGCTCACCCTATATGGGACATCATTTTCAGGTACAGGTAGCATGCCACGTCCAAGAACATAGCTTGGGAGGCTAGAGGCAGACAGACTTTTGGTCATTTTGTTTTCCTTTGATGTATTACATGTAAATTCAAGTCAAGGGCTTAATATGTACATGAGTTAGTACTCATTTCTTGTGACCAAGAGTTGGCTTGGAAAGTTGTAAGCCCATAGGGCGTTTACTTTTGTTGTCAACATGTAATACTTTTGTAAGAACTACTCTGATATATAGAAAGATGTTTATTTCTTTTATATTGTAGCATGTCATAAATGATGAATTTTATGTATTATTTTGAGGGCGTTAAGGATGTATTACAAAATTCAATATGATTACATTCATCAAATTTGAGTTTTCTGAATTGTTTAAATTTATGCATAAGATATCCGGCCGATTATCCGATAAGATATCAATCATTTGAGTAAATGTTAATTAACACATTGATAGACAATTATGACAGTTGTAATTGACAAAGGTAACACTAATAGTTGGACCAGACATCCACCATACATATTTCGAACAAATTTGATATATGAATTATTTTTATATAAAATTTCCTTATGTATTCAGTATCATTTTTCATTATGTTTCATCGCATAGCAAAGGTCATTGCCATGGCCACACACACGTACCTCCTTGTGCAGCAATGTTGAACATCCAAAATCCAACACCATACCCATCTCATTCTCAACTCCAATGCCACTTCGCAAACCCAATCTTTTCCTCAAATCATTTTCTATATCAACACCACAATCAACTTCTCTCAATTGGAGAACTCAACTCAAACAATCCCAACTCATCTCCCAAATCTCCTCCACCCTCTTGCAGAGACGCAAGTGGGCTCCACTCCTCAGCACTCTCAACCTCTCCTCCTCAATCCTCACTCCACCTCTCTTCCTCCATATCCTCCACAGAACCCAATCCAACCCACAACTCTCTCTCACCTTCTTCAATTGGGCAAGAACAAACCTAGGGTTTAAACCAGACCTCAAAACCCTAAGCAAGCTGACCCAGATCCTAATCTGTTCCGGCCTCGCTTTGCAGTCAAAACCCATCTTGGATTCGTTGATTCAGACCTACCCACCAACCCAAATCGTTGATTCAGCGATTCATGCGTGTAGAGGTACGGATTCTCAGTCCCCTGTATTGGGTTCTGTTCTTGAATGCTATTGTAATAAGGGTTTTTTCTTGCAAGCTTTGGAGGTTTATAGGAAGAGCGTTGGTTATGGATATGTTGTCTCAATTCATAACTGTAATGTGTTGTTTGATGCTTTGCAATTGAAGAATGAGATTAGATTGGCATGGTGCTTTTATGGTAGTATGCTCCGTAATGGGGTTTAACCGGATAGGTTTACATGGTCTATAATTGCTCATATTCTATGTAAAGATGGGAAATTTGAGAGAATTGTTAGGGTTTTAGACATGGATATGAATAATTCTGTGATATATAATCTGACTATTGATTGTTACAGTAAAATAGGGAACTTTAGAGCTGCTTTTGATCTCTTAAATGAGATGTGCAATAGAAAACTTGATTCGGGTTTTGGTACTTATAGCTCAATTCTTGATGGGGCTTGTAAATATGGGGATAATAAAGCGATTGAAATGGCAATGGATTCTATGATGGAGAAGGGATTGCTTCCAAAGCTTCCATTATCAGATTGTGATTTGATCATTCAAAAGCTTTCTGAATTGGGAAGGACATATGCGATGGATATGTTTTTCAAGAGAGCTTGTGATGGGAGGATTGAATTACAGCGTACATCTTATGAATGCATGCTAAGGGCATTTTCTAAGGAAGGAAGAGTGAAGGAAGCAATTGGGATATACCGTGAAATGTTAGAAAGGGATATCAAAGCAAATAGCAGTTGTTATAATGCATTTGTAAATGTTCTTTGCAAGGAAGAACCGTCAGAGGAAATTAGTGGATTGTTAAAAGATATAATTGGGAGAGGATTTAGTCCTTGTGCATTAGAATTGTCTATTTTTATAACTTCTCAATGTGCTAAACGTAGATGGAGAGAAGCGGAGCAGCTTTTGAATGCAATTTTAGAGAAAGGGTTACTCCCGGATTCTTCATGCTACTGCTCGTTGGTGAAACATTACTGCGCTAGTAGACGGATTGATTCAGCTATTGTATTGCATAATAAGATGGAGACACTGAATGGTATTTTGGATGTAACAACATATAATGTGCTTCTCAATGGGCTATTGAAAGAAAGGAGGGTTGAAGAAGCAGTTAAGGTATTTGATTACATGAGAACTCGAAAATTGCTGAGTGGTGACAGTTTTTCAATTATGATCAGTGTGCTTTGCCAGGAAAAGGAAATGAGGAAAGCCATGAAAATGCATGATGAAATGTTGAAAATGGGGCTTAAACCGGATGAAAAAACATATAAACGATTGATTTCTAGTTTTAAGTGATTTGATGTGATAGATTTCTGGCATGTTGTGAAATATTGCTCATGTACACACTGAATAGCCTATCTTAGAGTGGGAGATAGGAAATGGCATATCGGATTGTGATTTGATCATTCAAAAAATGATTTTGCTTCCTACTACACCCAAACCCGAAGATGAAAGGTTGTTTTCTAGAAGTGTTTTTATTATGGTAGTTAGAGATGATGGTGATGGTGATGGTGATGGTGATGGTGATGGTGATGGTGATGTTAGTGGTAGTGGTGGCATTGCGTTGAAGGTTAGTGGAATTATTTTTATAAAACCATAGTGAAATTTCACTACAGAGAACTAATTTTTTATTTATTTATATTTATTATAGTTTTTATCTAATCAGTTAAATTTCACTGAAGTGAATTTTATGTGGATTCTATTGTACAATTGCACCTTGTTAATTTAGTCGTTGAACATACATGTGCTTGTTCACATCTCTATTCAATTAATTGTATTTATCAATCTTTATTTATTATCTCTAAAAAGGTGATCAGCCCTAAAATTATAAATAAATAAATAAAGAGAAAGCATAGAGGTCATGTTAGATTGTACTTGGGTGGTTAGCAAATTGCTTTGGAGGATTTTGAATTGTTGATTAGCCAATGTAGAATATTCTTTAAACTTTAGTTTTGACTAGATGATTGGTTTAATTTTTAGATATCGCTTCACACAATTATACAGATACAAATGGGAGTCACTGGTGTCCAAGAGAAAATACACAAACTCATGGATTGAAATTACTTTAGGATTGTAAGTTGCTTACTAAAATTGGCATTGTGAGTTGCTTACTAAAATTGCCCTATGTTACATGGACTCACCGGTTTGGGGCAGAGTACCCGTGTTGATACGACACGACACAGGTGCGGGTGTGAGATATGTGTCGGATTCAGCATGGTTTTCTCGGACACGGCTGACATGAGGAGAAAGAAGAAGGGTTGTTGAGAGAGAGAGAGAGAGAGAGAGAGAGAGAGAGAAGGGGGGGCTGAAACTCACCTTTGCGAAGCAAGTCGAGTCGCGAAGCAAGATTGAAGTGCGAACCCTGGTCGCAAACTAGACCGAATTGAAGGAAATCTGAAAATCAACATCTCAAAGCCGATTCCACCCTAGGGCTTCGATTCCCCTTTGGTCTCGACCTCTCTCTCTCTGTCTCTTCTATCTTCTTCTCCTCTCTCTCTCTCTCTCTCTCTGACTGTCTTCTCTTCCTTTCCGTTCTCTTTCTCTGGTTTTTATTTATAAATGATATATCTATATAATAAGGGAGAAAGGTTTTTGAAAATATATAAAATGTATGTGAGATACAGTTCATTTCAACGGCTGAGATGATTTGCTTTAACCATTGACGGCTGAGATACTTTCTAATATTTTCAATTCCCGCCCAAAACAAGCCCCTTTATCTCCTGTGTCCCACCCACCCCACCCCACCCCAAACATTATTTGCACACGTCTCTCTCTCTCTCTCTCCAACTTCTCAGGTCTCAAACTCTGTCCTCAAAGATTTCTCTCTTCCTCTCCCTCATCTTCACTGTCGAGTTGCCTCCACCGTCGTGCCGCCTCTGATCTCCTCTCAAACTTCTCAGGTCTCAAACTCTCTGTCCTCAGAGATCTCTCTCTTCCTCTCCCTCCTCTCCACTGCCTCTCCGTTTCCACTATCGCGCCGTCTCCACCGTCACGTCGCCTCCGATCTCCACGGACAACAACTCTTCATCTCTTCTCCCTATTAGATCTCAACCCACTACGGCACCTCCGTCCTCCATCGTCGAGAGCACCATGTCTTCCCAAACCAAATGCAGAGAAACTGTAAATCATCTATAACTATCTCTGATTTTTATTTTTTAAAATACCTATCTCTGATTTTTATTTGTATTTTTTAATTTTATATTTTTTGAATAAGGGAGAAAAGATTTTTTTTCTTCTTCCATTTAATTTTATTATTATTATTATTGTTGTTGTTGTTGTTGTTGGGTTTTGATTGTTGTGAAATAGGATCATGAGTGACTATAAGGTGGAGAAGTTTTTTGTGGATTTTCATGGATTCAAATACAGTAAATCATCTATACCCATCTCTGATTTTATTTATTTATTTATTTATTTATTTTTAAATCATCTATACCCATCTCTGGTTTTTATGCTTCAATTTCAGTAACTAAGTGTTGGTTATAGGGAGAGAGAATGAGATATATAGGGTCTCATGGTGTTGCTGAGCTACATAGATACAAGTATAGTGGAGTGGATCATTCATTGGTTGCAAAATATGTACTACAATCCTTTTGGATGCGATTCGTTAACTTCTTCCCACTTTGGATGCCGTAAGATTGTTCTATTTATTTACTGTTCATTTATTGAGTGATGGATCACTCACTGTATTCATGTTTCATGATCAATTTTCTTTTGGGTTTTTGAATATATTAAGATTAGAATTGGTATACGATCATTTTGTTTCAGAAAATAAGATTGTAAACTTATGATTGAATTCAAAATCTAAAAATGGCACGAATTTGGGGGGGGGAAAAAAATGAATTTAGGGGATAACTACCCATATGAATATTGGGCTGTTTTGGGAAAATCCAAAATATGAGACATAAACACCAAGCGAAAGCTGCTCTAGATATAGATAGAAGATACTTGAGTGCTTCAATATATTTTCTGGGTTTCATCACTAAAAACTGAAAAAAAGGAAAATAAATGTTGGGTTTGATAGGATACTTGAGCTGTATGCTAAGATGGTCCTAAAGATATATATCTGTCCATTGTGGCTAATTTCATTGACGAAGAGTTGTACAAAAAATAAAAGAAAATTTGGAGTCATATTGTAGTGGTCATTCATTTTATGATTCATTTTGTTTTTATTTTTCTTGGAATGTATTTATAATTTATTTCTGCTTGGATGTGGTGATGGAGTTGGCTGACTAGGGTTATAAAAAGAATGGGAAAGGGGATGGTAGGAGAGATAATAACTATTCACAAGTTCCATATAATTTATTAAGAAGAAGAAGAAGAAGATGGTGGCGGTGGCGGTGGCGGTGGCGGTGGCGATGGCGATGGAGGGTTGCGAATAGTGGGCCGGAGCGAGAAAGGGCTGGCTGGAGGGCCGTCGCAGTTGGGAGGAGATGGCCAGAGCTAGGGTTAGAGCTATGGTATTAAATTTTTTTTTTTGATAGTTGGGGTGTCCAACTTAATTTTTTAGGTGCATTTAGAGCCATGGTAACATACAAACACCGACAAGGGGTCAGTGTAGTTTAATTTTATATTTCATTTGAATGGCTAAGATGATTCCTAATCAATATCTAACGGTTGAAGTATGTGCAGTGATTTTAGGATTGGATCTGTGTTCTTCTTGATCATATTAGGATTAGATTGTCAATCTAATGCAAAAATATTAGGATTAGTAGAGATAGAATAGGAGAGTTTGGAAGTGGTAAAAATCTAACTGTTGTTAATATTTTTAGGATTAGAAGTGGTAAAATACCTTTGATTTTAGGATTAAAAATATTAACAGCAGTGTTCTGGGGTAACACTGTTGTTAAAAATCAAAGGTATTGTTATGGGGTAACAATGTTGTTAAAAATCTAACTGTTAAAAATCAACAGTTAATATTTTTAATCCTAAAATCAAAGGTATTTTACCCCATTTATTTTACCGTTAAAATAAAAAATATTAGGATTAGTTTTGACAATCTAAAATCTTCTATACCGTTAAAGTATATGCATTAGATTGTCAAATATTTTTCGCTTCTAGATCCTAAAATCTTCTGCATGCATATTTTTTGCATTAGCTCCTGGTTATGCTAGATTGACAATCTAATGCAAAAACATCGCCAAATATATGAACATACAAATAACAATAACAAAATAAACAGCATACCTTTTGGACAGCGAAAACATTTTCCCCTGTCAAAATTAGTCTATTTCCATGCATTTCACTACCTGCAGAAAGAGTGAAAAGAAAGAAAAAAGAAAGAAAAAAAAAAAGAGTTATTTTCTTTTCACTAAAGAGGGGGAAAAGGGAGAGAGAAAAAAAAAGAAAAAGGAACTTAATGGAGTAGGGAACTCTATACCTTCATGAGCATAAACAGAAGAGTCCCTTAGGGCATGCAAACCTTGTAGGTACCATTTTTGAGTTCATTTTGTTCATCTGGTATATTTATTGTTCTAGAAAGGGAAGAGAAGAACATGGAACACAATCTGGTTTTTATAGAGTTCAAACCCAACTCAAAGCTAGGGTTTCTACACCTGGCCTACTAAAATATGAGTCCTGGATATATGCAAGACTTGGGAAAACTAAATACAAATATATAAATATATGAATTTTAAAGGACAGAAAGAAAAAATAATGGTCTTCATGTCAAATGTTTGAATGGGATTTCATCAGTTGAACTTAACTAAAAAGTATTGCATAAACAGAGCATTTTTTTTGGCAAATTTAATATAAAAGCCTTATCAGTCCCTTCTACAACTTGATGGCTACAATATAAATAAAAGCAATTTTGATGATAATGTTCACTAAGACTAATGTGAACTTTCTATTCAAGTTTTAAAATAATGTACACTTTTTATTGTACTCATTTTCATGCAGAATGTATAATTATTTTAGATTTTTAAAAATGTGTTCTAAAAACACACTTTAGCAAATTTTTAAACTCACGAGGGTGTTTAAGATTTTGGTCCGACTAATTCTTTAGTTACATGTAATATTTATCTCACACATCTGATAGCCTAGGCATGGAACTTAATTGCATTGCCGTTGTATTTATTTAACATGAGTTGTTCATCACCTTAATATATTTTTGTAATGAAATCAGATGGAGTGACAAAAAAAACATGCAAGTCCAAGATAGAGACAATCATCCCAAAGAGTTGAGTCAGAGATTTGGTGCACAACTTGAAGAAGAAGAGAAAAATCATCCCTTGGATACCCTTTGTTTTTCAAAATATGACAGTGGAATCTTTCATATTTAAAAATATATATATAATTTAGTATTAATATGTAGGATTTGGTTCTGAATCCTTTGAGCAGCTTTATGGGTAGGTCTTGACTCCTGCCAAACTAAAAATAGAATTGACTAAAGAGAGTCTCTCTACCAATAGTTTCTGATTTGTTTACAAGATCAAATCAAATTAATCTACACAGTGACAGTTCAAAGTGAATTAAAACTGGTTGCTGCCACATGAATCCTTCATGCAATTGTAGCATATATATATGAACTGGTTTCCGTTTTGAACATGAATATATATGAACATGAACATGAACATAAATCCTTCTTTGAAGCTTCAGTTTTAGGGCCAATTTTTGAATCAGTCTATATATATATGAACTGGTTTTCAATTTTCTGGATGTGGTTTCCAATTTTCCCTTTCTCTGTCTTCAATCAGTGCTTTGTCTGGTTATGTTTTAGGTTGAATATCCTTCAGCTCCCTTTTGGTCACTGTTGTGTTTTTCCCTTTTTTCTGAGAAATGGAAGTAGTTGTTTGGATTTGTTGTTTACATTCTCCATGGTTTTGTAGTTGTGTGGATTTGGGTTTGAGTTGTTTGAAGTGTGATAAAATTACCGATTTTGTTTGTGCATATCAGCTCCAATTTTGTCATTTCTGTTGCATTTGTCTTTGTGTTCATAAAAATTAATTCAAAAACTTGGCAGAAAGTTTGTAATCTCTAGGTTTGTGTTTATTTATGTGTGTGAGAATATGTATTTTATCTTTCAAGTTCTATTTTTCCCTTTTTTGATAAATTTCTTGACCAACAACAATTGTGGAAATAGCGTAGAGAATACCCTAGAAGTTCTATGGTCATCTTCTCCATTTATTCATCAAATCCAAAGCTCACAGACCCGTGGGATTAAAGGAGGGGTGGATTCTGCAAATGTACTCTCAGCTTTTTAAATTTTTTTATTTTATTTTTTATTTTTACATAGCCATATTGTTTTTTTTTTTTTTTTGGACAGAGGATATTCACTCTCTTCAGCTACATTGCTGGATGGATGTTATTGTGGTCCTTGCTTTAATGTTCCAGTCCCTTGATCCAATTTCATGGTGTGTTCATCTGAGCAAACCAAATGGATAGTTTTATTTGATTTTTTTTTTTTAAATTTTTTATTAGTTGTTCATAGCATTTTAGTGCACAACGTTAACTCATTAATATTCTTTAATATGATGCTTGGGTTCTATTGGGAATTAAATTGTTCAATCTATTTTTAGTTTACAATTATTTTTTAAAAAAATTTAATATTATCATCTATGACTTAAGGAAACAGAGAGTCTTCGTTTGAGAAGGGAGAGGAACGGGGGGATATTAGTCGGTGAGAGAGAGAGAGACAGTTGAGAAGATTAATGTTTTACAGTTTTTGGGGGAGAGACTGAGGTAATAGAGAAGATGAGAGAGAGTGGGTGAGAAAATTGAGAGATTGCAATTTGGGGAAAGTGCAATTTATCTTGGGAAGATTTTTTTTTATTAAAAATATCAAAAATGCTACATATTCTTAAAAAAATACAACTTTATAACTCTCACTCACCTGTGATTGGTCCAGGAAGGAAAGAAAAAAAATAAAAATATATGATTGATTTACATCATTTTGGGAGTCATGGAGATTCCTAATTTTGGAGATTCTTGAAATTTATTTGGGTTACTAATAAATTGGTGTTTCATTTAAGTTTCATGTCTTAATTTAGGAATTTTTCTCTTTCCTGTGAATTCATTACTTACTCTTTGAAAAGAAAAGAAAAGAAAAAAAAACAAAAAATAAAAAATTTGAATACATTTCTCTCTAATTTTGATTTATATTTTAATCTCATCATTAATTGTACCGTGCCTTCAGGCACGGGCATATGCTAGTTAATATAATAATATATAATAGTATTCATATTATATAATATTTACTCAAAAAATATTGTATATTATAATATATTATAATTTTTATGTTTAGAATAAAAATAATTTATTTTATCATATATAATGTAATTTATTTTATGTCTAAAATAATTTTAATTTATTATTTATACTTTATTTGTTATTTTTTAACAAAATTTGTTATTCCTTAACTTTTTTAACTCATCTTCATATAATAAATATATTTAAAAAAAAAACTATTTAACGTATCTCCGTACCCGTATCTAAATTTGGATCCATATTCACGTATCTCCAACTTTTAATTTTGAAGTGTCCAACCCTTAGATATGCACCCACACACGAGTCCGTGTAACATAGAAATTGCCAAGGCAGTTGTTCTCTATTCATTTAATTTTCCTTCATTAGCAAGATATAATAATGATAGGAATGTATAACTTGTAAAGTACAATAATCATCGATCTGCTTTCAAATTGTCTAAATCTTCTTCTGCTAGAGTGTTCAAACATTTAGTAGTAGAGCCTGCTTTATTCAAAGCGTCGTTACAAGGATTAACGTGGTACATTCTATTAGTTTTCCAATGGTTCAGGCATATTGTTTTGGTTTATGACAGTTCTAGGATCTTTTTGTAGATTATATACCCAAAAGTAGGTTGTATCAACCCAGGACTTGGGGAGCCAAAAAAATGAAATGGGACTTCGTTTACCTATGAAGCATGGACACGGCAAAATGGAAGCCGTGGCGGTGTCTGATACGGGGACACGCCAGGGACACGGGGACACGCCCGGGACACGCCCGGGACACGCCAAATGGCGTGT
Source organism: Camellia japonica (assembly GCA_030407325.1). Classification (NCBI taxonomy): domain Eukaryota; kingdom Viridiplantae; phylum Streptophyta; class Magnoliopsida; order Ericales; family Theaceae; genus Camellia; species Camellia japonica. The sequence continues at coordinate 13,459,321 of JAPPVO010000014.1, forward strand.
CCCTTTAATTATTTTATTTTTTTGGCATGGGACACGGCAGCACAAAGCAAGAGGACATGGCGAGGGGAACAAAACAGAAAACCCTAGTTCGAAGAAAGAGGAGAAGAAGAGAGGTAAATCAAAAATCAGAAGAAGAAAAGGAGAGAAGAGAAGTGCGAACCTGTTCAACTCCATCTCGATCGATCGATCTCCATCTCGATTTCCATCGATCTCTATCTCCAGTTGATCGCATCGCCTCGCTTGTCTGGCTCGCATCGATCGATCTCCATCTCGATCTCCACCAACCTATCTTCTCCCTTGTCTGGCTCGCATCGCCTCGTCTCTCTCTCTCTCTCTCTCTCTCTCTCTCTCTCGTCTTCTTTCGTCCTTTCGTCTGCCTCTCTGTTTTTCCCCCTTTCGTCTGCCCTCTCTCTCTCTCTCTCTCTCAAAACTGAAATGTTTCGTTGACTCAAAAGATAATATAATATACTATATATATTAATAGTTTATATACATATAATATAACCTGACCATTCAAACGATAATATATTATATATATATTAATAGTTATCATATAACATATAGATAATAGATAATGTTATATAATGGCCCTGTTTGGTAGAGCTGTGGGAAACAGCTTATAGCTTATAACTTTCAGCTTAAGCTGATTTCTAACTTATTCTTAAAGTATCTCCTGCCCCACTCAAAGCTATAAGCTATAAGTTATAAGCTAAACCAAACACATCAAAATAGCTTAAATTAAGCTGAAAGCTGGAATAAGCTGATTATAAGCTGTGCCAAACAGGGCCAATAGATAATATATAATACATATTACATATTAATAAAAATAAAAATAAATAAACATATGTAGGTAAAATAAAATAAAAAAATTAATTAAAATATATTATTTAAAAAATATAATAAATAAATAAAATAATTAATGTGTAATTAAAATAAAAATATTAAAAAAATTACCGTGTCCCCTGCCGTGTCCGTGTTCCTATTTTTTAGAAATTGCCGTGTCCCGTGTCCGTATGCGTGTCCGTATGCGTGTCCGTATCCGTGTCCGTGCTTCATAGTCGTTTACACTGTCAAACTGAAAGCATTATTTGCTTCAATGGGTATGTTTATGAACTATATGGTCCTTAGTGCACATTTCCAATTCTGATCTAGATTTGCTTAAAGCTATTAGAATTATATCTTCTCGAATAATTCATGGAATCGATTAGGTATGGCTGCCAATGAATGTAATCTTGTTTAGTTGCTGACCATGCTTATTTTTATTTATAATATTATATATTATCTGGGAAGGAAGTGTAGAGTTGTAAAACAATAAAACTATTAAGCCTTTGCTCTTTTGTTTAGTTCTTGAATGGCCTTATTATTGTTATTATTTTTTTCAATTATATTTATGACTGTTGGTAAGGTTTGACTGTGATCGAATTGCAAGTTTCAGGTGATCTGTTTGATGGTTGTCAGTAGTGTACTTTTGTGGAGTTCGGACTGGATTGCATTCTCTACTGGGAGTGTATGATAACTCTGCTGCTTATGCATTCTCCCCATCGAATTATGTACAACTCTCCTTACTTCTCTTTTTTTGGTTCTGAATCCATGAGGCAAAATTGGCTTCACATCATTCCATCTTTAGCTTCCAATTCAATCACCAGTTCTGCCCAGCGCAACCTTTGCACTCGCCAATTGCCGGCAGACGTTCAATCCATTCACACTCTACCAGAAGAACTAAATGGAACTGTGAACTCCATCTGTGATTCATTGCGGAAACGCCTTAATTGGGATGCACTTAGTAGAAGGTATAGTTCTGTTGAGTTGAGCAATTCAATGGTTGAAAAAGTACTACTACAACTGAAGGAACCAATTGACGCAAAGTGTACCCTGGGTTTTTTCCACTGGTCAGCTCAGCAAAAGCATTTTAAACATGAGACTTCCAGTTACTGTATTGTAATTCACATATTAGTCCGAGCAAAACTCATCAGGGATGCTCGAACTTTGCTCGAATCAGTTCTGAAGAAAAGCGTTTCTTGCAATTCTTTGCGATTCTCAGTCGTTGATTCTCTTCTTAATAGTTACAAAAGTTGTTATTCTATTCCATTGGTGTTTGATCTGTTGGTTCAAACTTATGCCAAGCTCAGGATGATAGACACTGGCTTCGATGTTTGTCAATACTTGAATGAACATGGGTTCACTTTAAGTGTCATTAGTTACAACACATTGATCAATGTAGTACAAAAATCTAATCAGACAAGTATGGTTTGGAAAATCTATGAGCATATGATCCAAAAAAGAACATACCCAAATAGTGTAACAGTCAGAATAATGATCAGTGCATTGTGCAAGGAAGGTAAGTTGCAAGAAACTATTGACATGTTGGATAGAATTCATGGGAAGAGATGCTCTCCTACAGTGATTGTTAACACTAGTTTGGTCTTTAGGATCTTGGACGAGAGACGAGTTGATGAAGGAATGGTATTGTTGAAGAGGATGCTGCAAAAAAACATGATTCTTGATACCGTTTCTTATTCTATGATTGTATATGCTAGGGTTAAGCTTGGGAGTTAGACTCTGCATGGGATGTTTATGAGGAAATGGTCAAAAGAGGTTTTCATGCAAATCCTTTTGTATACACTTTGTTTATAAAGGCATATTGTATGGAGGGAAGGATTGATGGTGCAATTTGCTTGATGCAGGACATGAAAAATTTGGGTTTGAAGCTATTCAGCGAGACTTTTGATCATCTCATCTTGGGTTGCTCTCATGTGGGAAGATTAGAAGAAAGTGTAAAATTCTGTGAGAAAACAATGGAGATGAATTTTGTCCCTAGTTGTTTTGCTTTCAACGAAATGGTTGGAAAGCTTTGTGAAACCAGGTGCACCACGCAGGCTAATGAGATGTTAACTAATCTGTTAGATAAAGGGTTTGAACCTGACCAGATTACATATTCTCGGCTTATTGCTGGCTATGCCAAAGAAGGAAACATTCAGGAAGTTCTCAAGCTATACTATGAAATGGAATATAGATCACTCTCTCCTGGTTCACTGGTTTTTGCATCTTTGATTAGTTCTCAAGCTATACTATGAAATGGAATAGAGGAAGTCTGGGGAGACCAGGTGATGGCCAAACAGTGCTTTGTTGCGGTAAATGGCAGCCGAGCGGCCAAAGGGTTTGTCCAGATGATCGAGGGGCCCGAGGGAAAGGAAGTCCTTGAAGACATGGGCAGAAAGGCTGAGGAAAAGTCAGTCGAAGATTTGGTGGAAGTGCGCATCGACGAGAACGATCCAACTAAGTTCTTCCTCCTGGGATCGTCTCTGTCCAGCGCCGAACGGTCGGATTATGTCAATTTCTTGGTTGCCAACTTGGAGGCTTTCGCATGGACGCCTTACGATATGCCTGGCGTCGACCCAAGCTTCATCTGCCACCAGTTGAATGTCTTCCCCAATGCGCGGCCAGTCATACAGAGGACGCGCCGTTCAGCCTTGCACCATGCTGAAGTGGTGGCAGAAGAAGTGAAGAATCTGTTGGAAGCCGGGGCCATAGAAGAGGTGCAATACGCTTGGTGGATATCAAACACGGTGGTGGTTCCTAAGAAGAACGACAAGTGGCGAGTCTGTGTGGACTACAAGACTGTCAACCGCGCATGCCCAAAGAATAGCTTTCTTCTCCCTCGAATTGACCAGCTGGTGGACTTAACCGCTGGCCATCAGAGGTTTAGCTTCTTGGATGCATATCGCGGTTATCACCAAATAGCCATGTACAAGCCGGACAGAGAGATTACGTCCTTCACCACCCCCAGAGGCTTATACTGCTACAAGGTTATGCCGTTCGGACTGAAGAACGCCGGGGCAACCTTTCAGCGGATGGTGACAAAGATGTTCGCTCCTCTCTTGGGCCGAACTATGGAAGCCTATATCGATGACATGGTGGTGAAGAGTAAGGAAAAGTCTCGGCACCTCACCGACCTAGCAGAAATGTTTGCCATACTCAAACGCCACAAGCTTCGCCTGAACGCCTCTAAGTGCGCCTTTGGAGTTGGCACTGGGAAATTCCTAGGTTTTCTGGTCACAAATCGGGGAATTGAGGCCGACCCATCGCAAATTAAGGCAATACAAGAGTTGGAGCGCCCTACCTCCACGAAGGACGTGCAACATCTTGCCGGGATGGCAGCCGCGCTGAACAGATTTATCAGCCGGTCTTCGGATCGTTGCAGGCCCTTCTTCAAAACTTTGAAGTCTAAGTTCTTTTGGGATGAAGAGTGCGACCATGCCCTAGCGGACTTGAAAGCGTATCTCTCTTCAGCACCTATTTTGGTTACACCTCAGCCGGGCGAGGAGTTATATCTCTACTTGGCGGTCTCTCAACATGCGGTGAGTGCTGTCCTAGTCTGCGCTGAGGGCATTCAGCACTTGCCCATTTTCTATGTGAGCAAGACTCTGCTCCCGGCCGAAACGAGATATCTTCCCTTGGAAAAACTGGCGTTGGCTCTCATGATGGTGTCAAGAAAGCTGGCACACTATTTTCACGCCCATACAATAGTGGTGTTAACCGAGTTCCCGCTCAAGGTGCTCTTCGAAAAAGCGGACTTTACTGGGAGAATTCTGAAATGGGCCGTGGAATTGGGTCAATACGACATTAAGTTCCGACCGCGCACCGCAATCAAAGCCCAAGCCCTTGCGGATTTTGTGGCGGAATTTGCCCCAGGATCACATCCAGTCTGTCCGGTTGATTTGGTTGATGCGGATTTAGCACAACCCAGGGTTCTGGCGACAGAAGTATGTGATGGCTCGCGAGCTGGAGAAGAGCAAAGCTTGACTGAAATAGCAAAGGCCGACGACTCGTTGAAAGAAGAAATCAGCAAAGACATGCAAGGAGACCAGATTGAACCTACCAGAGACTTGGAATTGAGAAGCTCCCAAAATCCGTCCGATTGCTGGAAGCTGTTCGTTGGCGAGATGTGGAAGTTGTTCGTCGATGGAGCATCCAATAGGCATGGGGCTGGGCTGGGAATTGTGCTGACTTCGCCAGATGGGCTGATCATTGAGCAAGCAGTTACGCTCGGTCACAGCCCTTATGGTGTTCAGTGACTCCAAGCTGGTGGTCAATCAAGTCTCAGGGGAGTATGAGGCCAAAGATGAAAGAATAGCCAAGTACCAGGCGCTGGTGCGAGCGGAAGTCAAGAAGTTCGATGCCATCAGAGTTGAACAGATCAACCGCGAAGGAAACAGCACGGCCGATGAATTGGCCGGTCTCGCTTCCACTCAGACAACCTTTCCCAATCCCTTGATGATTGAATTTTTACCTCGGCCAAGCATTGAGGAAGTAGAAGCAACCGAGGTACTCTGCACTGACTTGGGACCTTCCTGGATGGACCCCATCATCGCCTTTTTGAAAGATCGAATTCTACCAGAAGAAAAGAAGGCGGCCCACAAGATCCGGGCAAAGTCAGAGCGGTTTTGGCTCTCACCTTCCGGAGCCTTGTACAAGAAATCTTTCACGGGGCCATATTTGAAGTGTGTCCACCCCTCTAAGGTGGAAGCTTTCCTCTATGAGATCCATGAAGGCATCTGCGGCAGCCATACTGGGGGTAAATCTCTAGCCTACCGAGCAATCTCGCAGGGTTATTGGTGGCCATGCATGCAGGCGGACGCGCAAAAATACGTTCGCCGATGTGAAAAATGTCAGAAATTTGCTCACCAGATCCACCAGCTAGCAAGGGAGTTACTCTTGCTCACAAGTCCTTGGCCGTTCGCACTTTGGGAATTGGATATTGTTGGACCCCTCCCAGTTGCACCGGGCAATCGCAAGTTTTTCATCGCAGCCACCGATTATTTCACCAAGTGGGTGGAGGCTGAGCCACTAGCAACCATTAAGGAGAAGGACGTTAAGAAATTTGTTTGGCAAAATGTGATCACTCGCTTCGGTATACCCAGGGCGCTCATCTCAGATAATGGCACTCAATTCGATGGGAAACTCTTTCGCGGATTTTGCGAAGAGTTGAAAATTGAGTTCTACAATTCAACCCCGGCTTATCCTCAGTCGAATGGTCAAGCAGAGGCCTCAAACAAGACCATCCTGGACGGGTTGAAGAAGCGGCTTGAGAAGGCAAAGGGAAAGTGGGTTGAAGAGCTTCCTAGTGTGCTATGGGCATACCGCACTACACCAAGACGGTCGACCGGGGAAACACCGTTCGCTTTGGCCTATGGTATGGAGGCCGTCATCCCACTAGAAATTGGCATGCCAACCATCCGCTCAGAAAGTTTCCAGCCAGACCTGAACAATGAAACCGTAGCACTAGAGCTGGACCTTGCTGAGGAAAAACGAGAGCGCGCATTGATCCATATAGCGGCCTATCAGCAGGAACTCTCTAAAAAATACAACAAGGCAGTGCACCCCAGGCTATTCAAGATTGGGGATTGGGTCCTAAGGAAGGTGCTTGGCAACACAGTGGTCCCTGGCGAAGGCAAACTCGGTGCAAATTGGGAAGGACCATACAAGGTGGTTGGTCTTGCTGGCAAGAGGGCATACCATCTGGAAGATTTAGATGGCAAGGCCGTCCCCAGACCATGGAATGCAGCCAACCTTAAGGTCTTTTACTTTTGAAATGTAATCTGTTTATGTTGCTTAGCTTTTTTAGACCCCCAGCCCTTTGGCATTTGATGTAAGAGATGGCAATGTTTTTGTAATGAAAAATAGTCTCTTCTTGTTTTGTATTACGTTTGTCCAATGATATAACCAGACACAAGGGGCAATTATGGATGCTAGGGGCAAGAACCGACCTGAAGGTGACCGGACTGTATTCCTCGGAATGGGAGCAGACCGCACAAACAGTTGCGTATGGAACAATGCGCATTAGGGCTGAGCTGGTTTTGCTCGCCCAGTGGGAATGTTGGCGGCATGACCAACCTAACTAAAACATTGGTGTTTTGCCCAATGAAGGAGCCGAGTTGATTTTGCTCGGCCCATCCAGCATATTGGTGAATTGTCCAATATGGGAAACGAGCTGATTTTGCTAGGCGGAATTGGCCATGTTGGTGTCTTGTCCAACAAGTATAAGGCCGAGCTGAATTTGCTCGGCCGAAGGGAAATATTGGTGTATTAAACGGCTTCAAAAAGGCGGGCTAGTTTTTTGCTCGGCCGACTAAGTATTGCCAACCAAACAAGGCCGAGCGGATTTTGCTCGGCCAAGTACAAAATATCATTTTATGTGGAAATGCAAGGAATTGCAAGGTTACTTGAAGGCTGACTGTTTGTGCGGTTCAGCCGACCTGCCAGTTTCATAAAGTTTGAAGCAAGAAATTCACGCATGCAAGCCAAAGAGAAATAACAGATGTACGAGCAAAAAGTCCACGTTTCATTGATAAAAAGAAATTCAGTACAAGCGGGGGGGCATAGCCCGGTTACATTGCGAAAGAAAACAAAAACGAAAGCTAAGGAAAGCAAGAAAATAAAACAGAAAAGGAGAAAGGAACTCTTCAGTCAAGGCTCTGCTCGGCTCCTTCCACCGTCAACTCAGCGCTCGAGGCTGTTTGCTCGGGCAGGATGTCCTCGGCCTCATTGTCAGTGCCCTCCACCGTGAGAACCTCCCGATCAACCACTTCATCTTCAGCATCTGGAGATGCTTCGGGTGGAGGTTGCTCGGTTTGTTCCGCGGCGGCGGCTTCTTCCTCAGCCTCCTTCCTCGCCTCAGCAATGAGTCGGTTTTGCTCGGCCCTGGAGTATGCGAGCATGTATACCGGGATATAAGCAGCCGGCGGGTTGACGAACATAGCGGAGTCCTGCCCTAGACCAACTTTTTCCACGGCAGCTTTCCAGCCGCACTGGAAAAAGATGTCTTTGGTCGCTTGGACCTGACGCTCGTAGGTCTTTTCGCCCTGCTTATATCCTCGGTCTTCTGCGTCCTCGACTGCCTTCTCCAGAGCTTCTCTGTTGCTATCACGAAGCTTCCTCAGCTCGGCGAGATACCGAGCTTTGGTCTTCTTCACGGCCGCCTGCTTGTCAGCATCAGCTCGGTCGACCTTCTGCTGCAGCTTATCTCGCTCCGCCGCGATAGCCTCATTCGCCGCCTTCAGTTTGGCCAGCTCGGCTTTCTGTTCCTTATTCTCGGCGATTGCATCGCGCAAGCTCTGTCGCACCTTGATCATCCGATCATGGGCGAGGTAATTCTTCTGCGCGGCCTGAAAAAAAGTGCACAATTAAGTATGACAAGAAACCGAGCAAGAAACCGCACAATAACTTTAAGGAAAAATGAAGAACTTACCAGCACAATCGATTTCGCCGCCGAGCGAAGGACCTTGAGGTCAGATAGCTCGTCGTGCTTTTTCATATCGGCGGGCAGGATCAACCCCTTGGTCATATTGAAACCAAGCGAGTAGTCCTTGTCCGCGTAGACCGAGTCCTCGGCGGAGACTGCTCGGCCCTGGTAGACGAACTCGGGCGCCCAAACCGGGGGGGTAGCAGGGCCCTTGCCCTTGGATTTGCCGGCAAGTGGCTGCTCGGCCTGTTCGCCCAGCTCATTGGACGCGAGCTCGGTTGAGTCTTCATCGAGGCTCTGTCCGGCTTTTTCCTTCCTTGGCCTTTTCTTTGGTCGGCCGGCCTGTTGTTCGCTGGCCAGGGCGAGCACCGCTCCCTTTGTTTGCCCGGCGGGGGTAGAAGATGTTCCCCCGGTTGCTTCGGGAGGCTAGGACTCGCCTTCCTCCCCGGTTATCATGGACTTGATGGCTCTGATCTTTGCCATCTCCTGCTCGGCGGTTAAGGGAACGAGTCTGACCGGTGGGAGAGTTGGATCTGGTTCTGGGGAGGGCTCACGCAGAAAGTCAGTGACTCTGCTCTTGCACGGCGCCTGGTAGTGGTATGTTTGCTCGAAGCCGAGTAGTTCTGAAGCTTCCCTTTCCTCGGCTAGCCGGCGCAGCAGAGCTCGGATGGCTTCCTGGTTGGCTTGATGATAGTCTGCTGCCAAGTATTTATCTGCAAGAAGTAAACAAGTGTTAGACCGGCAGAAGATAACAAAAATGAAGTGCAGCTAGAAGATAGCATGGTCAGCCGGGCTACTTACCCGCACTGCCAAAATCTTTCCTGATGTACCACCCCGGTATGGGTGCCTCGGTGTCTTCGTAGCGACCGAACACCCACAAAAAATCATCATCGTTGGCTTCCTTGTCCGGGTTGCCCTCGATGAGTTTTGCTCGGCCCTTCTTTACCTTAAGGTACCAGCAAAACCCACCCTTATTTTTACTGAGGCTGTATTGGTGAAAAATTTCTGCGAGGCCGAGATTAAGGCCGAGCCTTCGGTTCAGCTCGGCGACGCCATTTATTATTTTGTACGTGTTGGTGGAGACTTGGGTGGGGCAGAGCCTTGTCTGCCTCAAAAATTCGCAGATCAACGGCTGCACGGGGAAGTGGAGCCCTCCCTCGACGATGGAAACGACCGTGAAGGGGCACCGGTCTAAGTCTCCCCACGGAGTATCCCCTTTTTTAGCGAGCTCTAACACTACGTCGGCCGGGATGTTATAGTCTCTACGGAACTCGGCCATCGCGCCGGGCGTGCTGACCATAAGCCGGTATTTTCCCATCTAGGTCGGTTTTATTTGTATTGTATCTCGGACAAAAATGTGTTGTGGTCGCTCGGACTTTGAGCTGCACCAGTGATAGTGCTGGACTGGCTTGGTCGGTCCTATTTGTTCTACATGTTGAAAAATAAGGCCAAAGGTTAGCACGGCAGATATTGCGCGGCTCCTAATGGAAATAGCTCAGGGAAGGATTTGGTCGGTCTCAGCTCGGTTTAACTACACGTGTGCTTTAGCCTCCTAGTTCGGTTCTAGCTCGGTTAAGAGCTACTTGAGGATCTAGTTGATCCTCTAGCTCGGTCAAGGTTCCAGGCGGAGGTTCCAGTGTTTTAGCTCGGCTCGTTCCTATCTACCGATCTAATGGGGTATTCGGCTCGGTGGCAGCCTCAATGAGAGACCGCAAACAGTTTTTTTTGCTCGGTTACAGCCCTAAATATGGATCTAAATGAGCATATAGCTCGGTTTTACACAGGATTCATCCTGTTCATCCTAAGTTCAAGGCCGATTCATGGGATCTAAGGGGAGCCAGGGGCACGAGGGCCCCCTCCAGCCCACCAGTTCTAGTTTTCCTAGGGTGTTAAGCTATTGGGACTAAAAATGAAAGGGCCTCAAAGACCACAGGCAAAGAACACAGAAGAACAAGTATGGAAGCTCTTGAAAATGGAGACTGAAAGTAATAGAGGGATAGAGGACTTACCAGAGATGGATGCGAGGATGAATACAACCTCGAGAGCTTAAACGCAGCGTCAGGAATGGACACGGAAGCAAGGAGCAGCGGAGAGATGGACTGGAGTGTTGGAGAGCTAGGGTTTTCTGGTTTGGAGAAGACAATGGAAAGTGAAAAGGTTTGGGGGGGCTAGGGTTTAGGCTTTGAAGGGTTGAGGTGACCCTTGGCCTGCGCACGAAAAAGGGGGGAAAAACCCAAACGGCTGCGCTGTTCGAATTCTGCGCGTGCAGAACAGCTGGTTGCACGACCCAATAAGGAGGCGCCACGTGGCACTGAGAACGCGGCTGTCAGTACGGCTGTACGACTTTTGATGGGACTGCAGAGATATTGACCGGTCAATTGAGATAGCTCGGCGACGGATGCGTCCCTAATTGAGATAGCTCGGCGACTGATGTGTCCCTAATTGAGATAGCTCCCCGACTGAAGTGTCCCTAATTGAGATTGTTCGGCGAAAGAAGTGACCTCGATTGTGCCATAGAGCGAAGGCAGACATTCCTTATTCAAGTCTGGCCTAGCGATGATGCGACTCAACCTTAGCTCGGACACGGTGGTAAACCCAATCACGATAGCTCGGATGGGTTTAAGGGGCAATTGAGAGGGAAGATTTGCGTGACAGTACGGTCGAGCTAAGGCGACGTCAGACTAACAAAATGCACGGCGCCGAGCTAACCCAGTTGACGCGACTGACTTGCACGGTCATTGACATTGATCGAGCAAGTGCGAACATGCCCTAGCCAAGCCGTGTTCCGGGCAAATTCGGAACAGCGAGTGGTGACCGAGCTATAGGGCGACCCGGGCTAGGCAGAGATCACAGCGAGGCCGGCCAGCCTCTGATCGGCCAGCCGAGATGGACAGCTCTTGCAACCGATAATTTAGAAGAAATGGTTGGGGGCCGGCTTGCCTCGCCACCGGTTGGTCCTGATGGATCGGTTGAGGAGTAGTACGGCCGAGGTGGTCTGTCTTTCACATGATCACCAAGGGACAGCTCAGCAGTATGTAGCTCGGTTGGTGATCTTCCGCAAGAAATAGGCCGGTCGTGGTATCTCGGTCAAGGGTGCCACCTAGGCCAATGGTGTGAAGGAGAGGACATCTGCTCCACGTACGCCTCAATACCGTTAGACAGTTCAGTGTGTACTGGTGAAAGGACAAAACCTTTACACGCGTAAGGTGGTGAGTGGCGCGCATTGCCACCTGTCCAGGGAAGGACAGTAGAGGTAGTGCGCGCACGACCTTGAGGCTGCATGGCCAGCCTAGAAATAGGGGAAGAGACGAATGTTGGAGGTATGCGAACTCACTCTCTCAAACACTCTCTCCTCACTGTCTTCTTCCTCAGTGAACTGACTTGATCGTCGGAGGGTCTTTCCGGCACACCACCGCCGGGCAGCTCACCGTTTTTGTGTTGCAGAGATAGACGCCGTTACCAGAAGCTTGACGTTCAAGGCGTACGGAGAGCAAGGAATATTTCGCCCCCGTACAGTTGCCTTTGCCAATGTGGAAAATTTGATGAGGCAGAAAAATATCTTAAGGTTATGAAGGATCGATCGATACCACCATCTGCATATATTTATGAGACACTAATTGCCAGCCACTATATGAAGGGCAACAAGTCAAGAGCTCGTCAGTTTTATAGGGAAATGGTTGGAGAAGGATTGGAACCTAGTGACTCATGTTGTTGTGTTGGTGCAGAGGAACTTCAGAGCTAGCCCTTCTTGTGGAGGCATATTCTATGAACTGTCTAGAGCTGACTAGAAATCCATGTTGGTAAGAACCATCTGAATTATATTCTTGCACTTCTTTTGGTTGTGGCGTTGGTGCATGGTGTTGTGGCTAGTTGCCTTGACAATGAACCTCAGTTGGGGCCAGTGCCTTGCTTGTGGCGAGCTTGGTGCATGGAAGCAACCGTTGACGTAAATGGAGCATGGAGACCTTTGGTTAGCATTCGGGATGTGAGGCCTCTATTTGCTGACAATTTCGTGGGCTTGCTAAAAGACTAAATTGGTGCAATTTATAATGCTCGGATGATCGAAAAATTAGGCGAGCTTGAACTTGGTGGAGTTTAGGCACCAAACGGGAAATTTTTTTTTTTGTGCCAAAGAGTCATCCACAACACCTTCCCAAGTATAATAATGCATTATTAAAACTGACACTAGAAGGATGACACGGGGAGAAGAAAGCATGAACCTTTTTATTTGTTTATTTATTTTGATTGGCATAGGAAATGATGCTAAGAATAATTGTTGAAAATTATTTTGAAACCTGAATTTGTGAGAAAAGGAAAAGAAACTATTGTTCTAGACGCGAGGGTTCTTATTGTGATTCATGCACTTTAGATTGATATATTTATACTTAATTGCTTGAACTTATATATTATTACACGATTGCAAAAATAACCTTGTTTCAATAATTTTGCGCTTTCAAGTAACTTTGGAGATTTTGTTGCTGAGACGTAACTTTGGAAATTTTGTTGCTGAGACATATAAAAGCTTTTCTTCTTTTTGGATTTTAGCTGGGTTATTATGCTTAGGTTAGGGCTGTGTTGAAGCTTTATTGAGGCTTGTGTATGAAGACCTAATCATAAGCATCTTTAAAGATATATTTTTTTTTTGATCGAGGACACAAGGCTTGGTTTGGTTAGTTGTGTTATTCATACTCAAAATTGCTGTATTGGCATTAATGTTATGAACATGCTATAGAACAAGTCTTTGTTATCCGATATGTGTCACTTTCTATGACAATCATGGAATTTGTGTGTCATTCTTTGTTTTTTGTTTAAGATTAAGGACAATTATATGTGTTTCAAGTTATGTGTTGGCTTTGAGATAGATCCAGATTTACATATATTAGAGGTCTGTTCCTTGTGTTTATCATCCCAGATGCTATTTTCTTTTCAGGCTTTCTGGTTTTGATTCTGAGGAATGTTTCTAGGCTTACCCATCTAAATGTAGTTTTGAACTAGCTTCTCTTCATCTCAGTTCTTGAATTTAATTTGTATTTTCTATTAGATTGTGAATGTGCATATTTTGAATGACTAGTGACTATACTTGATTCTGTTTAGAAAGAAAGATGTTTGCCTAACGGTAGGAAAATTTTCACTGCAAGGTTTGTTGAAGGCTTGGTTCAGCAATTTGTTTGCCTAAAGAAAGATGTTTGCCAAATATCTACTTTCAAAAACATCTTATTTTAGCTCATTCATTTTTTATTGTAACAATTAAATGTTTACATTTGAAGTCAAGTTGCAATGTTATATGTTTTTTGTTTGGCTACTCACTACAAGAAATTACATTTTTCCCGACCAATTTTGCCGACTAACTTTTATTTAGTCACAAAAAGTTTTCATTTGGTGACTAAATAAAAATTTGGTAGGCAAAGGTTTGGAGTTTTGCCGACTAATATGTTTTACTTGCCAAAATATAATTTTCTGCGACCAAAATTGAAATTTGGTCAGCAAAAGTCGAAAAGGGAAGACCAAAAACAAAGCGGGAATGAAAAAATTTTAGCGACTAAAATATTTTGGTCGCAGATAATAAACTACGCCGTTTTGGTGTTATTGAACTAGTTGAAGGAAAATACCGACCAATAGTTTTGTAGGGAAAAATTGTCCAATATCAGCAGAGTGAAATTATTCAAACTCTTTATACCATGCACCACTCCCGCGCACCACTCCTCATACACACGTCACCGTCGATTCTCCTACTCGATTGCAGTCACCAAAGTCGCTTCTCCTCCATCATCGCAGTCACCTGCGTCGCTTCTTCGACCAAGCATCAACGGCACTTCAAGAAGTCGAATGGCCTCTATTGTTACATATGTGTTTTGTCTCTGTTCTCTCTCTCTCTCTCTCTCTCTCTCTCTCTCTCTCTCTCAATCTTTGTATTTGTTTTCCAGTACTCCTCTTACTCACATGGTTGCTCTCTATTTTCGCACCTAACTGCACCACCATCACCATTTTTCTGCTACTACCAGTTCACCTGTAACAACCCTCGTACTGACTACCGTTTAACCACTGAATTATATACTGATTAATGCTAAACTGAACTGATAATGACTGATAATAGAATTAATTGAAATGACGAATGGACTGATTGAAATCGGAATCGAAATTGAATAAGTTTACTTATCAAATTGTATATTGCATCTGTTTGATTTATTGATTATCTGTTTGAATCCGTATGTTTAAACTGCTAATTGAAGGCCTTATCGGCGGCCGATTTAGAAACCGTTTGATGTTTTGGAACCAGTAGAATATTTGTGATTTAATGATATATTTATCTGAAAATTGATTAGGAATGATTAAATTAGATTAAAATGAATTGATTGACAAGTTCAACTTAATTACCAAATTGCCATTGAGTGGCTTTTGTTTATTCTTATCAATGTAAAGCCTTATACACTCAATCAAACTTCTCCTCAGCCATTTTGTGAGCATAGCCGAAATTAGAGAGAGAGGAGAGGGAGAGAATTGATTTTCCTTCTTGCAATGCTTGATCTAGCTTGAAATCTTGAAGAATTGGTGTGTAACTTGGCACAATCGAGCTTGCTAGACTTGTAATTGATACTTAGGTAAGGGACTTCATCTCCATCTTGTTGTCTTTGAGCCTCATTTTGCATGGTTCATGCCCAATTAGAGAGTTAGACCATGATTTAGTTCATAATTGTTAAATTGGACCTCCATTGTTGCATGCATGTTTGAATTGGTGATTTTGAAGTTGAATTCTTGGCTAAATGTCACATGCATGCTCATGTTCATATGTTAGTCCATGTTTTCAGTGTTTTGAAAGATTTGAGCTCATTAGAGCAAGAATTAAAGCTTGAATTTGGTTTAAAACTCATGCATTGCATGTTTTGAAAGTGTTCTTGAGAATGGGTTTGAAAATGGCTTCGATTGACCAACCCTTGGCCCTTGCATGTGCAAATTAACTTTTGAAACTTGTTATACATTGAGTTTAATGGTATTTTCCAGAATTTGGGGCCAAGAGGTTGAGTTTTGGATGATTGAATGCTTGGTTCGAACTTGGGAGACAAATCTGGAAATTCCAGATTTGGCTTCCTCGCTCGAGCGAAGGATTCCTCGCTCGAGCGAGCCCTTTGGTTCTGCAAGCTCGCTCGAGCGAGCAATCGCGCGAGCATCACGCGTAAAAATCCAGTAACCAGTACTTTTTCATTTCATCAGACCGCTCGAGCGAATGGAGGCTCGCTCGAGCGAACCCTTTGATTTTCGAAGCTCGCTCGAGCGAGAATCGAGCGAGCATCGCGCGAGGAAAATCAGCAACCAGTACTTTTACTGTTTCATCAGACCGCTCGAGCGAAGGATTGTTCGCTCGAGCGAAGCCTTTGATTTTGCAACCTCGCTCGAGCGAAGGAAGGCTCGCTCGAGCGAGACCCCTGTTTTCAGCAACTTTTGAAAAGTGCTTTCCAACTGTATTTTTGCATCCTCATCGCATCCTAGGCATTCTTAGGCCTAGTTTAAGACATCTTAATGAGGATTTAGACATAGAACACACCGAGGCATAATAGGGAGTTAATTATTGTATTTCCCCAACTGCGAAACTTAGTGTGTGTTCTATTTGTTAACTGTTTAGGGTTGGCTCTCGGGGACACGCTCTAGCCGCTATTAGCCCAATCTCTGTGAGTAACAATTGTGTAAAGATATGTTCAAAATGATTATCTTTGAATACTGAACTGAATTGTTTATTGAACTGATATTGTTTACTGAATGAATGTATGTCCTGTATTTTGAACTGTATTGTGGCATCCTTAGCATTGACTGTTACTGTTACAGAGCTCTGTCGGTTCGCTTGTGGAACCATACTGTTATCGATTGATGGCCATCACTACTGTTGGGTCTGTTAAGGCCCGGTCCTTTTGGACCTACTGTTTATAGGCTAATGGATGTACCACATATGATTGATTGACTGAAATACTGAAAGACTGAAATACTGTTAAATGAACTGATTTCATTACTGTAAGGACATTCATTCTTAACCTCTTTATACATTATGTTATTCACTGGGCTTTAGCTCACTGTTTATATATATATATGTAGGTTCTCAGCAGCCTGACCGGAGCTAGGAGCGTGAGTTGGTCCCCAGTTTTGTCAAGCCAGCCTATGCGCCTCACTGTGAGGTTCCGTGTTGCCATGTGATGGCTTGGGATTTTGTTTTTGTTTCCCTATCGGTTTCCTCACCGCTTTGTATTACCGCATAGACTGTTTACTGTTTTACTGTACTGTTGTCAAGGGATTAAGTCCCTTCACTGTTTGACTGTAAATATTGTATAGACCGTACTGTTTGGAATATGTGAATGCATGAAAATGTTTTTGGCATACAGATTTTCACAGCTCATTGGACACTAGTTGTTTACTGTATTGGCTTCCGCCAGGCCCTGTACTCTGTTTAATTGTACTACTGTTCAGCAGGCCTTCGGTAATCTCGGATTACTGGCCAGTTACGGTGCTAAACCCATAGGGCCGGGTTTGGGTCGTGACATCACCTATCTTCAAACAGCCCCGAGATCAGGTATGGGTCCTCTCTCTCTCTCGCTCAATTGCTCTATTTTCCTTTGTTTTCCCTAATTTTCAAAACCAATTTGTTTGTTTTCCCTAATTTTCAAAACCCTAATGAGTGGATGTTTGAAGGGATGACCTCAAATCTTACTCTCCAGACAATGCAAAAAATGAAAAATGATATATATATATATATGTATATTCTTGTTTGTTCTGGTTGGGATGACAAGCCCTTGCATTTTCGTCATGATTCGTAAATTCTCTTGCTTCTCATAAACCAGAGATGTCAGCATGATCTACATCAAAAAACAAGAGATACATAACATAAAATAATCGGAAAAATGAATAGCATAAAGCTGATACAAGGAAACTAAACAGAGATACGAATCGAAGGGGACCTGTTGGCTTTTTTGGCTTTCGAAGGGTGTTTTAGTAAATGCGAGCGTGCCAGCAAGGATCAATCAGTCCTTACAAAAATTATAATTGCCAACCAATTATCAGACGATTATGTTGTAGTTCTTTCAGCCTCAATGAAGAGGACTTTTACTGGTGGCTTGACTTAGGAGAAATTAAGAAAATAATAGTTGATATGAAGAACAATCGAAGTATTTCATTAAAATGAACACTTACAATAGTCCAAACTCAGCCTCGAAGAGGTTTACAGCAACAGTCTACTTGAATCTTACTTGAAACTACTCCTATGAATCGAAGTGCAGTGCGGGTATTTAAAGAACAGGTATTTGAAGTGCAAGTATTTAAAGTGCAGGTATTTAAAGTGCAGGTATTTAAAGTACAGGAAATGTAAAACTGGAAAAGAAAATATGAAGTAAAGACTGGTTTGTATGATCTGAGTCTGGGGGTCTTTTCTGAGGGCTTCCATGCTATTTATACTCGTCAAGGATGACCTTCGAACTGCACTTCGAACCGTCGAACTGCTCCTCCATGATCGCTGATCATGCTGCCTTAGAAGTAGTTCCACTACGCCACTACTTGCAGTTGAGCTTCCCTCCTGTATTTGAATTTGAATATGGGTAACCGTTGAAGCCATGTCATCTTGCATCTCTTTACTGATCTAGTGCTACTCAGATCACATGAGAACCAATATTCATCGCCACGTGTACGACTAGGATTGAAGACTTGGATTATCTTCCCAAAATACCCTTATTCTGCCACGTGTCGAATTGTAACTGGCTTTTACAAAATATGTAGCCAACATTACCCCCCGCACTAATATACCCAATACTTGGTGATATTAGTGGATCAAAGCTTTTCCCGCGTTTCTTGAAACATGCATGGAGCCTAAATTCTGGAAACACAACCGTCACCTATTTGGTGATCATCTGCATTAACTCTCCTTCAGTTTATCGAACGTCCCAATACCTTAGCATTCGAACAGACTATGGCCAAATCAACTTCCCTTTCTCTTGAACAAGCATACGAAGAGCCATTGAGTAATGCTGCTTCCCCTCGAAAGAATCTCCACGCATTCATTAGCCACCTTTACCCACCCTTCTATATTCAGGTCATGGAGGCTTTTACAAATTATCAACCTTTGGACTACGAACACATTGCCATTAATCCTTCGGTTTACAAATTTACAGATACAAGAAGTTCTTCCTCTAAACTCCCCTTGTACTCTGAACGAACTGTTCTCAAGCCTTTGCTTCAACAAGTTGCAAATATGGCCTTGGGAAATTCTTCTGCTTGGGATGAAGCTACAACTTCTTCATCTTCTGGGGTTTCCGGATGGACAAACTGGTCAGCTCCTGAGTCCTGGGACTTGAGGGAACGAATCAATCACCATTTTGTTGAGTTCACTGACCCCTTGGATTTTCCTTCTTATGCTCGAAGCTCAGTGGTCTATCCTTATGTGCCCATTGACCTTCGACGCAGTTTGGAGGAGAATTTGCTTGTGGCTTGGTACACATCCTCTATGCCCACAAGGATAATGCACACTGCCCGGTGTCTGGAAGAAGCACAAGGGTACAGCCCTTCATTTTTAGCCAAAAAGGCGAAGATTTGCTCTTCTGACTGGCTTGATTACATTAATGCCTTTGTTCCTTCCGTTCCCGTGCCATTTCCCATAATAGAAGCATCCACACCTTCTTCTCCATCCTCTGAAACAAAGGCATCCACTTCTACTCCTTCATCTTCTGAAGCAGAACCATCTACCCCTTCTTCTCCTCCAACTCTTTCCTAGACAGAGAAACTAAGGCTTGCCCTTCCCATGGACAAAGTCTTTCCACCTTACAAACCTTCACCTTCCCCTACTCCAATTGAGCGAAAAGAAGCTCAACTTCTGCTTGCAGCTTTCTCTCACTTGCCCTTCAATGTTCTTGAAAACGACATCCCTCTCAAGAACTTTCGATGGGCTTGTGATATTTTGACTAGGGGCCATGTCCTTAATCCCCTTGCCCAAGCAGAACTTCATATGTTCCTGGACCAACTTCCAGTGCTTCTCTACTGGCATCGAAATTCTCTGGTCACCATCCAATCTTTGGATCAACTTTCGTCTCTCCGAATTCATGCCCAATATGAAGCAGAGAACTTCATTGAAGAATTCGATGACTTCAAAAATAAAGATTCTGCGTATTGGGATGATTTGGTTATAGATGAGTTGGAACCAAAATTGAGGGAAGAGGCTTTCGAAATAAAGGCTGAGGAGCTCTACTATGAAGTGAGAGCACACCAACTTATGCAGCCAACATTAGAAGAGATAGAGGATATAATAAAGAAAGAACAAACATTCATTGATCACTGTTGGACCAAATTCCATGATCTTGTTATTTATTCTATTCCTTATTTTTATGAGCTTGAGTTCATACCCAGATAGGGTTATTCGATGTAATTACTTTGGCTTTAATGTAAACAGAATTCTTCACTTGGCATTGTTTGATCCTGCTTTCCATATTTTTGAAGCCAATTCAGAGCTTCGAACTGAACAATCTCATTCCTCGAATATGGATTCAATTGTTTTTAATGAAACATTAAAAGGAACCAACATGTCTTTTTCCAATTTTATGGAGTAAAGTTGACAATTTTGGCTGATATCATCCTCGAAACAGTGCTTCGAAATTAACAATCTTATCCTTTCAAAGCTAATGAGAACCAACATATGGTCATGGTTAACATAGTCAACCAGTTTTAATTTAACCCCTTTTGCTTCGAAGAGCAGTCCATACAGCAATATAAAATAGCCCTGAAAAGGCAATTTTCTATGTGTGTATATAAACCAACTGTTGGTTTTGATGTTATGAACACCAATTTCCATCCTTGAAGAATCTTAAGTTTTGCTTCGAAGGTCGTTACTTTCATTAATAAACCTCAAACAGGTCTTTAACCCCTTTGAAGTAGACCAATACTCGAGCATTCTTGCATCTTTAAGCATCTAATATGCTTCGAAGCCGGCTTCCGTATTTCGAAGCCGTTTGTTGTTTGATTTTTGGCGCCAAATTTTGGCTTCGAAGCCAAATACATCTCTTCGAAGCCGGCGCCAATATCCGGAATGAGCTCTTCCCTCCAAAACTATCAATATTGGAAGAGACTCCTCGTATTCGTACTTTTAGTACTTAACGACTTACGGGATATATTTTTCGGACACAAAGGTTTTAAAAGCCCTTTTGTTTTGTGCTCTGAAACCACTTTGCTCTTTTACAAACCCTTCTCTCTATCGATTTCTCTTTGCTTCCGTCTTCATTTTCTGAAGAGCGTGCCATCAATGGCTTCTTCTTCACCGAAAGTACCAGTCTCAGAGCGTGTGGGCTCATCTTTAGCTTTAAAAAGGCTTATTGACGCAGAATGTGAGAAGTACAAGGCTGGGGAGAAAAGCGCTATCGATGGGCGTATCTTTGTCCCTCGTCGCCATGAGCAGCAAGACTACGTGCTCGGACCAATTTTCAAGGAGGTCCTTACTGAGCTCCCAACCTTTTATCCGCGTTTGGTGGACCAATGTCTCCTTTATGAAGGTGGCCTTGACTGGAGGAACTGGAAAAGCAATCGCCCTCACCGATGCTGGCCCACGATGAGACCGGAATGGCAAGAATGGTATGACCGGATCGTCCCTGCTAAGACACTGGATCTTCAAGAGCTCTGCCTCCTCGATGCTCTCCGACTATCCAGGGTAACTATCTCAGAGGATCCTTTCCTGGTTCCTGCTGCTTTGTGTTTTTGGAACCATGTCTTTAATTTCTTTCAATTTAGATGTAGGATGATGGCCCCTACTGTTCTCGACATTTGTCACCTATTAGGAGTATCCCCTATTGGTACTCCCATCACACCGGATTTTCCTGACTTGGCAGTCCCTTTCTCCCTCCCCTCTCTTAGCTCATCTTACAGTGATTTTGTTAGAGCTGAAAATAAAAAAGAGGGTCCAATAACTGATAGGGAATTTTTCTCCTTTTTATTATATTGGCTTTGCAAATTCCTCTTCTGCACCTCCTCCCAAAGAATCATGCCTGAATTTGCCCCTCTCGCCAAAGCCCTTGTCTTGCAGAAAAGAGTAGCTTTAGCCCCATACATTCTAGGCCATGTATATAGAGTTTGTTCCCTCTTTTGTGAGAAACCCTTAGATGTTAATCAAGGGGGGCCATTCTGGATCCTTCAGCTTTGGCTTTTTGCTTATTTTACTGAATTACAATCCAAATGCCTCAAATTTTCTGGGCTACACTCTCTTACCCATGGCATAAGACTAGCCAATGCTTCACTCTATCCCTCTACTTTTGCCTTTTATTTCTCTTTCTTTCATCAATTACCAGCTGCCCTTCCTGTTCATCGTTTTCGTCCCTTCGAAGCCAGCATAGGCCCAACTTGGTTGAGTCACTTCCTAAGTGACAGGCTCTGTGCCTTGCCTGTTCACAAAGATATATGGGCTTCCCTTCTGATTCTGAGAGAACTGTTTATTGGGACCACAAACCCCAGAGCTTACAAGTGCATAGCTGAGCCTTATTGTCCTACTCAATTTGCTAGACAATTTGGCCTCACACAAGGAGTTCCAATACCTCTCTGCAGCAACACCAACCTAACCCTGACCAAGAGAGAGCTGAAGGTTCGAAAGTCAAGGTTAGAAGAGGTAACTATCAAATTTATAGATGATTTGGCTAATTTTGAGTACACCCCTTTCATTCCTCAAGGCACCTTTTTGAAGAGATACCAGATTTGGTGGGTGAGCAATATGGAAGTTTATTTAGCCATTACCCCTCAAAACCTGCTAAAGGTGTTGGCGCCCAAGGGAGCTGAAATTGTCACTTCTTCCACTGTGCCTCCTACAACCCAACCCATTCCTGCTACTTCGACTCCTCTTAGAGTCACTCGGGCTACTTCGAAGAAAGGTATATGCCTTTGTTTTCTTTCTTTAAACTTTTTCTATGATGCTGATTATCTTACCCTCAATTCTTCTTCTGTGAAGGTGATCAGCAACAAAAGAAGAGAAGACTGCTTGAGCCCGAGAAGAAAACAATTGAGGTGCATGAAGAAGAAAAAGAAGTAGAAGACCAAGAGCATGAGCCACCCTTAATAAGGAGGAAAAGAGCGACTGTTTTGGTCCAAGAAGAGACAACCACTAGGGAAGTAGAGGAGGAGGTTATTTTTAAGGAATCCGAATCTCAGGCTGAAGGAGCTGAGAGAACAATTGAGGAGCAGACAATGCCAATTCAAAGAAAAAAGAGAAAAAAGATTACTGTCTCTCCTTCTGACTTTGATGTCTCTCCTTCCGACTTTGATGAGGATTCTGATTCCGAGACAATTGCCCAAGCAATAGGAAAGAGAAGGAAAGTGACTGCTTCAACTACTGCCTTGGTTAAAGATCCCATTCATGAGGCAGCTGCCAAGGTAGTAGAGCAGGAGCATTCCAAAGCAATAATTGTCTTCGAGAGGGCCGAGAAGAGACGGCAGCAACAAATTTTAAGAGAGGAAGCTGCTGCTGCGGATGCATTGCAAAGGGAAATGGCGAGAAGGCAACAAACTGCCGAACATTATTTCCTCCGCAGCTCTCCCATCAGTGCCAGTGCTTCTGAAACAAGTAATTTCTTTCACACTTCCGTTGTTTTCTCCTTTGTCAACTTTTGATACTGAATTTTTGACATTGCCTTACATTTCTTCTACTTGCAGCAAGACCTACTGCATTCATCTTTCCAACGAGGCCTCCCTCGATTTCAGTTGAAGTTGACCAGATGCAGCGTGTGAAAACTATCCAAATCATGTTCCCACACTCTAAGCCAACATTTGATATACCTTCTTTGAATCCAAGCATCCCTGCTTCTCTTTTCCTTGGCTTAGAGCCATATCTTCCTTTCTTGTCTTTTGATCTTCCTCAGTCTATTTCTTCTTCGAGCCTTGCTCTTCCTCTTTCCTTCACAGAAATTCCAACTACTACTCCATCTCTGGAGGCAGTTGATTCCCTTACAGAGGGTGCTGGTAGTTCCCCAATTCATGGTTCATCACCTGTGCCTACTTCCAGCCCCTCTTCACTTGATTCATTGGTGGCTAAGACCATAGAGGCTGCCAAAGATGCTCCATTTATTTCTCCCATCCCCATGCAGCCCTCTGTGTCTTCCACCACAACACTCTCTATGCCTCCTATGTCTAGGGATGAAGTAGATATCTTCGAAGGGAGACTAGCTAGTCTCTTCGACATACCCTCTACCTCTCCTACCTTCACTGCTGAGGCTGAGCCATTAGTCTTGGCTGATTCCTTGCTGGAAATCTTCGAGAGTCCTTCTTCTCCCAGTAGCAAGCCTCCTGCACCTTTAATAGATCTAGACACATGTTTGGAACTGCTAACTTCCTTTTCGAAGATTCCCTTCGAGGCTCTTTAAAGGCCTATCATCAGAAATGGGTTTCTTCAGTGCTGCAACATTGCTGAGCAGTCCGGCATGAATGTCTCAAGTCATCTATCCCAGGCTGCAGCTACTATTGATTTCTATATCAGCATTTGTCATGCTGCTAAAGCTGCGAATGAGAAACTAGCTAGGGATCAGAGTTTTGTCTCTCAAGTGCATACCAAAGTAGCAGATCTCAAGGAACAACACTTTTCTGTCTCCCAGTTTCGAATTCAGCTGCTGGAGAAGAAAGCTCGACTTGAGGAGGAGCTAACTGCAGTAAACCAGGCCTTGGTTCGAACTGATACCAAATTGCAAATCACCAACCAAGAACTGGCTGACCGAAAAGAAGACATGGCTGCAGCTATTCAACTGTTTCCAGCACTTAGCAATAGGAAATCCACTGTACAAAAACAATTAAGACATTATAATGATTTCTGGGCCAATCTGTGGCACAATGTATTTAATTCTTTATAAAAGAACAAATTTTGTCTATCATTTGAGTAGTCTTATGTTTTCGTATTTGATGCTTATGCTAATCCTTGTGTTTCCCAAATAGTTGGAAAATAAGGCTTTAAATATCTGCCATTAATCTTTTTGGGATGTACATAATCATTCAAATTTCTTAAATGATATGCTCCAAAAGGCAGAACTCTATGAATTTGATATGGTCCTTCCCAGTTAGGTGACCATTTGCCAAACTTATGGCTTTTAATCCCTATTGGGAGTATTGTTTTCCATACCAAATCACCTTCATCAAAGCCAATGTGTTTGACCTTTTTATTATAATTCTTGGCTGCTTTCTTCTTTTGGAAAAGAATGCTATTTAATGCCAAAATTCTGGCTTCATCTATGCCTTCTAATTCCAAGCACATGCTTTGATGGTATTGCTCAGGATCTAACTGATCTTGGCATCTTACCCTCAAAGATTTAACATTAATTTCCACAGGTAGAACTACATCATGCCCATATACCAAGGCATAAGGAGTGACTCCTGTACTTGACCTTGGGGAAGTTCTGTAAGCCCATAAAACATCCAACAAAAGGTTATGCCAATCCCTAGGATTATCCTCCACAACCTTTTGTATCCCTTTTTTCAAGGATTTATTGGATGATTCAGCTTGACCATTGGCTTGTGCATAATAGGGTGTGGAATTAACAAGGCTAATTCCAAATTCTGCCACAAAGGACTTCACCATTCTCCCATCGAACACAGTCCCATTATCTACAGTAATGGTTTGTGGGATGCCAAATCTATGGATCAAGTCTTTAATGAACCCAATGACCTCTGTTTGGTCCACAGCCTTATATGGCTTGGCTTCGACCCACTTAGTGAAGTAATCAGTAGCCACTAGAATGAAACAATGATGCTTCGAAGAAGGTGGGTGTATTTTCCCTATCATATCCATGGCCCATCCTCTAAATGGCCAAGGTTTCACCACTGCATGTAGGTCAGTTATGGGCACATGCCTTATTGTGCCATGCCTTTGACATGCCTGGCAACCCTTTGCATATTCTATGCAGTCTTTAAGGATAGTTGGCCAATAGTAGGAATGCCTTCGAAGCAACCATCTCATCTTCACACCAGGTTGATGAGCACCACAAATGCCTTCATGAACCTCAGCCATAGCTGTTAATGCTTCTTTTGGGCCTAAACATTCCAGCAATAAGCCATCTCCCCCCCTTTTATAGAGAGCATTGCCATATATCATATATTGCATGGATTGCAATTTGATTCTCCTGCTGGCCTTCGAAGATGGACCAGCCAAATACTGCATTATTGGATGTCTCCAATCTTGTTCTTGTAAGTCATTATGATTGACTTCCAAGACCACATTCCTTTTATTCAAAGGTGGTATCAATTTTTGATATGTTGTTTGGCTTATGTCCCTTTGGGTATTATCCCTTCTCTTGAAGTTCGAAGCTTTCTGAGCCACATCATTAGCTCTATTATTCAAGAATCTTGGAACATGAGTTACATTTGCTACTTGAAATTGAGAAAGCAGATGTAATGCAACAACATAATATGGCAGAATACTTATGCTTTGACACTTGAAAATCCCATTCACTTGGTTAACCACCAACTGAGAGTCTCCAAATATATCAACTGCATGTACTTGTAATCCAATAAGGATCTCTAGTCCCACTATTAAGGCTTCATATTCAGCCTGGTTATTGGAACAATTGGCTTCATCCACTCTGAAACCATGTGTGGTTTCTACCCCCTGTGGAGATTTAATCACAACACCAATCCCAATTAAGCCATTGGCTTTCGATCCATCAAACCACATCTGCCATGGCTCAACACTAGCCATGCCAAGCTCCATTATCTCTTGGCTCTCTGTTTGAGATGGATGGTCTGCCAGAAAATTAGCTAACACTTGCCCCTTTACTGCCCTTTGAGGGACATATTCTAGATGAAATTCTGATAAGGCTAGTATCCACTTGCCAATTCTTCCCCTCAACATAGGTCTAGATAACATATACTTAACCAAATCTGTGGTTGCAATTACCAAGACAGTTGTAGGTAAAAGATAATATCTTAATTTCATTGCAGCAAAATACAAAGCAAGACACAGCTTTTCAACAGCTGAATATTTACATTCACAAGAATTTAAAAACCTACTAAGGTAGTAAATAGCTTGCTCCTTGCCTTCTTCATTGTCTTGGGCTAAGAAAGCTCCCAATGAATCTTCTGCTGCAGCTATGTACAACTTCAAGGGCTTGTTCCCTTTTGGTGGCATCAGCACTGGAGGGTTGGCCAAATAGGCTTTGATACCTTCGAAAGCAATTTGATGCTCTGCTGTCCACACAAATTCCTCTTCATCTTTCAGCCTTAACAAGGAAGAAAATACTTTAGTTTTCCCTGCAGTGTTAGAAATGAACCTTCGAAGAAAGTTGACCTGCCCAAGGAACCTTTGTAATTCTTTCTTACTTGATGGAGGCCTGGCTTCAATGATGGCCTTGGCTTTATTCTGATCAATCTGTATTCCTTTCTTGTGCACTACATAACCCAAGAAATTTCCAGATGATACACCAAAAGCACATTTTAGAGGATTGAGCTTCAACTTAAACTTCCTCATTCTCTCAAAAGCTGCTTCTAAATGAAACAGATGCTCTTCCATGGACTGGGATTTCACTACAATGTCATCAATATAACACTCTAGATACCCTCCAATGAGATCATGAAAGATAGTGTTCATAGCCCTCTGATATGTAGCCCCAGCATTCTTCAGACCAAATGGCATTTTAACCCATTCGAAGGTGCCAATATTCCCAGGACATCTGAATGCTGTCTTGTGGATATCCTCCTCTGCAATGCATATTTGGTTATAACCAGAGTGTCCATCCATCATTGATAAAATTTGATGCCCTGCTGAACTGTCTACCAGCAGATCCACTATAGGCATAGGGTACTCATCTTTGGGAGTTGCTAGATTTAAGTTTCTGAAATCGATGCATACCCTCATCTTGCCATTCTTCTTAACTACAGGCACAATATTAGATAGCCATTCAACATACCTGGCTGTCCTAATAAAACCTGCCTTGAGTAGTCTAAGAATTCTTCTTTGACCTTCTGAATTACTTCTGGACTCATTCTTCTTGGCTTCTGCTTGTATGGCTTGAAATTAGGCTTCATGGGGAGCCTATGTTCCACTAATGACCTATCCAATCCTGGTAGTTCATTGTAGGACCATGCAAAGCAATCTTTGTATTTCTTTAGAACAACCAACAACTGGTCTCTGTCCAGAACAGTCAAACAAGCACTTATATAGGTGGGCTGTTGTATAGAACCTTCCCCTAAATTCACCTCCTCTAAGGGGTCTTGTGTCTGAGAACTTATTGAAGCTTCTTCTTTGGTTTCTTCTATCTTCGAAGCAACCTTCTTGATTTGTTCTGCTCCCAAGTTCTTTGGTTCAACATCTTTGCCCTCCTCCTCATAGACAAAATCTGTCCATAAGGCATCTTCTTCCTGTATCTCCTGGACTTTCGTTTCAATGTCCAATGCACAGTATTTACCAAGGGTCAAAATTATGACCTGTGGCTGCTTCTGGTTGCAGCCAATTATCATGGCTTCTCTCTCTTGCTCCTGTACTTTCTGGACTATTGCTTTTACATCCAATATTGAAAATTTAATCAGAGCCAAAGACTTGGCTTCCTGTTCTTCACCTCTTTGCCTATAACCAGGCATCATTGTCATCTTTCACGACAACCTCTTCATCAGCACTCTCTTGGACTAAGTGCTTTAGGTGTGTCACTTCCTCATCAGCCATCACTTCGGCTGAGCCATCAGCTTTCCTCAGTATACTGAGTGGTGTTACTCCCTCAATATACAACTTGGCCTCTGCAAAGTCTGCACAGGCTATGAAGGGTTGAGGATCTGCATCAATCTCCTCTGTCTCTCCATTGCCCAGGGCCATCATGATCTTCTGATGCAAAGAGGAAGGCACACATTTGTTGGTGTGGATCCAATCTCTCCCAAGTAAGGCATTATATTTGGCATTGCTGTCGATGACGAAGAATGCTGTCATACAATCCCTGGTTCCCATACTCAAATTAATAGGCAGAATCCCTTGAGCCATCTGTTTATCTCCAGCAAAACCAGCAATGGTCGTGCTAGTTGGGATCAACCTGGGATTCTTCTTCCCTAGTTTCTTCAAAGAAGATTTCGGTAATAAGTTTACCGCTGCCCCATTGTCTATTAGGACTCGGTTCAGCCGTATCCCATCGAAGAAAGCCTTGATATACAAAGGCTTGACATGTTGGGTCATGGAATTCGAGGGATATTCGAAAGGATATGAGAGGTTGATGCTCACCTCTTCCTCGCTTTCACATTCAGTTTCCATTGGAGTAGCCATTTCAGGAGCATCCTGTACCATACTCACTTGTGACTCCTCACTAGAGACAGGAATTGGATCCATGTCTTGGTCACTCTGGTCCTCATTTTCAGCCTGGAATTCATGAGGCAATATGTGTACCATATTGACTGATACAGGGGGAAATGAGCCAAATTGGATAACTGGCTGTACCTCCTTCCCCTCTTGGCTACCTTGCTCTATGTCTTCAGCAGCATCCTCTATGCTGCATTCTGGTATTTCATTGATAACTGATCCCTTCGAAGGATCCTTCTCAACTGGTTCTTCAGTCAGAAATGTTTGTTCAGCCATAAAGGCTTCGAACATTTCTTCTTCTGCCATTTCCTTTTTCTGGCTTACGCCAATCTCTTCTTCCGTTTCGCTATCACTTTCCATCAGAGCCTTCTCCAGCCCTGCCAAACTAGACTTCTCCCTGGCCTTTAGTTCAGAATGAACTTGGGCCAATTGTTCTATGCTACAAACCACTTTGCTTTGTAGAGTCGGTTTTGGAGTATGGTCTGACTTCGAAGTTTTCTTTGCTTCTGTCTTGACCTGTGAAGAACTCTCTCCACTTTCTTTCAGATCTTGCTGGTACTGGGTGTACCTGCGCTGAATCTTCCTTCTTTGTGATCTGGAAATAACTGGAACCATATCTGGTTCCTTTGTTTTTGGGTGTTTCAGCAATACCCAGTTGTTTGGAGTCACCAAAGGAGGCTTGACCATCCTGCCTTGGATTCCAACATCTCTTCGAGCAGGCAGTTCCCTAGGTTTGTTCTGCATTACAAACCAGTCTGGAACTCTAGGTACCCACGAACTTGCTGACTCAGATGTTGAACTGCCTTTTTCGACCTTCGAAGCCATCTTCGAAGCTGGCTGTGAAGGTATGTGCTTGGCTCTGACCTCATGCTTTGAGCCTGATTCAGACCTGTGATGAAGGTAGCCACTTTCTGTCCCGCGTGAGGCTGGTCCAGGAGGCCAATCCCTGGCCTTAATCCCATGAAATGAGCCTCTCTCCAGTCTTCTTTCAGAATGGCTGCTCTCCATTCTGTAATAGTTGGGTGGCCTAGTTTCATGTAAGGGCCTCTTGCCTTTAGCATGTATTCTGTCCATTGTAGGCTTAACCACTGGTGGTCGCTGCCTGTCACTAGCCGGATACGGCCTTTTGTTGTAAGCGTTGGTTGACTTAGGGCGTCTCTGAACATCCCTGTAGTATTGCTTCCCATCAATTGGAAGCCCCTTCAACCATTTGTAGCTTAGTCTGCATCTGGGACACATCCTCTGCATTACAGCTGCTTCCAAGGAATCGTCATCCAGAACTTCTTCATCAGAGTGTTCCTTCTGATGTGAGAAACCTTGTCCAACAACTGGTGGGTTTCTAGTCTCCTTCTTGACAGTTGTCTGGTTGGCAATATGCATTTGCACATTGACCTCTTCCAATTCCTGCAGAGACAGATTCTGAAAGTTTGGTACAACCACATTAGCCGCGCTTTCTCCAACTTCTGGAAACGGGTTACTGTCAATTCCCATGGCCTTTTCTGTTTTGGCTGGGAACTTCAAACTTCCTTTCCGAATTTGCTCTTGGATCCTGTCTCGAAAAACAATGCAGTTTTTAGTCGAGTGAGACCAAGAATTATGCCATTTACAGTATACTTTTCCTTTAAGTTCATCTGGAGATGGCAGTTTTACTCCTTTTGGTAACTTAAGGAAATTGGCTGCAAGCAAATGATAAAAAATGTCATCTGCTTTTGTTAGATCGAAAGAATACTTTCTGTGAAAGTCTTTCTTTTTAAACTGCTGGTCGATGGTGGTATCCTTATGAATTAATGCTTCACAGATTACAGGTTCTTTGCCCACAATCTCTGCTGCATCGATCTCATAATTGGGATCTCTATAATACGTCTTATACGAAGCATTATTTCGATCCTGTTCCTCCTCTAATAATGCTTCATATCGAGACACCTTATAGGTTAATTCGACCAAATCCCTGAATTCAGTTGAGTCAAACTTCTTTCGAAGCCTGAACTCTAAACCGTTTTGAGCCAATCTTACAAATTCTGGCTCTGGGAGGATGACTCTACATTTATTTCGAGCCCTTTTAAATCTGGCAATAAACTGAGTAGCCTTTTCTTCAGGCCTTTGACTCAATCTTGCCAAGTCTGCCATGGACACCTCTGGCTCTGATTGGAAGAATTGGGCATGAAATGCCTCTTCCATTTGTTGCCAACTTTGAATAGAGCCAGGTGTAAGGTTGATGTACCATACAAATGC
This sequence comes from Camellia japonica, assembly GCA_030407325.1. Lineage (NCBI taxonomy): Eukaryota > Viridiplantae > Streptophyta > Magnoliopsida > Ericales > Theaceae > Camellia > Camellia japonica. Next base: position 13,490,043 of record JAPPVO010000014.1, read on the forward strand.
TCCCCCAGTTAGGGAATTTGGAAATAATCTCAGTTTCATATAGTCATGATTAGTGAATTCACCGCATTGAGCAGCAAATCTAGCAATATGCTCTACTGTTGATTGATTCCCAGTCCCATAGAAAAGGGTAAAATCTGGTATCCTGAACCCCTTTGGGTATTCATGTACCCTATCCACCCATTCTGGGTATGGTTTTCTGTATACAGGAGTCTGGACCCCCCGAGCCATCGGTCCACACATCTCCCTAACAATATCAACAATTTGGTCTCTAGGGACCATGTTTTGTGCCTGCTGAACCACTACTGGAGGAACAAACACAGGGTTTGGTGGACAAACTTGCGCCTGTGGTCCTCTTGGTCCATAAGGTGGTACATTTGGGGCTGGTTGCCCCTGTGGTGCAGGTTGCTGTTGGGGGTATGGGTAACCCCTTTGAGCCTGTCCTGCGAAGGGACCTGTGAAAGGTGCTGGAACAGGTGTTGTGTCCCTTCCATTTGTGGGAAAACTTTCCAACCCCCCGGGTATAACTTCGAATAAGGGATTATTATACCCCCTAGTGCCAGGTATGGCTTCGAACATAGGATTTACCACCATTCTTATGCCAGTTTCTTGTACTTGGCCAGATCCACCAACTTGTGTGGCTTCATTGTTGAGTACTGAGGCATTTTGGCCTACTACAGGCCTCGAAATGGGTTCATACCAAGACTGAGGCGATGGTTTTTCATAGTTCTGAGTACTAGTCTGACCATTAGAATGCCCATTAACTTGCATAGGCTGTTTTTCTCTAGCCAATCTTTGCTGAGGGACATTTAAAATTTCCTCTATGTGTCTTGTATTTGTTGATTGGTGGTTATTCATTCGATCCAAAAAGGATGTTGCCCACCTTTCCATTGTGTTCATTAATTGTTGTCCCATAGCATCTACTAAGCCATCCCATGGATTTGTTGGCTGAGTAGATGGAACGGTGGATGGTCCAATTCCTTGGTTTCGTCCAATATTATGAACATATGGTTCTTGTCCAGAAGTACTGGTCTGTTCGACCATAGGTTCTGTTGACATGGGAGTTTCCACAGGATGTGTTACCACATTATCCTCTGGATTAGGCATTTCTACCTCTCCTTCTACGCCTTCTTCCAGACGTTCATTTTTTCCTTGTCGTCTTCTTCTAGCCATTTTAAATTAAGTCCCACTGGGCGTGCCAAAAATATATGTTGGCTTTTTTGGCTTTCGAAGGGTGTTTTAGTAAATGCGAGCGTGCCAGCAAGGATCAATCAGTCCTTACAGAAATTATAATTGCCAACCAATTATTAGACGATTGTGTTGTAGTTCTTTCAGCCTCAATGAAAAGGACTTTTACTGGTGGCTTGACTTAGGAGAAATTAAGAAAATAATAGTTGATATGAAGAACAATCGAAGTATTTCATTAAAATGAACACTTACAATAGTCCAAACTCAGCCTCGAAGAGGTTTACAGCAACAGTCTACTTGAATCTTACTTGAAACTACTCCTATGAATCGAAGTGCAGTTCGGGTATTTAAAGAACAGGTATTTGAAGTGCAAGTATTTAAAGTGCAGGTATTTAAAGTGCAGGTATTTAAAGTACAAGAAATGTAAAACTGGAAAAGAAAATATGAAGTAAAGACTGGTTTGTATGATCTGAGTCTGGGGGTCTTTTCTGAGGGCTTCCCTGCTATTTATACTCGTCAAGGATGACCTTCGAACTGCACTTCGAACCGTCGAACTGCTCCTCCATGATCGCTGATCATGCTGCCTTAGAAGTAGTTCCACTACGCCACTACTTGCAGTTGAGCTTCCCTCAAGTATTTGAATTTGAATATGGGTAACCGTTGAAGCCATGTCATCTTGCATCTCTTTACTGATCTAGTGCTACTCAGATCACATGAGAACCAATATTCATCGCCACGTGTACGACTAGGATTGAAGACTTGGATTATCTTCCCAAAATACCCTTATTCTGCCACGTGTCGAATTGTAACTGGCTTTTACAAAATATGTAGCCAACAGGACCATTTTCCTCAAAAAAGAAGCTGTTGTGTAAAGTGAGGTACAAAATAAAATAAATAAAATAAAATGTAAAAGATTTACATAGTGCTTATTATTCCTATTTTGGCAATGTTTTTTTTTTTCTCCTTCACTCTGATTTTTCCTTTTATTTATTTATTTATTTATTTTGAAATTTATTGTACTGATTGTGCAGAACTACTCTATATATGTTGTATGAGTGTAGAACAATCTGCTTTTGACTTGATAGCAACACTTTGTCTTCCGACAATGGTTTGTTTTTCAGCAAAGAATTATTAATTAGACCCCATGCTACATATGTTTGGTTTTTATTTTGAAGTTGATGAACGAGCTAATATAATTTTCTTCTTCAACTACTTGTTGCAGAGTGAGGCTTTGGCCATGAACAAGTTGGTTGCAGGGTTCACCAAGGATGTTGAAGAGTTAGCTTACCATTATGCCATGGAAGGAAAACTCATTGAGTTGGCTGTCTTGCTGATTGTGGCTCGAGAAAAGTTTTGGTTCCCATCACATTCCATGGAAAAGATGGTGCTAGTTTAAATGGAAGTATGACAATTCATGAATGTTTTAGAAATCAATGTGTGTCTCTAATTAACGAGGAGATCAACCTTATGGATCAAGTTGAACATGAGAAATTAACTCGAATTCACAACAAGAAGACAATTATGAAGTTGGCTATGGTATTGCTAGAAGTTTTTTAGAGGGCTGGTAATAGTATTGAGGAATGTCGTCAGCTACAACTACAACAACCTGATGTATGTATGTATTAATACCTGTCCAATCCTCTTTGTTTTGATGCTTCTTGCTTCTTTGTTTCGTAATACATATGACATTTATTTGGTATATGTATATGCATTAATACCTGACCCAGCAAATTTGGAATTTTTTATTTATTTTTTAATTGTTAGAATGCAACTTCTTTTATGTGAAAATTACCAACTTCCATCCATAATGTGTTGCTAATTTGGTGATTGAAGGATTAAATAGGAGCTAGTTAGTCACGCTCTGAACCTTTTCTTGATGAGAAAACATGTCAAACTACATCCTGTAAGTATGTTCAAGGTCAAAGCTGTTGGTCAGATTAGTTGGATTCAATGGTTCCATAGTTTTCCCCTCCTTGAATAACAAGTTTGCAAGATTCCATTTATATTGTCTTCTGTTTAAACAATAGGGTTCTCAACTATCATCTCTTATTCAAAACGTTTGAGGTTTTTGGGTTTATTTTTTGAACAATATAAAAAACTATGGTTGGTGGGATTTGGAACCACATCTATTGTGGTGAAGCCAAATGCCTTCACAATTAGACTATGTCATCAAGCCCTTATAAAATTTTATCTTATAATATGGCCTTATAATCATTTTATTTCATTCTCTATAGTATTTATGAATTGTTTAACAATATATATATATATATATATTTATAGTTTGTGCTGAATATTACGTTTCTTGATTTGCAACAAATAGGATTTCAATTCGTGATTGTTGATTTGATAACTATGATTTGGTTCCCCGAGGTTGTGTTTGGATCTTGGATTTGTAGATGGCTTTATATTGTTTTATATTGGGAAAATAAAAGGCATGGGAAACTGAAGAATTATAGAATTAAGATTGAATTACTATACTTTTCATTAATGAATGAGTTACAGAGTACAGTGTATATATATATATAACAGATGAGAATCAGTTATAACAAACTCCTAATAATATCCTAACCATCTTCTACTCTAACTGAATCTGTAACTAACTAATCTGATGTGGCTATGGCTGTATTAACTGAAGCTGCTGACTGTACTGCTAAGATGTATTCTCAATATGCCCCTGCAAGCTGATGGGGTGCTGGAACTCCATAAGCTTGGATTGAAGGTACAAGAATCTGGCCACAGATAATGGTTTGGTGAAGATATCAGCCAGTTGATCTTGAGTAGGAATATAATGTAAACTGAGTTGTTTAGCAAGAACCCGATCTCGGACAAAATGACAATCCACCTCGATATGCTTGGATCGAGAATGGAAAACTGGATTAGTGGCAAGAGCAATAGAAGAAACATTATCACACCATAAGATAGGAACAGTTGGGGAGGAAATAGCCAAGTCCTGAAGCAACATTTGAATCCAAGCTAATTCTGCAGTTGCATGAGCTAGTGCTCAATATTCGGCCTCTGTAGAGGAGCGTGACACAGTAACCTGTTTTTTAGCAGACCAAGAGATAAGGTTGGAACCCAAAAAGATGCAATACCCAGAGGTGGACTTTCGATCAAGGACATCCCCTGCCCAGTTTGAATCGGAAAAGGCATGAAGATCAAAGGTACTAGGCTGATATGTCAAACCATGAGCAATGGTGCCCTGAACATACCGTAGTAATCTTTTAACAGCGGAAAAATGCCCAAAAGTGGGAGCATGCATGTGTTGACATGACTGATTGACCGCCAAAGAAAGATCAGGCCGAGTGATGGTAAGATATTGCAAACCTCCTACAATACTGCAATATAACGAAGGATTGTCAAAGGGTAAATGAGCATTAGAAGGAAGAGAAGGTTTGACAGCGATAGGAGAAGAGCATGGCTTGCAATCAGCCATGCCAGCTTTGTGCAGAAGATCTTGTGCATATTTCTGTTGAGAAAGGAAGTAGCCAGAGCCACCAATGGATTGAACTGAAATGCCAAGAAAATAAGCAATATTCCCTAATTCCTTCATAGAGAATGCTTGATGCATTTGGGAAATAAGAGATTGAATATGAGAAGCATTGTTGCCTGTGAGAAGAATGTCATCAACATAGATCAAGAGAACAGTAAAGGAAGTGGCAGTGTGCTAAATGAAGAGAGAGGTATCACACTTGCTATTGCAAAAACCGTGGGAGAGAAGAAATGCGGAGAAGGTGGAATACCAAGCACGGGGGGCCTGTTTTAATCCATACAAGGCTTTGTGCAATTTACACACTTGCAAGGAGGAAGAAGGCTGCTCAAAACCAGGGGGCTGTAACATATACACCTCTTCCTCAAGAGTTCCATGAAGAAACGCATTCGAAATATCCAGCTGATGAATGGGCCACTGATGATGAAGAGCAAGGCACAACAAAATGCGAATTGTGGGTTGCTTGGCAACCGGACTAAATGTCTCTTGAAAATCAATACCTTCCTGTTGAAGGTAGCCCTTAGCAACAAGACGGGCCTTGTACCGAGCAATAGTCCCATCAGAATTCCGTTTTATTTTAAAGACCCACTTACATCCAATGGCTGTCTTGTGAGAAGGCAAAGGAACAAGAGACCAGGTCTGCTGCTGCTGTAATGCAGAATATTCCTCAGACATAGCTTTCATCCAAAGAGGAAACAAAAGAGCTTCCTTATGAGTAGGAGGCTCAGAATCAGAATAAAGAGAAGAAGAAGTTTTCTGAGCAGACAAACAAGTAGAAACTGTTTTAGACCTGGTGAGCATAGGATGTGTGTTATGGATGTTTTGAGGAGGCGTAGAAAGAGGAAGCTGAATAGAGATGGACTGAACAGGAATAGAGTGAGAAGCAGATGGTGAAAGCTGCTGATGTTGTGTCTGAATCTGAGGGGAAATCTGCGGAAACTGATGTGATTTTGGCTGATGCTGTGCAGATGGTGAATACTGTGAATTCTGCTGAAGCTGTGCAGCATTCTGCTGAAGCTGTGCAGATGGGGAATGCTGAATCTGAGTGGGCTGATTCTGTGCAGATGGGGAATACTGTGAATTCTGCTGAAGCTGTGCAGCATGCTGCTGAAGCTGTGCAGATGGGGAATGCTGCTGAGATGGTGCCTGAAGCTAATGGGAATGTTGCTGAAATTGATGGGAATGTTGTTGAAATTGAGTATGCTGATTCTGTGCCTGAAGCTGATAGGAATGCTGCTGAAGTTGAGTATGCTGATTCTGTGCAGATGGTGAATTCTGCTGAATCTGATGTGAAAGAGGCTGATGTTGGGCCGGAGAGGCAGAGTGTGAAGGCTGTATCTGAGAAGCAGACTGCTGAGCATGAAACTGAGACTGCACTGGAGAAATGTGAGAGGAATGTGGGGGGGAGGAGGAAGACCAAAAAAATGAATGTAAATGAGGAAGAGAAGGAGCAGGTGAAGAAGAGGAAGCAAAAGGAAAGATATGCTCATGAAAGACAACATGTCGAGAGAGATAAACTTTGCCGGATTTAGGATCAAGACACCGGTAGCCTTTGGAAAAAGGATGGTAGCCAAGAAAAACACATGCCATAGATTTGGGTTGAAGTTTAGTAGACTGATAAGGCTTGAGCCAAGGAAAGCATTGACAGCCAAAAGTTTTAAAATAAGAAAAGTCTGGTATGGATTTAAAAAGAACTTCAAAAGGAGACTTGTGATGAAGATTGGAGGATGGTAGTCTGTTAATAAGAAAAGTAGCAATAGCTATGGCATCAAACCAATAGTGCAAAGGGACAGAAGAATGATGGAGAAGAGCTGTAGCAGTCTCAGTGATATGCCTGTGCTTCCTCTCAGCAATACCATTCTGAGAGGGAGTATAGGGACAAGACTGCTGATGAATAATTCCATGGGTAGTCAAATATGTTTGCATTTTGGATGTAAAATATTCGGAGCCTCCATCAGTGCGTAAAATATGCAAAGTAGTGGCAAACTGATTTTCAACAAAAGCTTTAAACTCCATGAATTTAGCACAAACTTCACTTTTATAAGCCAAAGGATAAAGCCAAGTAAATCTACTAAAATCATCAACAAACAAAACATAATACTTGTAACCAGAACTAGAAGCAAATGGACCCCAAACATCACTACGAATGAGGGAAAGTGGTGCATTTACAGTGGAACGACCTCCTCGTCCTCCTCTAGTATATCTTCCTCGAGATCCAGAACCACGATAGGTACCTCGAACAGAAGAGAAGGCCACAGTAGGCTCAGTATGATCTTTGTGGTGTTTGGACTCCATATGGATGGCCTCAGAACAAAGTAATGCTGATAACTCATCCATGGTGATTGGTTCAGATCTTGATCGAATGGAGGTGGTAAAGGCATCGAATTCATCAGGAAGACCATTTAGTGTGAGTAAGACAAGATCTTCATCATCAATGATGACTGAAGCAAGAGCTAACTGATTTACAATTTCTTTGATTTTGAACAAATATTCTTCCATTGAATCTGTCTTCTTGGTAACACTGTTTAATTTGTTCTTCAACTGATGGACGTGTGACCTAGAAAGCGTAGTAAACCTCTTGTGCAAAGCAAACCAGATCTCAGATGAATGTTGACATTGCAAGACAGTAGAATAGATTGTAGGAGACAGAGTTGCTGCAAGACAACTCAATAGATGAGAATCGACAAGATTCCATTGAAGATGATCAGGATTAGGAACCTTAGTTCCAGTTGAATCTGTGATCACAGCAGAAGGACATGAAATTGTTCCATCCACATAGCCAATTAGATTCGTAGCTTTGAGAATATTGTGAATTTGGCTTTTCCAAATCACAAAGTTACTGGAATCAAGCTTCACAGTAATGAATGAAGACAGATTCGAGATTAACATTGCAAGATTAGATGGAATCGAAGAAGAAGTAGAGAGATCAGCCATTGATGGTAGATTGGCCATTGATCCGAGCTCAGAGGAGCTTTACAGCTCTGATACCATGAAGAATTATAGAATTAAGATTGAATTACTATACTTTTCATTAATGAATGAGTTACAGAGTACAGTTTATATATATATAACAGATGAGAATCAGTTATAACAAACTCCTAATAATATCCTAACCATCTTCTACTCTAACTGAATCTGTAACTAACTAATCTGATGTGGCTATGGCTGTATTAACTGAAGCTGCTGACTGTACTGCTAAGATGTATTCTCAACAGAAACAACCATTGGAAAGATTAAAAAATCACAAATCCAATATCCAAACACTACCTAATTAGATGGAGGTCCCAACTTCTCTAGCCAGGCTTCCAGTAATACCTGCTTGCTTAAAATCTCTATTAACATTCTGTCATCTAAATTTTTGTATCTTGCATGCTAATTTTCATCTTTTGATCTCCAGATGGATATCTCAGCTTCCTCATGTGGATATAAGCTGATGTTTGTAAGTTGTTAAAGTAACAAAATTGTATTCACATGTGCAGTAATGCATATCAGCACATTATTACATAAGGTAATCATTTGGTGCTCCTTATAGGTGCAGAGAGAACACATGGGGAAAGATGTTGCTCTGAGGCTTGTGGAAGCAGGCTTTAACTTGGAGGCTGGAGACTTTGATTTTAGCACTGGAGACTGGTTTGAGAACCTAATATTTAACGTTTGAATGTCTTTTCTGGATTGTGTTTGTTTTTTTTATGCACATTTGTTGATCATCCTTTGTGGTTCAGTATAACTACACTATTATGTCATTGAATGGCTAATTGACACTTGGGAGTACCTTTCTTTCTTGACAGGATCGTTTCCTACAATTCTGCAATGACCTGTGCCAAGTACATAGATATACTCGATTAGGTAATTTATTGAGTTCTAATTGAAATAATCTAACTTCTGCTTCATAAGTAATAATGAAGAAATGCAAATGGTATGCGAGTTTCTGATATGTTTTCTTACAGAAGATAAGTCGTCTCAATTGTGGAGCCCTCACTTGCCCATGCAGCATCAAACAAATGCGTTTTTTCCGCCAAGGGTTAGAAAATGATATTTGTTTTGTTTTTTGCAATTATTTTTATTGGTTCAAGTATTGCTAGGAGTCTTGTTTCTTGGATGCTTTGTGCTATAACAAACAGCATTTTTCGCCTTCTTTTTTTTCTTGTGATACAGTTTGCAACAATTTCTTAGTTGTCACTTTATAAGAACATGAATTTGTTTCAGAAAGGAGCTGTTTATGAAAGTTGTGATTATTTTTTTTTATCTATAACACGACGCAAAATGTTTTAATGATTTGCATTTTTCATTTACAATTCTATATCTACATATATTTATTATAATACGTAAAAAGGAGCTGTTCGTCTCTTATTCGAGCAGAAAGAAATACCTTGTGATGGTAATTGGTCATCAGTCTTGACTACCCGTTTGACAACACCTGCGCTTTATCCTATGTGGTGAAGTCAAATAATAAAATTCAAGTCCCAAAATCCATCCCTGGTTCTCAGTACTCTACAGGTTTGGATGTTCAAGTGAAGAAGAGAATGAAAGCAATAGAACATAATAACGCCCAAATGTTTGTCGAGGGAGAAGTTTGTGTATACTGCAATGTTGGTCAAGAGGGGAATAAGAATTGCTTGCATCTTTTGGGGACCGGCTTTGGTGGTATGAATGACTACTTTTGATTGTTCTTGTTTTTTGTACATAAATTCTAGCATTTACTTTTAGGTAAAATTCCCATTAAGTCCTACTTTTCACATGAAATTTCTGCTAAGTTCTATTACCAGAGGAATCAGTCCTCTCAACATAGTGTTAAACGGACTTGATGGAAGTTTATTGGAAAATGTAGCACTTGCGAGATATTTTATAACTTTTGTTTGTGTCTTTTGGAGTGTCCTAATTTTTCAGTCCTTCTCTTTTGTTTTAAATTTTGTGGTCTGTTTTTTTTTTTTTCATTTTAGTTCCAATTGGCCCCAAGTGTGTTCGGCTTGAAACCAAACTATGTACAAACACCATCACTAATATAATTTTACTCTTTTCTAACTTATTGCCTGCATTAGCGTGGGAATTCCAAGGTACCATTGCCCCAATTTTTTTTGGGTACACAACTCATCCTTTTATTGATGGAGCTGTGAATTTGTTTGAGCTTCAAGTTTGTTTCCAACAAATTAATGCCAACTTGGAACTACTTTTGGGATTATGCATCATTTGGTGGTTTTAATGATTAAGTGGAGATGCTATCTCCAATTAGTGTTTTCCTCCTATTCTAGATCATTTATCAGGAGTTTGAGGAGTTGGAACTATCAAATAATTTAGTTTTGTTGACTTTTTACTTAACTGTTGCTGGGCAGATTTGGTTAGATTTGGCAATCAATGAAATCAATTTTAAATGATGCAGGTGGAGGACTTACAAATCTGTAGAATCTGGAAGACTACCTGCTCAAATGAGAAGGCTTTTGCAACTGTATGTATTTCAATCTGGAAGATTACCTGCTCAAATGTGAAGGCTTATGCATGTATGCTTGTCTGTGCGGGTACATGTGCGTTTGCTTTTTGATGGATCTTGATGGATCGATGACGTTATAACAATGTAAATTTTTTTCCCTCTCTTTTCTTCTAGTTCTATATTAAACTCTATCCCCCATTAGTATTTATCTTTTCTAATCTTTTTATGTGACCTTTGATAAATTTTCAGTAATTAAGGATGCTTATAATTTTCCTTTCTTTTTTTTTTTCTTTTTATAAATTTTATTTATTTATTTATTTATTTTTATAATTGGAGTTGAGGGTGATGGAGTGCAAATCCTGATTAATAATGATCTAATTGCATATATAGATGATTAAAGTCTTAAGATAACATTCATTTAGAGGACATTTTTTTACAGAGTAGATGATAATTAAATCAGTACAATGTTTGTAGAATAAGCAATTATATCCCCAGAAGAAAAACAAAACAAAAAGTTTTGTTATTGATAAGTACCCATTATTTATTGATATTTTTCATTTCAACTATATTTTTTTTTTTCCTCCAATTTTGATGAATATATATAGGTTCATACTTTATATTTTTCCTCTGAAAGTTCATCACAGCAATGTTGCTATTACTTTATATTGACATTGAATGAGCTATTCATTGCATCATTATAAAATTGCAATGACTATTTTGATGCATGTGTGACATGTCACTGTCATGTTTGATTTTTGAAATGCTCACTCTCATCACATCAGTGATGATATGAAGTCATAAAAGTGGTATTTTTTTAGGTTAGGGTGCTAAGAAGTTTTGTTATTTTAATTCCTAAACATTCTTATTGAGAAAGAAATGTACAAAATGGAACTGTTTTCCTTTCTTCTGTTTAAAAATGTCTAATGCTGGAATAACAATGTCATATGTTCCAAAGGGCCAAAACATCAACATGAAATGTCTTTTATCTAGGACCCGAAAATGTAACAGTTAATAGGTTGGCTGAATGAGATTCGTTACTCAAAGAATAATCTGCGTTGAGAAGTTTCCTCTCACTGAAAAACCCGGGCTGCTTCGTCTGAGGCAATACCATATCACTACACAACATGAGAACCACAGGCCCTCTGGACTCTGTTGCATGCACAATAGAAGGATATGGATCGACTGAATAACTTCAGGATGATTACATGCATCTGCCATTGATGTGTCAATTAGTTCTGAAGACTTGCCTTCTTTGTGGAGGTTCCATGCCTGGACAATTGCATAACATTTTGTAAGTTTTGTATCCTGGCATTGAGAGATTAGGTAAACAGTAGTTTTGACGCTTGCATGCCCTAGAAGGTTGAGGTTTTGGTCAGGATGATAAAATCCTCTGTTTTTCTCAAGCACCAATACCCCAAAACTGAAGACATCTGATTTTATGGAGAAGAGTCCATCAATTGCGTGCTCTAGAGATATGTAACTACTGGAGGAATCAATGTGAAAAGCAATTAATGTCCAACTCCTTGTGAGGTGTCCTATAGTTTTGCTATGCACTTAGGTTTACGGTAGAGGTCTTTTTACAAAAGGTGGAGGTCTGAAGCTCAGATCTGGAAGTATTGTAGAGTGGAGGCAGCCCCCTCGACTTGAATACTTTGGAGGCATTTATTGTATTTTTCAGCCATGGTTTCAATGTGTGAGTATGACAGCATTATAGGCACATTGCCAAACTACATATATCATGTGTTCTGTGTGTTTGCTTTGTTGTATTTATTGTTTTGTAATTGGAACCATTAGACTTTTGCATAACATGATCAATAATGGTAGGGTCTCCCTCATAACTGAAAATATACTTCCCATGTTCCAACCACTCTAGTCGTCTTTGCTTGAGTTTCATTGCCTCCCAAACTTCTGGCCGTGCCAAAGTCTGAAATTTTTGGATTCATCTCGTTATCTAGTAAAATATTACCAGCTTTTAGGTCTCTATGGATGATTCTCAGTTTGGAGTCTTGGTGAAGATAGAGAAGTCCTCGAGCAATCCCATTGATAATGTTAAAGTGCCTGGGCCAATCCAATAACATGCTTTGCTTTGCACCTGCTCAAATTTTAATCCAATTTATTGTGCTTTTGCTTAATCAAATTTGTGAATATCATATAAACAAATTTAGCACAGTCGAGAAGTTCTAAAAAATATACTATGTATAGAAGTTAAGAGAGACAAACCAAAAATAAAGGAATCCAAGCTCTTGTTGGGGAGATATTCATAGATCAACATGTTCCTCTTCTTCAATGCAACATCCTAGAAGCTTGACAAGGTTTGGATGTTGAAGTTTGGCAATGCATAACACTTCATTCTTGAATTCATCAAGTCCTTGTCTTGAACTCTTTGATAGTCTCTTCGCAGCTATTTGCTGTCCCTCTTCGAATGTACCCTGAAAATATCAATATTCAGCAGTTTCATATTCTGCTTGTTCTGCTTGTTTTCATGTTCCCCTGATTTTCCCTATGCAAATCTATGCCATGTGTTCTGAATAGATGCACTAATATAATTGACTTGTGTCACAAAAAGCAAAGCCACACAGTTCCACAGGCAATGTGGTTGAAGTAATGTGTTTTGCTGTGCCTCTTTTTTTCCTCCAATTGTGCAAGTGAAGCAAATATTCTGTGGAATTCTATGAACCCCATTGGATTATATACATCTTCTTGTTAAAAGACCATTTTTTCCTTAACTTTTAACTGTGGATTGGGTTTGGAGGTCCATTTTTTTCTAATAGCACTGGGTGATCTTCAACCGAAACATCAAAATGAGACCTTATCTTATTGGTTAAGATATATGTGGTCTTACTCCTATTTCTGAAAATGTTGTTTCCGTGACTCAAGTTTGTGCCACCCAAGACACTAATGCCTTTTCTGAAAGGACTAGTGCTCACTAAAATTTTCATAAGAATGACGAGTTTTGTGCCATAATTTGAGAGAGAGTGATAGGGAAGCTAGTGGTAGATTGTTATGTACACAGAAATTGGTCTTGGTGCATAGAAATGTTGCCATGCCAAATGGGTAGCATGAACTATTTTCCTTCTAATGCTGCATAATTGTGTATGAATATTAACATTACCTTGTACACGGGTCCAAAGCCGCCTTCTCCAATCTTATTGCTTATTGAAAAAAATCATCAAACACCACCCCCACCACACTGGTCAACCCAGGAAAGAGCTGTGAAGCTCACAGCTAAGAAGGCCATAACAACAGACAACAGGCTAGAACCACACTCCAAAGTAATATAGGGTTCACTTAAACTCGACCCTCAACCAGAATTCCCTGACCCCAAAGGCCAGCCAATACGTGCAGAAAGATAGAAAAAAATGTATAGCCTGAATCACTTAACCCTCACCTCACAGCACTCACACAGCCAAAATATAGGTCTCACCAAACTCAACCCTCAATCCCTAATACAGTATCAGCTGATATCCTGCAAAGAATAAGTTAGAAAAGGTGTCTCATCTTGCTCAAACCTGCACTGGTCAGCCAAAGAATGAGCATAGCCTATACACCCACCTGCACTCAACTCAAACAAATTAGGTTAGCAAGGATAGAGAAAGCTTCCACTCCCTAACAAACCACTCATTACAATTATTGTTCTTAAACTTCCCAACAGATAGAAGCCTGCATCTTATAGTGCTGATGATTTTCTAGATAATAGCAGTTTCAGAGGAACTTGTTGAATTAAAAATCCTGCTATTTCTTTCAAGCCAGATACAATATACGGAGCATGTAAAAACAAGTTTCCTAATTGTAGTAGCCAAGGACTGACCTGGAGAATGAGTGGCAATCCAGTCAACAAGATTATTCCAGGACAAACTAGGTCAAGATATATTACACTTCACCTGTATAGCCTTCCAAATTCTCAAAGAGAAAGGACAAGAAAAGAACAAATGATTATGATCCTCAACCAGACCATCACACAACACACAAATAGCTGAATCCTTAATGCCAAAAAGGACCAGTCTATCAAGTGCATTCAGCCTACCCTGAATAGCAAGCCACACTACAGTACTCACCCTAGGAATGTGGTGTTTAAACCTCAGGACAGAAGAACAGGGAACCTTGGGCTTATGGGATCTCCACAGATTCCAGGCGAAGGTAATGAAGAACTGCCCATCCTTAGTATGGTTCCAAATAATGTAAGATAGGTTACTGGGTCATTCTATTTACACACCACTTTCCCTCTCATGGCAAACCATTAATTAATTTATTTTTTATTACAATTTTAACCTTAAGTGAAATGACTATAAATGACAAGTTATGATACACCCCATTTGTGTATTTACCATAAAGGACAAGTTATGATACACTCCATTTGTGTATTTACCATAAAGGACAAGAATCAATATAATATAAATTATCAATTTCAAACTTGTCCCTTACGTATCTTCTCTGTCAAGAATCTAAAAACCCTAAAACCAAAATCAAAAACCCTTCAACAAATAATCAAAAATAATAGTATTATTGAAGATTTTGATTGGATTCAATGAAGGATGCATCTGACAATTATCATCCAGAACAATAGAGCAATGAAAATGTTATTTTTTTTAGTTGTTTTCGTCTTCGTTTTCATTTATGAGTGGTAAATCGTTGTTCGGTTAACCAGAGGTGAATGATATATCATTGTTCGACAAACTACAATCGAACAAATTACATCTGTTCAACAGACTACAATCGAACAACTTATATCTATTCAACAGACTACAATCGAACAAATTACATCTGTTCAACAGACTACAATCGAACAACTTACATCTGTCTAACAGACTACAATCGAACAAGTGCAATTTGTTCGGATTACTACGGTCAAACTTTTTCATTTAATTCGACTCTGTACTGCCGAACAGTTATAATTTTTTTTTTTTTCAGAACTGTGTTGAGCAATACCACCGACGACGTCTTGATGAGTGTTTTCAGCAATGGTGTTCACCAGTGTGAATAGAGAATGAGGGGGAGATGAATATCGTGGGTGTGGGGTGTGTGGCTGTGTGGGGGCAAAGATGGAACTTTGTGTGTATATTGTTGTGGGTGGGGAAGCTTCTATTTACACATCCAACTTACCCTCTTTGCACACACCTCATAAAAATTATTTTTATTATAATTTTTTTTAAAGTGAAATTACTATTATAGACATCAAATAAACACATTCGGAAGTCTACTTCCGAACCAATTGCTTATTTTCGGAAGTCTACTTCCGAACGAATTGTTTATTTTCGAAAATCTACTTCCGAATTAATTATTTATTTTCGGAAATCTACTTCCGAACCAATTATTTATTGAAAAAGATGTGTAAAGAGGGGAATGGGTGTGTGTAAATAGAAGCTCCCTGTGGGTGGATGTGTGAGTAAGGGTAAATATATAAATTTGTGGTGTGTGATGAGAAAAATATTTATTTTTGTAAATTATTTTTGGTGTCTTTAAAAGTGGTTTGTCTTGAGAGAGAAAGTGGTGTGTAAATAGAGCCTTACCTTAAACTTACTGTTCTGTAAATTTACCCTTTTGTGTTCCATTGCTTCTTTGACGCCGAATATCATAGCAGCCAGCAGGAAAACCTGAGACTATTGCAACCATCATTGTAGCACCGGTAAGTAGCACATCCATCATAATCTTCTTCCTTTGCCCTGTTTGTTTAGGAAAAAAACCTTTGTTTTCAATTTCAGTGTATATTATGCACACTGGGCTATTAAAATAATAATAAAAAATTGGCAAAAATAGACTTGTTTGGCAAATTGTTTTCGTGATACAAAACACCCATTTGAGGAAACACTTTAAAGTTGTTTATGAAATTCCAAAAAACTAATTATGACCAAAATTTAAAAGTTGGCATTTACAGTTTACTATTTTTGGACTACCTAAACTTCAAAAATGGGTTGACTAAAATTAACTAGCTTGTCAATAGGACACACAGATAGAGATTTAGATCAAAAAATGTGATAAAAAAGGCAAAAAGGGACGTTTGGGGGCAAAAATTGGAAACAATCTCGAAACACTCCTGAGATCATAATGGTCACCTTGGCCTAGATTAAAAAACTTATGAGAGTAAGTGGCGCGTCGATAGGATGCACGATTAAATGTTTAGACAAAAAAATGTAATGAAAAAAAGGTGAAAACGGGCCATTTGAGGGCAACAATTGGAAACAGCCTCGAAACAATCCTAATATCATAATGGTCACCTCGGCCTAGATTAAAAAAACTTGTGAGAGCAAGCAGCGCCTTGATAGGATGCACGGTTATATATTTTGACCAAAAAATGTGATAAGGCAAAAAAGACCGTTTGGGGCCAAAAATTGGAAATAGCCTCGAAACACCCCCGAGATCATAATGATCACATCGGCCTAGATTAAAGAAACTTGTGAGAGCAAGTGACGCGTCGATAGAGTGCACGGTTAGATATTTAGACCAAAAAAATGTGATGAAAAAAGGCAAAAACGGGCTGTTTGAGGGCCATAATTGGAAACAACCTCGAAACAGCCCCGATATCATAACGGTCACCTTGGCCTAGATTAAACAAACTTGTGAGAGCAAGCAGCGCGTCGATAGGATGCACGGTTAGATATTTAGACAAAAAAATGTAATGAGGCAAAAACGGAACGTTTGGGGCCAAAAATTAGAAATATCCTCGATACACTCCCGAGATCATAACGATCACCTCGGCCTAGATTAAAAAACCTTGTGAGAGCAAGCGGCGCGTCAATAAGATGCACAGTTAGATATTTAGACGAAAAAATGTGATGAAAAAAAGGTAAGAGCGGGCCGTTTGGGGGCAAAAATTGAAAACAACCTTGAAACACCCCCGAGATAATAACGGTCACCTTGGCTTAGATTAAAGAAACTTGTGAGAGTAAGCAGCGTGTTGATAGGATACACAGTTAGATATGTAGACAAAAATGTGATGAAAAAAGGCGAAAATGGGCCATTTGGGAGTAACAATTGGAAACAGTCTTAAAATAGCCCCGATATCATAATGGTTAGCTCGGCCTAGATTAAACAAACTTGTGAGAGAAAGCGGCTCGTCGATAGAACACACAGTTAGATATTTAGACCAAAAATTGTGATAAGAAAGGCAAAAACAGGCCATTTGGGGTCAGACATTGGAAACAGCCTCGAAACACCCCCGAGATTATAATGATTACCTCGGCTTAGATTAAAGAAACTTGTTAGAATTGTAATGTTTATTGGATATATACATATGAATGCTGTTGTTTTATTTACAAAAATGATATTCATAGTCATTTAATTTGTTCATGTTACCTTTACTTTCCAAGGACATTTTTCATTTTTTGTCCAATTTTACAATAATTTGATGTGCAAATATTTTCATAAAAAAATTACCAGACATTATTTTTCTTTTTCTTTGGTACAAACGGATGAACTTGTGCACGAAGCTGAATTGTACAGGACTAGTTGGCACTTGTTCCATTTTTGGAAGGATTATATATTTTTGGATAGATGTGTATGAAAAATATTTCAGTAGACTAGTAGTTATATTTTTGAATGAGTGTGTATGGAAATATTTGGGTAGACTACTAGTTATATTTTTTGATAGATGCACATGGATAAAAATTTAAAATATAATAACAAGTACTAGTTATGTTTTAAATTTTTATACTAGATAGATGTGAATTGCATGATTATATAGATTACAAGTGGATTTTTAATTGGAAGAATATGTAATTTGGAACTATTTGTGAATGAAAATTTATAATAGTTGATGACTTTAATTGAATAGGTTCAGACTTGGATGATTTATGTATTTTATTGAATGTTCATGATTCAGTTGATTTATTGGTTTGAATGATTCTTGCAAATTACAGATTATATTGCATGGATTGGATGAATTATTATAAATTATAGGTTTATTTTGTTGGATGTTGGCGACCAAATTTTGGTTTTGTTTTTTTTGTTTTGGCGACCGAGTGATTAGTCGGGAAATATAAGTAAAACTTTTGCCGACTAAATAAGTAATGTTGGTAGGCGAGAGGGTACATTTGGCGACTAAATAATTAGTCATTAAAATTATTAATTTTAGCAATCAAAGGATTTGGTCGTTAATAGGTCTATTGCCTACTAAAGTTTTAGTTGCGCAAATATTACTTTTGGCTACTAACATATTTGGTCGTGGCATATGACTTTTGGTGACTAACATGTTTGGTCGTGGCATGTAACAATTGCCGACTAACATGTTTGGTTGTGGAATGTGACAATTGGTAACTAACATATTTAGTCGGGAAAATATCACTTTTGGCGACTAAAGTGTTTTAGTTACAAAATGATTTAGTCGCGGTAATTATATATTTAACGAACAAAAATTTAGTTGGCAAATAAACTTTTTTCCTGACTAAAATTTCTTTTAATCACTACTTACTTTTCCTGACCCTCCATTGGTGACCAAAAAATTAGTCGCGGAAAACTTTTGTCAACTAAAAATAGACTTTTGCCGATTAAAATTTTAGTCAGCAAAAGTGAAACCGTTAACAAGGCTAGCAGAAATTAAAAGTGAAAAACAAAAGATAAATTTGATCTTCATCTCCGTTTGAGCACGTTGATTTTTGATCTTTATCTCCGTTTGGGCTCAAACTTCGAGGTAGGGATACCTTACTCCTTCTTATGAGCTTTGTCTTTCAATTTTAGCATTTTGATATGTTGGGAGCTGTTGTGTAATTTTGAAAAAAGTTTGGGTCTTTATGTAATTTTACAAAAGAAGGGGATTTACTTATATAAACTTATATGCATGTATAGCATGGAGAAATGAGGAAAAATGTGGGGTTATTGATAGAATTGGAACTTTAGGGTTGTTTTGTTAATTATGGAAAATGCCCTAATTACATTGATAAATTAATTTGTAAAAGTTAATTTCGGGAAATGAGAAATTGAATTGAGGGGTGTAGTTGGATCATTTATCACTCACCTAATTGAAATGTTGATATTTTATCCATTTGGTGCATTTATTTTTTGTTTAGAAATAACTGCTTTGGGCTATCGGTGGAGGATAGTCTTGATTGTTGTAGACAATGCATGATGATTAGGCAAACTAAAACTAATCGATTGAGTATGCTATCAAACATAGCAGTTGGATTAATACATTAACCTTATGAATTGATTGAATATGTATATGACCTGTGTATATATACATTGTGTGTGTGGGGGAGGAGATAGGGGATGTACTCCACGGTTTAGGGGAAGATGGGGAATGAACCTCTAAACCGGATTTTGGTTTGACATTGATATAACACTACAATGTGTATCAAGTGTGGATTATGGAAGTGTTTGAATTGATTTGATATACCACTAAAATGTATATCGTTATCAATTGTGAAGTATAGAAGTATCTCTATGTTATATTGATACAACACCAAAGTGTGTATCCATTATGAATTTCAAAGGTGTTTTAAAGATGAGTCATAGGCCCTGTTTGGTAGAGCTGTGGGAAACTGCTTATAGCTTATGCCCAAACAGCTTATAGCTTATAACTTTCAGCTTAAGCTGATTTCCAGCTTATTCTCAAAGCATCTCCTGCCCCACTCAAAGAATAAGCTGATTTCTGACTTCCACAAAGCTATAAGCTATAAGCATAAGCTAAACCAAACATATCAAAACAGCTTAAATTAAGCTGAAAGCTGAAAATAAGCACTAACAAACAGGGCCATAATCTCATTAAGTTATTTGGTTAGGTTCTGAGCCTTGTTTTCAAACTCAAAGTTGAAAAAGGAAGTGAGAAATGGAATGTACATGGACTTGAATGTCATGAAACTGTAATGTGTTATAAGTGGAAATATAAGTATGGACCATCTATCAAATGCTGTTATGTTAGTCATTGTTTATAGTTGGTTTAGTACATTTCTACTGGGCTGTGGCTCACCCTATATGGGACATCATTTTCAGGTACAGGTAGCATGCCACGTCCAAGGACATAGCTTGGGAGGCTAGAGGCAGACAGACTTTTGGTCATTTTGTTTTCCTTTGATGTATTACATGTAAATTCAAGCCAATGACTTAATATGTATATGAGTTAGTACTCATTTCTTGTGACCAAGTGTTGGCTTGGAAAGTTGTAAGTTCATAAGGCGTTTACTTTTGTTGTCAACATGTAATACTTTTATAAGAACTACTCTGATATATAGAAAGATGTTTATTTCTTTTATATTGTAGCATGTCATGAATGATGTGTTTTATGTATTATTTTGAGGGCGTTACAACTTGGTATAAATAAATATATGTATCATATGTTTAAATAATTATACATATATATATATATATATATATATTGCCATCACTTAGAGGTTGTTTGGGATGACTTAAATAAGTGCACTTTTTATCTTTTTACGAAAAGATGTGTAAAAAGTAGAGAGGTGATGTGCAGGGCTGGCCCTGAGTTGTCGGGGGCCTAAGGCGAAATAATTTTTTGAGGCCCTTTAGATATTCATAAAAATAAAAATAAAAATCACCCTGTTTGGTTTAGAATTTTCAAAAATAATTATTTGAGTTTGCAATTCATATTTTTTTATATTTTTTTGTATTTGGCAACTTTTTTGTATTTTTTTTTTAAAAAGAAGCACAAATATTATAATTTTTAAGTATATCTATATTAGATGTATCTATAAAATAAATAAATAAAATTGTGTAAAATATTTAAAAAACAACTAAAAGACACATAATTGGGCCATAAAAAGAGAAGGCAAAAAATAGGCCACACAGACATATACATATATTTTATATTTTATTTTTTTAATTGGGCTAACAATTAACACTTTATAAATTTTTTTTAACTGGGCCTTTTATCAATTAGGCCAAATAGAACTTTTGAGCCATTTTAAAATGGCCTAAATTAATTAAACAAAATTGGGCCATTTTAAATTTTTGATATAATACAAGACAATGAATTTAAGGGCCTTTTTTTGAGCCTAATTTTTGGGACCCTAGGCACAGGCCTCAC
Source organism: Camellia japonica (assembly GCA_030407325.1). Lineage (NCBI taxonomy): Eukaryota > Viridiplantae > Streptophyta > Magnoliopsida > Ericales > Theaceae > Camellia > Camellia japonica. The sequence goes on from JAPPVO010000014.1 coordinate 13,511,112, forward strand.
TGGCCTTAGCCTAGGGCCGGCCCTGGTGATGTGATGGAAAAAAGATAAAAAGATGAATTATTTTTGAATTGCCAAACTTGACCTTATTATAATATTGTTTATGTTATTAGAGATTAACTAATTTACTAGAGATTAACCTTTTTAGGGCTTACCTGGAAATGCTTAAATTTACAGCAGCCAAACAACAAAGGCAACATCACACAATTTATAAATTATACTAAAATATGAAAAAATTTAATATGCACACTTCTTAAAAAATGTGTATCATATGCATTTTTAATTATGTTATTTTTTTTTTTAGTTATGACAATTTTTTTTAATTATAATATTATTTTAGTTATTATGAGATCTTTAATTATATCTCACGTTGTATTTGATTATGACATATTTTTTTAATTATAATTTAAAAAGTATAAAATTATATTATTTTCTTCTTTAATTATAAAATTCATAGGATACATATTTTTTAAAAAATATATACCATAGTGTTTTCCCTAAAATATTATATATAATCCATGTGCATCCAATGCGTTTAATAACTTTCTTGTCCTTTCTTCTTTTGCCTTGTGACGTCTCACTCTCTCAGAGCACCCACCATTGCCATAACTACCATCACCCTCACCCTCTCTTCTCTTCCAAATCCCCATCAATAACGACCCTGCCACCACCACCTCATTCCTCTCTTTTATTACAACCTCCACGACTACCTCCTCCTTTCTTCTTTCCTCTCTTTTCCCAACCCCAACCATGGTTAAGACACAGCAGTGACTGTTGTGGTTCAATTTGAGATGTATTATAAATATATTTTTATGATCTGAACTGTTCATTTTGTAAGGTTTGTTGAGTACTTCATGTCTACCAAAAATCATATTAATCGGATATCAATAACTATATGATCGATAATCAAAAAATAAACAATAAGTTTTTCTTTTGAGAAATAGCATAAAAAATATACTATTTGATCATATATTTATTGATATCCGATTAATATGATTTTTGGTAGACATGAAGTACTCAACAAACCCTACAAAATGACGATTCAGATCATAAAAATATATTTATAATACATCTCAAATTAAACCACAACAGTCACTGCTATGTCTTAACCACAGCATTGACCCCTCTTCCACCACGAACCTCCCTTAAACATAGCTCTTTTTAATTTTATCCCCTATGTTCCCATTGTAGCCATTCCCCTCTAATACTAACTATAAACCTCAAACTTGCTACCATTGTCCAACAACTTTTAGCCATTATATTTTAGTGTGTGCTGGCCCATTCTATTGACTTCAACATGGGATTATTGATCCAAAATATGGTCGAAGCTCGACCCCAACAAAAACTTAGAAGTGTATTTAGTGATTGGAGGTTGTAAGGGAGAGGGTTTTGTAATAGATATGATTGGAGACGGTATATGGAAGATAGAAGGAGAGGAGTTTTGTGCTAAGAGAAATAGAAGGAGAGAGAGATGGTCGATAGTGCATTTTGTGGGTAGGAGGAGACAATGGATGGTGTAGGTTGTGGATTTCCAATGACGATGGATGTTTGTGAGTCGGAGGCAGAGGACACAGAGAGAGTTGTAATCACATGAGGCCTATGGAAGTAAACAATTGCAAATGTGATTACAAGTGATTGATTTGGCATTTTTTCATTGGCTAAACCAACTGATTCCCGAGACAGTCGTGAAAAAGTTATTCCCAATTTATTATAATATTAATTGTGATTTAATTATAACATTTTGTAATTACTATTTTATGATTGAAAAGATCTTTCAACTTGTTTTTAGGCCTATTTGAGAATTGATTATTTTAATTGACTTTTTTTCACTTTTTATATAAAAAAAAAATGGTACAGAAAATAGGAAAAAGTAATATTCTAACTTATAGTGATTTTTTAATTTTTTAGCCACAAACTCAAGTATCCAAATGAAAACTCAATTGTGATTTATCTTGATGTTTCAATTATAACTAAAGTGGGTATGTATAGTAAGACCCCAAAATATATACAAAAAAATATTTCAAGGAATAAAATATTATAAGTATAGTAAGACCCAAAGTATATACAAAAAGATATTTCAACGAGAGAAAATATTTAAAATATATATTATATACAAGTTACAAAATTTTCTAGCTTTAATAATGTGATAGTTTTGAGGAGTATCTTTTCACCAAAAATATTTCCTCATAAATAAAGTATTATTCACAAGTGACCGTGATATATATATATTGAAAGATGAGGTGATTTTTTCAACCCAAAAAAAAAAATGTATATATATATTGAAAGATGAAGTGATTTTTTGAGTGGTAAAGGAAAAAATTGAAATCACAAGTTGACAGCTGTGGGATTTGAACCCACGCCCTTTCGGACCAGAGCCTAAATCTGGCGCCTTAGACCACTCGGCCAAACCGTCACATTAAATCCTTTTTTGATAGTTTTTATTATTATACAGAAATTTTAATTAAACTATTTAAGGATATTTGGTACAAAAGAAGCAGAGGCCTCCTACTTGGTCTCTGTTTTCTCACTTTTCTTGCTATTTCCCAGAAGCCAAACAGCGCTCGCTCGCCGGATAACAATGGTGTGTGAAAAGTGTAAGTCCTTCCTCCACCTCCTTTTCTTTCGAATCTCATACTCATATGCTGATTTACGAACATATATCTGGTGATATATATATATATATATATGTATATATGTGTGTATCGTAATTGAATTGTGATTTTGATGGTGATTGTAGGTGAGAAGAAGTTGACGAAGGTGATAGTCCCGGACAAGTGGAAGGCCGGAGCCAGCAACACCACCGAAGGCGGTGGCCGCAAGATCAACGAGAACAAACTCCTCTCCAAGAAAAACAGGTCTTTCTCTCTCTAGAAATCTTTTGCACTGTCGATTGATCGATTGATTTGCGATTCACTTGTGTAATGTTCGGTATGCTTTTGTGATTTTGCGTTATTGATTTTGTATGCGAAGAAAGTAGGCTAATTTGAAGTATTTGAGCCCTAATCTGACTAAACCCTAGTTTTTATAAAACAATAAAATTTGAAGTACTGCCTCAATTCCTTGTATTTTACAGAGATTTTTTTAGTGCTCTAACTAATCTGCTTCTATTTCATTGCAATTTGTTTGATTTTGATTATTTGATGCTTGTTTGCTAATGAATTGTGCTTCCAAAGGTGGTAAATTTTGAATTTTTTTAACCTAAATGTGGATTTCTGGATTAGCAATTTTCATCTTTTCATTTGCTTAATGAACTTGTTCCGTTGGCCAAAGAATATGTTCATTAATTGCATTTGTTTTTTTGGAAAAAGTGAAAAGAAATAATAATTTGAAGGAAGATGACTAAACTAGAGAGCATTTTTGGAGTGTACATTAACGTTATGTTTGGATCATTGATTTGGACACAAATTTGTCTGATTTTATCCTTTTTCATTTTTAATTTCCTATCCGAATCCATGATTCAAACACAGCCCAAAGAAATGGACTTTTGGGTAGATATTTTTTAGACAGTATTGTTGGAGATGCTCTTAAAGACTCCAGCACTGGCGATCAGTGTTATTGAAAATTCACTTGATACAAGTATGCAACCAACAATGGATGTTGAAAAATATTTTATAGTTACTAATCAAAAAATAAAATAAATGGTTGCTCTCTTCATTTAGCCTGGTTGTATTAGAACAGCAGTAAATACTAATGATGTTCAAAGAAATTTAAAAAAAAAAAAAAAATAGCTATAGATAAATAAAAAAATTATCATTGTCTGGAAAGTATTTGCATTTTCTCAGCTTTGAACTGTGGGAGGAAGTGCCTATTTCTGCTCAAAATTATGTTGTCATAAAAAATTCTCTATAGGTAATGGCTTGTTGAATAAAGAGACAGCCTTCCCCTCTGTAATATAAAACAAATGTTCTTGTGGTGCCAACCATCTCAATCTCTCCCTTCACACTCATCTACAGATTTGAAAAATCTGTTATAATCTGTAACTATTCTAGGAGACCACGATCACCAAATCCTCATCCATGATATTTTCATCATATAACAAACCATTTTACTTTTTGAAATGCCCTTGGGCAAATTGCAATGGGTAATGAAAAACTTGGGCATGTTATTATGGTGAAAGACTGAAAAAATCATTATTCTTGTCCTATTCAATATAATATATTGGGAAATCTTGTAATCTCTAGTGTAAATTGGTTAATTCTGTTTTAAGATTAAAATAGAAACACAAATGGATGTGAAGCATGAGCAAGCAAGAGTATGATTCTGCTATTCTTATTGTGCATTCCATTGATTCAAAAATTTATATGCTTTGCAGATGGACTCCATATGGAAATACAAAGTGCACAATCTGCAAGCAGCAAGTACACCAAGAGGCTAAGTACTGTCACACCTGTGCTTACTCGAAAGGTAAGTGATCGGAGATTCTAATTCACATTTTCGTTATTATTTTATTGGTTGTTTCATGCATTTATCACTTTTTTTACTTTCTGAAATTATCTGATGTGGGTCACGTTGTGCAGGGGTATGTGCGATGTGCGGTAAGCAAGTCCTTGATACCAAATTTTACAAACAAAGCAATGTATGATATGGAGAAGATGGATGTGCTCTACTTGCTATTGCATTTCTTGCTAATGTCATTACTCATAACTAGCACTACTGTAAAAATATTTTGCACTCTATGTTGAATGAGAGCCCATAGATTTTATTGAGACAAGTATTAACAATCATGTTCTGTATTTGTGTGCTTAGTAGCCTAGTAGGTTTCTTTGTGATCAATGAAATTGGCTAGTCATGGCTCAATGTAGTTTCCCTCATTTGTCTTTGAACTCCTTTGTAGAATATGGTGCTTTTGGTTTTTTGTTTTCATCCTTGGCTCAATAGGCTTTTTATACACTAAAAAACATGAATCGATTAAAGTTCATTTGAAACGATCTTTAGCTTAAATACATTTTAAAACTCATAAAATTTTCAAGCAAATTTCAGTAATCTACTCCTCAATTTGATTTGGTTTGGAATAGGTTTTTGAAAACTTTAGATTTCAACCACAGAAACAAACAAATATAACCAGAGGGAGATAAGAACTTGAGCATGTACATGCTGTCAGATTGGATCACTACGAAGAACAAATAATTAAAACCCCCAAAAAACATCAAAATCAGTAGGTTTCATTGATCAAACGACATTGATGTTCATGAACTTTCATTGACTTGTTGAGTGTCTAGAATTCCAATCTCAATTTCCTCTGGTTCCTCCAAGGACCTGAATGCAATTGTTCAATCTCCCATATCATTATTATGCTGTTGAAGAATCTAAAAAATCTCAAAAGACAACATAAAGGAGAAGCGGCTCGGATCCTTTGTACTCAAATCCTGTACATAATGCACACCTAGTCACACAATTGTCTTGAGATTTTAGTGTTTCAGGATTTTCACTATATCATACGATTGAGATACATAGAAACAATAATTTTGAGTGCAAAAGATCCTCGAAATGAGTAGAGTTAACAACTAACCTTTCTCCACCAAATTATACATCTGAGTAATGAGTGATTCCTTATCTTCAGAGAAATCCAGTTCAAGTTCTTTATTACTTTCCTTTGAAACAGACAATCCAATACTATCATGGACGATCAGATGTGAGTTTTACTTTGTGGAACAAGAATACCTTATAGTACCAATATATTACAATATTAAAAAGGTAGAAAGAAACAAGTCATGCCTAGTAATTTATATTACATTTCAAGTCCCAACAAAACTAGATTAAGAAGGACTTTTAAATTCATTCTTTCGGAGAGAAAAATATCAAGTTGGAGATGCAAAAATACAATTTTGAACAATAAAAGGTGGCTACAAACGTGCTGAGCTAAGCTAAGATTTGGATTGTTCAAGCTAGGCTTGATTATTAAACGAACATAAAAATTTAGTTCAAATTTATTCATTTAGCAAATAGTTAAGCCTCAAAAAACGAGTCAAGCTCAAACTATTCATGAACAAATAATTAGGGCTATAAGGTATGCTTGTTCAAAATATAGTTCAAATTTATGAACAAAATTAGGTCTATTCATGAACAAAATTTAGTTCAAATTTATTCATTTAGCAAATAATAAGGGCTCAAAAACGTGCCAAACTCAAACTATTCATGAACAACTGGACTCGTTTGTAGTTTTAGATTCATGTGCATGCCCACAACCTTTAAGACAAGAAAACCAATTCATATATTAGAACATAAGTGGCTGCATTGCCTTTTGGTAAAAACGTTGCAATAGCATTTTAGTGGTGTTTTTTACGACTAAAAAAATTACAACCACTTTAGTCTCTATTTGATGGGGATCTAGGAGAGGCAAATTGGGTACAATTCTAAATTTTGACATAATTTGCAAAGTGACTACCCTCAAATTTAAACTCACAATCTCAAGATTAGTAGGCTGAGTTTTAATAACTGAACCAATGGCCTTTAAAATGCCATTAAAAACTAAAATTTATGCGGTATTTAGATTTCGAATTTGTGGAGAGAAAGAAAAGAGAAAAAGAAAAATGAAATAATGAGCATTTTTTCTTATTAATTTAAGATTCTGAACATAGTCTAAAATACTAGAATAACATACATCTCATGAAACCAAATGTCTTCATGAGAAAAGAAGAGCTAAAAAACCATTAATTAAATATGTGAAACGTGTAGATATATATATACTTCCTCAATCACCATTACATTCAATATTTGTACCATAAAAAGGGCAATGTTTTTTGTCAGCCATTTGAACAGAAACAAAGAGATAGAGACCACTGATCACAAATTCCAGCAGTCGGAATTAATTGCACAGGAGGCTAGGCTATACGTGAGGATGTTCTAAAAAAATAAAAATAATAAAAAATAAAAAATTAATTATAGGCAAATGTTGGCTCCAGAAAGCAACTTGAGAGAATGGATGGTGATTGATCAAAAAAGTGATGATGAAAAATGGGTATTTCATGTCATGACAATTTTGATAATAATTAGCTGAATCTCTATCTTTTTTATTTTTGTCCTGAAGGAGAACATGATCATAGCCAGCCTTCATGTGTGTTCAGTTACTGTAGAAAAATATATATGAGCTCTGTTATAACTGTTTTTTTAGAAGCATTTTTTTTTTTAAATGCTCCGTTTGTTTCATCAAAATATTTTTGAACCACAAAAATATATAAAATTACTATAAAAATGCAAAAATTTATTTTTGAACCACAAATTATCATTACAGTCGAATACATAATAGATTTGATTGGGATTTCCTCCTCCTCACTTTTCAAGGACAAAAGAGTGGTTCCTCCCCCTCCAATCTGAGCATTGAACAACACTCCCATAATCACTGAAATATTTGATCCCCAAGTCATCAACTCCTTACAACTGTTCGCAAGTATACAACTCTTTACAAATGTTCATAACTATACATGTGAAGATGTTTGCAACATTGTGGGTTGTCGGTGATTTCTGATGGAATAAAAGTAATCACATTATAATTTGGTGTGACTCACTACGTCCAAACATTTTCCATAGATGGTGATATACATTCCTGCAAGAAACTGAGAATAATCTAGAAGTGGAATGTTTGAATTTGAAACTCCAAGTGACACAACCATTGGAAAAAGGTTGTAGTGAAACATGGTATCTGTTAACTTATGAGATCTTTAGTTATATCTCATATAATATTTGTTGAAAAATAATAGATTTTCGGCAACTTTAATTCGAAATTAAAGTGGAACTCAACCGTTGGTTGAGGTGGGTCTGAGTGGTTTTGTATTCTCTTAAGTGAGAAGATTACAATACAAAAATAATGAGCTGAAACCATTAAGTTGTGAATGAAAATTGTCTTATAAAGTGGGCATCAATAAAATTGGGTTTATATTTGGACTTAGTCTTGGTTTAGACTAGGCCTAGACTTGTACTTGTGCATGTGTTGGATTTGGTCTTGGTCTTAGAATTGGACTTGGACCCAGTCTTGAGGTTTGGGCTGAGCTGGGCTGAGCTTAGTTTGTGCATGTGTTTGAGATTGAGCTTGGATCAGGTTGTGACCCAATACCCGTATTTATTTTACAACCCATTTAGTTTAATTCTCAAAACTTATACATTGTGCACACGTTATGATTTATGTAATGGTTTTAGAGTTTTGAACATTTGTAGCTCTAGTCCTAATAGCTAGAGTTGATGGCATTTGATGACCCCATTAATGTTAGCCTTCATGGCTAATGCTCTCCCTTACTAGTATAAATAGAGGCATTTCTCCTCCTACTTAGGAGGTTGTTTTTAAGAGAGGTTTTGTGATAGAAAATGAGATGGTGTTTTGAAATAAAAAGTTGGAGATGATTTTTTATACCAAAGAAAAATTTTCCTATCTTCTTTTGTTAGCCTCTTCTTTGATTCTTGTCAGAGAGAGTACAGCCATTGTCAGGTTCACTGAAACTATTCAGAAGGTGCTTCTGCACTAATTGGTTTCGACGATCGTATTATGGGAGGCAGACACTGGTATACCTCCAGCACCTATCGAGAGGCGGTGAATTTGTTTTAAGGAAACTGTGGTATCACACAGGTTTCGGTTTGCTTCTTTTCTTATTATTTGTTTTTTAATTTTTCAGAATTTAGTTTACCTCGACGAGTTCTAATCTTTAGTTATCCATGTTAATAATTTATTTTTTTAGTAATATAATCTAATTTATTTATGTATTTAGTTGTGTCTTTTATTCTGTATTTCATCTTTTAATAAAAAAATTATTTTGCCATTTCTATTTAATTTATTTTATATATTTTTCTTATATTATTATGAAAAAATACCAACAATATTTAGTTATGATCTTTTTTTTTAAGTTATAACTCAAAATGTATGAAATTATGTCATTTTCTTCTCTAGTTATAAATTGCATAATATATATACACGTAGAAAAATGAAAATAAATATAATAGTAATCAAAATCTTAGGCTCCGTTTGGTAAGAGTTTTGAATTATAGTTCTACCCATTGATTTGATTGTGTTGTTTGTTTTGAGCTTCTAAATCATAATTCTACACCTATTTCTCAAAGAAAAATGATTTAGACCTCTAAAAAAAGAGCTCTAATGGAGCACTAATTTGTCTTTTTCTTCTTCATTTTTTGTCTTTTACTTCACTGTTTTTTTTATATAGGTTGTCAGCTCATTAGAGCTGCACTGTAGCAGCTCTAATTAGAGCTCTCCAGCAGCACTCATTTCTCAAAATTCAATTCAAAACATAATCATTACTTTTCAAAACTCATAACCAAACACATAATTCAAAACTCTTTTCAAAACTCAATTCAAATCAATATTTTAATTTTGTTAAGATTTTAAATATTTTAATATTTAAATATGTTACGATTTTTTTAATTTTTTGAATATTTTTAAATATTTTAATTTCAAAATATTACGATTTTAATTTTTTAAAATTTAAAATATTTTATAAAAATAAATTCAAACTCTATTTTATAAAAATATTTTTAAATATTTTAATTTTGTTGTTATGTATTTGGTTACAATTTGAGTGTAGAGTTGTGAAAGTAGTATGGAGTTTTAAGTTATGTGTTTGGTTATGAGTTTTAAAAATAATTTCTTAATTGAGTTTTGTTTTATGTGTTTGGTTACGATTTGAGTATAGAGTTATTTTTAAATTTAAAATATTAACATTTTAAATTATTTAAATTTTTTGAATATTTAAATTATTTAAATTTTTATGATTTAAATTTTTTGAATATTTATTTTAATTTTTTACTTATTAAATTTTTTAGATTATTAAAATTATTTAAATATTTATGATTTAAAATTTTTGAATATTTATTTTGAAAAAAATTATTTCCTTTGTAGTATTTTCAATTAAAAAATTGATTAATGTTATTTTCTGTTAATAATAAATTTTTTTAATTGAATTTTAAAAAGAGTTTGGTTATGAGTGTTGATCAGAATTTTCAATAGTCTGAAAGTAGTGTGTTTTGTTATGAGTTATAACAATTTACATTAAGTTTTGAAAACTCTTTCCAAACTCCTAACTAAACAAATTTTCTTATTTCACATGTCAAATCAAACTTTCAAAACTCAATTCAACACTCTATTCAAAAACCATAACCAAACAAATTTTCTACACTCAAATCATAATTTCACAACTCACAAACTCAAAATACAACTCATACTCTCAAATCATATTTACAAAACTCTACCAAACGCAACCTTAATTTCTAATAGCTAAATTGGAATGTGAGAGCTAGAGAAAGAAATAATAATTAGTAATTGCCAAACATGTTATTTAAGAATGTTTTTATGGTTGTGTATGGGAAAAGAAATGAATGAAGTTTCGAATTATTGGTGGTAATTAAGGATTTGTGCCTAACTGATAATTAGGCTAATAATGTCTTAGATTCTTAAACAAAATGTTAGATAATTCAAATAAATTATCAACCAAATACCCACAAGGCACCCATGTAGGTCTCACATGTGTGATTATTATGTAGAATATTTGATAATTTATTTAAAATTTCTAACATTGTTCATTTTTTTTTTTTTTTTTTTTTTTTTTGGGATAACCAGGTATCTGGGTCAACCTACACCCATCTCAGCTAATCTTGAGACTCTGAAATTAATGATTAGGTAAACCTTCAGTGGACCCAAAGTTTGGGATATTTGACCTTCGTGAGATCCGACTCTACGACCTCTTAAGTGGTAAGTCTTCCCATTCAACCAAACCCCTTGAGGTTTTAAATTGAAAATTGTTGTTTTATTTTCTTAAATAGGTAACTAAGAATTAATTGATATTGACCATTCGTAAATAGGTAACTAAGAATTAATTGATATTGACCATAGCAGTGGCTATATATCTCATAAAATTAAATTTGTAACGGAGGCACCAACCAAATTAAAGTTTTTTGACTTCGGTCTATAAAAACCTTTTGTGTCCCAATTGAAAGTATCATTCAAAATTCTCTCAATGGTGACCACTCAGTTGGGTCAATTTGTTTTCTTCTGCGTGGTATTCCTTACCCTCTTGGTCAATCATGAAGGTAACAACTCTTTTACACAAATTTCATGTACATGTCAGAGCGTTATGTCTAATTTTTTGAATAAATTTTATATAAATTACAAATTTTATTTGTTTAATATTTAATTTTCTTAATATGTATGTACAGGCTATAATGATGGCATCACCAAAGGCAAAGATGTACATACCGAGAGTGCTACGATTACAAAGATGAGAGATCATATAGGCGTGAACACAATACTTGTTAATTTCAGCTTTTGTACCCTTTTTGGTGAAATTACTAGATGAATCATCTCTTCCAAGAACCTTACTAATGAACATGCACTGACCAGTACAAAGCATAACAATAGGAGAGGAATTAATTCCTAGAATTTTTTAATTCGAAAGTTTTTTGTTTCCAAATATTTAAAAAAAAAAAAAAAAGATTAAGCTTTGCTTGATCTTCAAGAAGGGTGTTTTAAGTTCGGTTTTACTTACCTTTTTGAATTGATCTCAAACGAGTTTTAATTAAGTAGATCATGAGTCGAGTTCAAGTAATTTCTGTTATAAATTTATAATACATACAACTAATCAAGTAGAGTGGTTAAGTTGTTCAAGTTTAACTTAAAAGCTTAACGAGTAAAAAACCAACCAACCAAACAAACAAAAGATCCAATTAATGCATATGGGATGCTAAATCCTTAATGTTAACATGCATGTTCTACAATGAATGCAGGAAATGAGAATGGTAGCAGGGAAGATGGAGACGGAGAATTAGGCAAGAAACTAAACATCCCCTTCTGTCCGCAACGTCTTTGTGGGGATCAAACATGTTGGTGTTGTTTAACCAAACCTCGTCACAATAATTGTTATTTCTTTCAAGTTGAATGTGAGAACATTTGCCCTCATGCCTAAATAATTATCTTATTTTTCGCCTGAATAATAACAATAAATATTTAGCTTTTGATGTACTTTATTTTTTAGGTTTTGTTTACCATTGGTTGCATTTTTTTTTAGACAGTGGCTTCTTTCTAATCCGAAATCGGATTGGAGTATAATGTTGGGCTTTCGTGAACCTATCACAGAGCTTATGTCGATAATTTAAACTGTTCAATTACTTCATTATTGTAAAAAATCACATTGATAAAATATTGATAGTTATTCAATCAGATCAAATTTTGTGTCAATGATAATTGTTATTTTAAAAATAAATTATTTATACAAATATGATCTGATCAAATGATTATTAATATTCGATAGGGATGAAATACTCAATAAGCCCTACACATTAAACAACTTAAATCGTCAAGATGATAAAAAAAATAGACCCATAATGACCTGGACTAAACCGTTCAGTTGACTAGTCTAAATAGGGTTGAAATCCTTTTTTTTGTTAGTACATCAAGAACTATATTGGATTGTTTTGAGAAATTCGTAAAAAGTTGACTTTTAATTTTTTTAATCTATTTTATCTTTTTATAAATAAAAAATATAAAAGATGATATGACTCAAAATAGATTTAAAAAAAAAAAAAAAAAAAAAAAAAAAAAAAAAAAAAAAAAAAAAAAAGAGGTTAAAAACGAACTTTTTATCCTCTTTTCAAAAGAGCCCATTATCGTCTTCTGCCATTCCAACTACCACGTGTTGGATAAATGGGTATGAATCCTAAAACTTTTTCAAGATTCATCTGTCTTTGTTTTGTTTGACAAGTAATTTCAATTGATGATTAAAAGTTATTAGTTAAATACAGTTTTTATATATATATATATATATTAGTTATGAGGCATCATACTTCACACGATAGTCCATATCAATGGTTCATGTAATTTTAAATTGCTTGATTTAAAATTCACATCAATTCAAAAGGATTCTTATCTTTGATCACTAATTACTGATATTACCATGTTACGCTACTTATAGCTTGTTGCCTTCTACATAAAATACAAAACATTGCTCTGGCATAAAAAGAGATATTAAGGGCTGGTTTGGCTTATCTTAAATAAGTTAAAAAGTCAAAAAGTTACTCTAAAATCCAAAAAGATATCACTATTCACCAAAAATAAAATAAAAAAATTAATTTTTCTACAAAAAGTACAATTTGAATTGATGCTTGTGCAGCGGCTGTTGGCAAAAATGAAATGATTCGGTGTGATTTTCAAACACACTGTTGTTCAGCCCGTGGAGGCCATCACGGGTCCCATTTTGATAATCTAAATCGTTCAATATATAGAACTCGTTAAATATTATATGTCTGTAAAAAATTACATTGATCGGATATCGATAACTATATGATCAAATCAGTTATGTACAACAAATGGTTTAGATTATAATTAATGATTGAAAAAAACAAATCCGATCAGATAGCTATCGATATCCAATCAACGTGATTTTTTATAAACTTATAGTACTCGACGATTTATACACATTCAACGGTTCAGATTATCAAAATGGGACCCGTGATGACCCCCACAGGCCGAACAAAACCATCCAGTATAATGCCCGAGAAGTAGTCAATAATCTCCTACCCACCCTCTCTGCCGTGCTGCTCCCCACCGTACGCTTATACCATTACTTTATTCTCCTATATAATTATTTATACAATTTTTTAATACATATTTTTCCATAAAAAGTCAAAAAGTTAACCAAAACCTCCATATTTTTTTCTAACTTTTTAGTCTAAAAAGACAAAAAATACACTTTTTTAAAATACCCCAAACCAACCCTAAGGATCCGTTTAGTAACTATTTTGTTTTTATTTTTTTATTTATATTTACAAAAATTTTAAAAATTAACATAAAAACTTATTTAATAATTTTTTTAGTCTATAAATAGTTAATCTCAATTTATAAATAAGGCTAAAAACCATAAACACAAAAAAGTTGTTTCTGTTTTTTTAAAAGCTAGATTTGGAAACTCAAAAACAGGGAAGGCAAAAAAAAAAAGGTTTGACCGCTTGAATTGGTTTTGTGTTCGAAACTAGGTAGACACCATCTTTATCCAAATATTATTTCAAGGGTTAATTACACTAATAGTTCCTATAGTTTGAGACTTGTGTCACTTTGGTTCTTGATTTTTCAATTGTGACACATTTGATCCTAAATTTTGAATCTTGTTCCAAATAAGGACAATTAAAAATATTATTAGATTTTTCAAGCGTAAAATCATCAATTTGATAAAATATAAACTAATTTGACAAAAATAAATGTCAAAAAAATATTTTTAATTTTTTACAAATTATTTTTATCCACCAAGGATAAAATTATATAAAATTAATAAAAATTATATGATTAATTTTTAAAATTAATTTTACATGATTATCATCTAAACACATAATAAAAATTAATTTGGTAAAAAAAAATAAATAAATGTCTAAAAGATTTATCAATTTTACATAATTTTATTTTTAGTAGGTAGAAATAATTTTTAAAAATTCAAAAATATTTGTTTGACATTTATTTTTGTCAAATTAGTTTATATTTTATCAAATTGATAATTTTATCCTTGAAAAATTTAATAATATCTTCAATTATCTTTATTTGAAATAAAATTCAAAATTTAAAATTAAATGTGTCACAATTGAAAAATCAATAATCAAAATAATACAAATCCCAAACTATAGATACTGTTTAGGTAATTTATCCTTATTTCAACGATAATATAGTCGTTCTTCATCAACAGTTAAAAAGACACTTTCTCTGGTTCTGCTCTCTCCTCTCTCTCTCCATCATCAAGAACAACTCAGGTAGCTCTCTTCTCTCTCTCCATCATCAACAACAATCTCTTTTCTCTCTCTTTCTTAAATATAAGCATCTTCACCCAACCCTCCTATTCCGCCACATATCCCCTCTCAATCCCCTTCGTTTTCATCATCATCATCGTCATCATCATCTATGGTCTTGTTCCAGGCCTAGATCAATCGAGCTCGAATCCCACCTCCCGAAATCATAAAATAAAAAAATAATTCTCTCTTTGTTATTCACTATGTGTTGATTGGAGTTTCTGAATGCCCATAAAGTGTTTGCTTTAATTCCCATACTAGACTCCTCTGTTCTGTTTACTTGACTTTGTGAGGATTAATAATGGAGAAGCCTTTGCAATACAGTAGAAGGTAAAGGCGGAGCGGTGAGTTCGAATTGGAAACAAAAATACCAACAGATTAATTTTCATTGTCATAAATAATTAAAAAACAAAATAAACATTTTATGCATTAAAATTAACAAACATATTTTTGAATTTTTGTTTTTAAATTTTTTTAAAAATTTTGTTCAAACCAAACGTGTTTATAGCTTTTATTTTTTTTTTAAATAAAAAAAAAACTAGTTTATAATTTTTCTTTTATGAATATAAAAAAAAATGTAAACATTATCAAACATCACCTAAGCATCAATTGTTTAATAATTGTAGTATTTATATTTCTATTGACAAATCAAATAAATCATGATTAGTTATACGGATTATCAGTAAATCTTTAACCATAATTAAATTAGAACGAATTACACTAACAGTCCTTATAGTTTGAATCTTGTGTCACTTTGGTCCCCGACTTTTTAATTTTGACACATTTGATCTTTAATTTTGAATTTTGTTTCAAATAAGAACAATTGAAGATACCATTGTTCAATTTTAAAGGCAAAGTCGTCAATTTGATAAAATATAAACTAATTTAACAAAAATAAAAGTTAAAAAAATATTTTTGAATTTTTAAAAATTATTTCTATCCACTAAAGATAAAATTATATAAAATTAATAAATCTTTTAAACATTTATTTATTTTTTTTTACCAAATTAATTTTTATTATGTGTTTGGATTAGTTTCTATTTGATGTCATTACATAATTTCATCTTTGATGGGTAGAAATTATTTTTAACAATTCAAAAATATTTTTTTGACATTTTTTTTTTCAAAATAGTTTATATTTTATCAAATTGACGATTTTGCCGGTGAAATTGCGCAATGGTACCTTTAATTGTCGTTATTTGAAACAAGATTCAAAATTCCTAGTCAAATGTGTTACAATTAAAAAGTCAAAAATCAAAATAACACGAGTTTTAAACTATAAGAACTGTTAGTGTAATTTATCCATTAAATTATTTTGTATACATTTTTATTTTCACACCTTTCTATTGTTTCTTGTAATCTGCAGCAGGTTATACGGTTAGTTTTCTATTGACCTCGTTAGTGTTATGCAAGCGTTAACTATATACAAAAACTGTGTTTAAATTCTATTCCATTAGGGCCTTCTAAGTGATATTTAATTGACAAATTAAAACAAATTCATGAGGGAGATTCATAATTGAACGGTCAAGATTGCACTTCTTGAGCAAATCATATAAAAAATAAAAGGAGAAATTTATAATGTGCACCCTTTCAAATGGTACACATTGTAAAAAAGTTATGATTTTTTTTTATGATAAATGTTATGATTGTTTATGATGTGTGTTATGATATTTTGTAGTAAAGTTATAAATAACAAATTTATGATGTACATCCTAAAGTTATGAATGATAATGTTATGACATTTTGTGATTTTTTGTTAGGGGGATGCACCAATAAATCCCAAATTAATAATTTATGCACTGTTTAGTCCTAAAAGTTTTTTTATAGACTGAAAGGTCCCATTACAATGTTAATAACATCAATACAATGTTAATAACATTAGAGTCATGTTACAAACATTAGATTTCAAACATCTAATGTTCATCAAATTTCAATAATATTTGAAAATATAGGATGAAAAATATTTAATGTTCATCAGATTTCAATAAATTTTGAAATTATAGAATGAAACATCAGATCATTTACATCATGCTGATGTAAAAATGGGACTAAATGGAGCATAAGAAAACTTTTAGGACTAGATGGTTCAACGTTTCAAAAAGTAAGACTTATGGGTAAATTTTCCTTTTTGGTTATAACATTTTGAGATTTTGTTATGACATTTTTCAGTGAAAAAAAGTTATGACTTTTGTAGTAAAAAACTTATAACATTTTGGATTTAAGTTATGAAATTTTATGAAAAAGTTATGAAAGACATACCGTATATACCTTTTTGAGAGTGCACATTGTAACATCTCCCAAAATAAAAATGCCAAATATGTTTTTGTGATTTGCATTTAATAACTTTTTCTCCAATACATGACATATGAACAATTTCATAACTGCCCACAGATATAGAAGCATACGTAAACAATCAAAAAATGAAAGTTTCTCATTGAGGAGTTTTGTTAAAACTATAGAATCAAACAAAGAAAAATTACCTTTAAGTCTTATTTTGCTTTTAATATTTCTACTATTCTTGTCAAGTTTTTATCATGGACAACTTTTACAAAATTCAATTCTATAAATTTTATTCCACTTTTACTCTTTTTGTGGGGGTCGAGTTTAAGTCAGCCCAAATTAGGCTTTATCCTCAAGATTGTCGAATATACAGTGATAAACAGGGCCGTGGCCGACTAGAACCTATCCGTAGGGCCGAATAGGCCACAGATCCTGTGGAAACGACTGGGGTTCCAGCTGTGAGTGTAGGGTGTCTATAATAGAAAGTGGGCCCTTGAAGAGCAATATAAAAAGGAGGACCATTAGCCAAATAGGAAGCATGTGAAAAAGGAGTGATAACTTGTGATAAAAGAAAAACTCGAGAGAATATTAACTTGTCTGTCGAAGTGCTAATTTCAGCATCTTCGATCGAAGTATACACCCCCATTTCAGGTGTCAATTTGAGGATAAGGTCTCGTTTGGGAACAGGCTAATTTAGTAACTTTTTGGCTATTTGGCTAAAATATGAGCTTAAAAAAACTAGTATGTTTGGGATGACTTTTTGGCTTTTTACGAAAAGATGTGCAAAAAGTAGAGAGAAAAGAGAATCTTTGACTTTTTGGTATGGGTTGTTGGCTTTTTGGCTAATTTAGTAACTTTTTGACTTTTTGGCTAAAAAGTTCGGTTGCCAAACGAGGCCTTAGAAAGTCTGCTTGGGCGAAAGGGTATTTCCAAACCCCATCACCACAATTAGTGCCGTTTGTGGGAATACTCAAACGCGTTCATGGCAGATGTAACGAATGATCCTTCATTTGTTGTTGATGATGTTACACCAAGAACCATGCTTGGTCCGGAGAATATCACAACGCGAAGGGCCTTGAACTTTGACCCAGTAGCTCAAACTTCGCCTTCGACCTCGATACAGGAAACTATGCAGATGATCATGGATCAAGCAAAGCGAAACGAATAACGTCTAGAAGACATGGCAGCTGATAACGAACGTTTACGTAAGGAGTTGGCCCTTGAGTTAGCCAAATCCCAGCCAACCCTACCACGTCATGACCGGGGTTGGTCGCCAGAAAAGAAGAATGATGATCGATGGCGTCGGTATCAGAAACATGGTAGTGGCAGTGCTTCCGACTCGTCCTTTCAAGAACCCAGGAAGAAGGGGCCAGTTGACATGTCCAACTCATCTGAGAGAAGTCCGTATGTACGGCACAGGTAGGGGAAAAGAGATGATGGTTTGGATGAAGAAGATAAACATGATCCTTTTGCACGACACATTGCAAAGCCTGTATTGCCTAAAAAGTTTAAAGCACCAACGTTCACCTTGTATGATGGTAAGTAAGACCCTACAAATCACATTCATCATCATAAACAAGTGATGACGTTGCATGCTGATGATGAAGCCCTCATGTGTCGAATATTTCCAAGCAACCTGGGACCATTGGCCATCAAATGGTATTATAAACTGGAGCCGGCGTCAATAAAAAGCTTTCATCAACTCTAAAAATTCTTTAGGGTAAGATTCATCACCAACGAGGTTCAGCCAAAGTAAGCTGACTCTCTCTGGGCGATGCAAATTAAACCAGAAGAAACCCTTCGTGAGTATTCGGCACGCTACTGGGAATGCTTCGACTTGGTAGACAATGCCTGTAATGATTCCATGGCCATCACTGCCTTTAAAATGGGGTTACACCCTGATAGTCCTCTCCGAAGTTCGTTGACCAGACGGCCTCCCAAAACAGTATAGGCGCTAATGAAGAAAGTTGAGGAGTACTGTAAGATGGAAGACGATGCCCTTCGCGTCAAGGTCGGATAGAAAGTCGTGAAGTCGGCCCCATCTGGTCTGGTTTAGCCGATAAGCACCGTACCACCAAGAAGCCCTGAACCTCGGAGTCTGGCTAAACGAGACAACCGGCGTGATTCGCGCAGATCAAACGAGCAGTGTTTGCACCGTTCAAACGAACAATATTAAGTGGATAGCAGGCGCACCAGACGTTTGGACAAGAAGTATACGGAGTTGGCAGAGCCAATCAGTAAGATTCTATCGAAAGTCTAGTATCTGCCGTTCTTTAAGTGGCTGTCCCAGATGATTGGATCCCCTGATACGAGACGGAGGGATAGGCGATGTGAATATCACAAGGACCATGGCCACGACACTGACAACTGTTATGTACTTAAGGATCACCTCGAGGAGTTGGTGCAAGATGGCCGACTGGCACAACATGTCCGTAAGAACGATCCACCGAACAGGGTAGCTCTACGGCCAGATTCACCTCCACTTGGTTATATTTTCAAGTGGAGGTGAATAAAATTTAAAATGCCTAATAAACTACAATTACAGAGTCTATTTTTGAAAGATTTTTGATAAAATTCGCCCAAGTGGAGGTGAATCTAGCCGTAGAGCTATTTTTGAAAGATTTTTGATAAAATTTGGTCCATAATTTAAAATGCCTAATAAACTCTGTAATTGTGTTATATTTTCAAGAGAATCAGGAAAATCTCGTACTTTGGACAAAATATGTTTTTGTAATTTTAAACTTTTGTGGTCTAAAATTATTCTCAAAAATTCAATTGATTCTTTTTCTAGTTCAATCTTTTTTTGAGACAAAATAATTCCATGTTTTTGGAATTTTTCACAAAGTAATTTTAAATGTTTCTTATGCTCCTCCTTGATTTTAGAGAAGATAAGTATATCATCAATATAAACTACGCAACAATCTTTAACGTTTTTAAAAATTGTATCCATCCACCGTTGAAATACCTGTGGTGCAATATTTAATCCAAAAGGCATAATATTCCAATAATAATGTCCTCTAGGTGTACTGAAAGCTGTCAATTTTTTTGACTCTTCAGTCAATTGAATTTGCCAAAATCCACTTTTACAATCAAATTTGCTAAAGATTTTTGATCCTTTGGTTAAGTTAATCAAAACATATTTTCGTGGAATAAAATATCCATCAAATTCTAAATTTTCATTTAATCGTTTATAGTGAGTACCATTCGGGTTTTTCCTCTTTTAATTTTAGTATGGTTTCTTACCATAAAAGCTGGGCTAGAGTGAGGGTTTTTAGTTTCTTCAATTAACTTTTTGTCTAAAAGTTCCTGGAGTTGAATATCAAATTCATCTATATCTTGTCTAGTATAGATCATTGGTCTTACTCTAATGATAACATTAGGGTCTTTCAATTTTAAACTACAATAATGTGGGCTACATTGCCATAGTTTTAATGGATGTTCACTAAATTTTTCTTCTAAAATTTTATAAATCTAGTGTGATTCATTAATGGTTTTGATGATGGGAGTTAAATCACCATGCGGCACGGGGGCAAACTCTTTATCACAAATATATTTATGTTGTTTTAACAAGGGAATATGAATTAAGATATTATTTATGCTTAATGAAATAACTTTTTCCTGTATTTGCATTAGAAGGTATTTATATATAAAATTATTGCCAAGAAGGAAATCTCCATGCATATACGGAAAACATAAGATTTTTGGTATAATGAACTTGCTATCATTTAACCAAATAGTTATATTTTTAGCCTTGAATTGTATGGAAGTATGGTTGCCATCAATTCCAGTAACCAAAATTGGATGTTTCATTAATATCCATTTTTCTTTTGGTATGGCATTCTATTTACATGAGCTGACTATAGCTCCTGTATCTATGAGAACACTGATGTTATAGGGTTTATAACCTGCAAAATTAAATGTTCCCAATACATACGTGTACCTTCTTTTTCCTTGGCTAGGAGAAAAAATAATATCATCATTTTTTGTTTGAAAATGATACATATATGCAGACTAAATAAGTGCACTTTTTGACTTTTCTTGTATTATGTGTAGAAAAAGTAGAGAGGAGATGTTGATTGATATGACCCAAAAAAGATAAAAAGATGAAATAAGTGCACTTTTTTAGTTTAGCCAAACTTGGCCTGTTCAAGTTTTCTTATTCCTGGAAAAATAGAAATCTGAACATTGTTTGAAGTAATAGATTATTGATTAGAATTATTACTTGATTCTCCAATGCTTAACTTTGAAAATGATTTGTTAGGAAAATCTTTTTCAAATACAGAAGTTGATCTTTTAATTTTTGGAACTGTATTTTCAATGTATAAATTTTTTTTCCTGATGCCTGCATTTGTAATTGTGCAGGTTTTTTTGTTTTAGAAGATTCTCCTTGTCCCACTAGGTCTTGGATTAACCATTGTCGAGGGACTTCTAAATCGCTCCAATTCATTAGACGAGGTTGCATTACCGTGTCAAATGGTCTTGGTTCAAAGATTTCAACGATTTTATTATCGTTTGCTCTTGTTTTTCTTTCAGGAAATTTAGTTAATTCGTGAATTGTTTTTCAACGAATAGCCAAATCATGAGAATTTGATTTCATTCCTAATCCTTGTGTTTTAATTCTTATTCTGACTGTATCTTCAAGATTAGGATCGTTTATGGAAATAAAAAAATTTGGTCTAACATTAAACTAAACTACTCCATTAGCCAAATTAGACTGAATTCCTCCAATGATTGCTTTCATTGGGTCGGAAAACCTTTTATCAAAAATTACTGTCAAAATAGGAGTATCTATCCCTTGGCGAAATAAGGCTGTTATGGTTACTTGAATTAATCCAATATGAATGTATTGAATTTCAGGATATTTCTTTTTCCATCTTGTAACCTTTTTCTTATCAAAAAAAGGAATATCAATATTTCCTTCTTCTGACCATTTTGCTTGAATGTTACCACTGTATTGTTCAAACACTCTTGCCGAAAAGAAATTGAATTTTGAAAGTTTGTAAATTTCTGGAACAGCAACTTCTTGCATTTTTTCGAATTTTGCTAATTCTTCGTCGGTAAAAGTTTTTTCTTCCTCGATTACATCTCCAAGTCGAATTGCTTGCAATTCTTCTTGAGATATATTATCTTCTTTTTGAGATATTGCTTGACTATTATTAGTCATCATGAAGATTAGTTCTTCATCTGAACTTTCTTCATCACTAGAAATTTCATATAAGATTTCTTCTTCATCAGAAATTTCTTCGCTATATATTATTTCAAAATCTTGTTCTTCAAGGACTTTGATCATTTTCTTTGCACTTTTTCCCCTTTTTAGGCATTCGGATGCATAATGACCTTCTTCATTACAAATGTAACATTTACAAGTTTTCTTTTTTGAGACACTTGTTGGTTTCTTTTTTCGAATATACGTTTTCTTTTTTGAAAAAGTTTTGTTCTTTTTCCAAGGTTTCCATTTATATTTTCTACGTTTTTTGGAAAATCCTTTCCTTTTAGGAAATATATTATAACCAATTTTCCAATTTTCTTTTAAAATTTTATTACAACATTTTTGACCGTATTGTGAGTTGAAAATTTGATTTTTTATTTGTTTTTTCGCCTTTGCTTCTAGACACCGATCTGCTATCAGTCGTAGAACATAATTTATGCGAAAACCAAGATTATCATATTCTTTCTTCCCTATTTTTTTGAGAAATCAGGATATGTTTTAATACATAACTCATCCCATGGATTAGGGAGTTTATGAAAAAATTGATCTAACTAGGGTTGATTTGCTGGTGGATCAATAAGATAATAATATTTTTTAAAAGTTTGAACATAGTCTTCAAAAAGACAAATATTACATAATTCTAATTTAGTCAAAATATAATTTGCATATGCTTGCAAATTAGTATCTCTTGCAAAACCACATAAATTTTCTTTTATGATTTTTGCAAATTTAGCTAAAATTGTGTCAAGTATGAGAAAATTTGTTAACAAAGCCGTTTTTTGACTTTTTCCAATTTCAGATTTTTCCTACTGTCTTAACCATTGCAACACATCTCTCTGGAGAGTTGCTGCAATATAATTAAGGAATTTTTCCTTTGACCAACTATTTTTATAATTGGTAATAATGATAGATAAGGATTGTGTCCAATCATCTATTCCTTCTGGTTGATTCTTAAATGAAACATGAGACAAATCTAAATAAGTACCATTTTGAGCTATTGGATACTTATGATTATTATCTTTTTTAGATATTACTGGCTCAGGTGTAGGATTGGAGGTACTTCCAATGTTAGTATCATTTTTAACTTCATTTGTTTGAATAAAGTCAAAATTTTCTCCATCTCCCCATGTACCAAATAATTCGAGATCAATTGGCTCTTCTGCCTTTCTTTTCTCTTTATTTATTTCAGATGAAATATCTTGATCTAATGTTTCTTCAGATGAGGATGATTGACTATCATCATCATTAGTTGACATATTTATATCATATTAGGATGAAGTATCTTCATTTTCTAGATAAGTTTGTCTTATCTGATCCAGTAGCCTATTTCTTTCATCAATACCTAAATCTGGGTCTTTATATAATTTTCTCCAATAATCCAATATTTCAATAATGGCGCTGTTTGGGAAGTGCCTAAAGAGGCTATTATAGCCTTAAAAAAAAAATTTAGCAAAAAAGCCCACTTTTGTAAGCTTTTTCAAAAAAAAAAAAAAAAAAAAAAGAAAGAAAAAAGGACTGCACAGCCAGCAGTGTAGGCACAACCTACACTATCAGCTAGAGAAGTTGTTCTATCAATGAATAAATTACGATTTTACCCCATGATAGCAATTTAAAAAAATATTTTTTTAGGGACAAATTTGTCATTTTAATTTCAAACATCATTTCAACACATTTTTTAATACAACAACTCAAATAAAATCCATCTCATCTTCCCAAACACAAAAACTAAAATAACCTACTAAAATAGCCAGTTCCCAAACGAGGCCAATATTTCATATTCAGTCCTATTATAGGTATTGGTTTGAAGTACCAAAATATCTTTTGTACCATAAAATAGCCTAGGGATGTAACTATTTCCTGGACTATTCATTCCATCATTGTTTATGAAGGATATAGTTTCTAATTTTGTCACTAAATTGTTTATTTGGTTTTTTGCTTCTTTATTTAAGTAAATATTTATTATAGAACCCAAATTGTCTATTTTAGATTCTATAGACACAACTTTGGTCTCTAGATAATTTTGATTTATTTTTTGATTTTTATCTAATTTAGAAAACCAAGAACACACAATATCAGTAATATTATTTAAACTAGAACACACACTATTTATATTTGCAGATTCTTTAGTAATATGTAAACTATGATCATATTTATTATTACAAAAATGCTAGAGGCCCCAAAAATTCTACCAAAAGTTTTACCAAATGTTTCACATGGGTGTGGGACCCACATGGGACCCACATTGTGTGGGTCCCACACCCATGTGAGACATTTGGTAAAATTTTTGGTAGAATTTTTGGGATCTCTAGCATTATTCTTATTATTAACATTATTTTTTGTATTTCCAAAGCATATTATATCGTCAAAATTAATTACCATTTTAGATTGTTGTTGGTACCTAAGACCTTCCTAATGTATTATCTGGTGCCTAAAACCTCTCTTTATGATCTTAAAAACTTAATTATAGCCAATAGTCAAAAGATCTTAATGAGTATATGGGCTTTGACATGCACTAAGCATATAGGTTTTACAACAACTATAAATGAAACAACTAATTATGAAGATATAAAATACAAAGGATACACAAAAAACTTAGACGGAATTTTTAAATAATTTTTTTTTTATAACATAAAACACACCATACACACTTATATATATCCAAGTTTATACATAGATAGAAATACTTACATAATTTGATCTTGCTTTCAAAATCTCTTCACCAAGCTCTGATACCAATTACAAAATAAAAAAGAAAAGGAGCTTTTTACTATTTTTATTATGGAATTATGGTGGAGTTATGGAATAGGGAATTATAATAGAGAAATTAGAGACAACGGAGGAAGCACAAAGATGGAGAAAAGATGGAGAGAATTTACATGCTTCATTATGTTGGATAAAGGCCAATATATAGACTACAAGATGGTGAATACAAACAAAAATACAACTTAATGCATACCTAATTGGCAAGACTTTTATGGCCAAGTTTTACAAAAATTTCTAACACCCTAGGCAAGCCTAGTCATAGGCTTTATGAAAGGTCTTCATAAAAGTAAATACAATGAGACAAAAATGGTTAAAGGAAAAATTACAATTATTTACTCTGTGCTACAGTTCTTACAATTATATACACTGAACATAAAAATTAGTTCAAATTTATTCATTTAGCAAATAATTAAGACTCAAAAGAGTTCGACATGTCAAGCTCAAACTATTCATGTGCAACTTGACTCGTTTGCAGTTTTAAATTCATGTGCACACCCACAACCTTTTTCTAAGACAAGAAAACCAATTCTTGTATTAGAACATAAGTGGCCACATAGCTGCCTTCTAGTGAAAACATTGCAATAGCATTTGAGTGCTGTATTTTTACAACTTTAGTGGCGCGTATAAAGCGTCACTAAAAAAAAATTACACATGGGGATACTGGAGGGACAAATTGGATAAAGTTCTAAAATTTGACATAATTTGCACAAAGTGACTGCTCTCAAGTTTGAACCCACAATCTCAAGATTAGTAGGTTGAGTTTTAACAACTGAACCAATGATCTATAAATTGCCATTAAAAACTAAAATTTATGTAGTATTTAGATTTTGAATTTGTGAAGAGAAAGAAAAGAGAAAAAGAATAATGAAATAATGAAAGCATTTTTTCTAATTTTTTTAGGGTAAAATTTATTTTACCTTCTTGTGGTTTGAGGTAAAACCATTTTACCCCCCTATTGTTGAAATATAGCCAGAAAGCCCCCATATAGTTTTGGACCAAAGTGCTACCGTTAACAACGTTAACTATAGATGTGAAAAGACTATAATACTCTTAAATCCTATACTTTTTCTTGTTATTTTCTTTTTCTACTCTCTCTTATATACATAATTTATAATGTCTAACATTAATTCAATTAAATCACAATACTTATAAATTTTTAATTATTTATTGTAATTCTTAACTTTTTATTGTAATTTTAATTTAATTATATTTTATATCACAATTAATTCTAAATTCTAAATTATTTATTATTTTTCAACATTTTAATTTAATCATATTTTAGATCAATTATTAATTATTAATTATTAATTATTTTATATTTTATTTAATTATATTTTAAATAAATTCTTAATTATATTTTATATTTTACATCAATCCTTAATTATATTATACTATATTATATTATATTTTAATTAGCATATTAATCTAATTTTAGGTTTGGAGAAAATTGGGGTAAATTTGTCTTTTTGCTATATTAATTTCACTTAATTTTTTCAAAAAAAGCAAACTCACTCTAAAAAATGGTGTGTGCAATACACTTTCTATTAGTTTAGATAAAAAAATCTAAGGGTGACACTCTAATCCAAAACTACATATAGACTTTCTGCCTATATTTAAACCATAAGAGAGTAAAACGCTCCAACGCAAACCATGAAGGGATAAAATGAATTTAACCATTTCTTTTATTCATTTAAGATTCTAAACAGAGTCTAAAATACAACATTTCGTGAAACCAAATGTCTTCATGACAAAGGAGGAGCCAAAAAACCATTAATTAAAATAACAACAATATTAGGTATTATGAAAAACCTTTCATGAAAGTTTTGTGACCCTTGAATTACACTTAGAATAAAGCACCACACACTAATCAAGGTAATCTAAGGATTATAAATCTTTTATGATCATTTTCATGAAAATTTTTTCATGATCCGTAACTTTTCTCATTAAAATATGAGAGACGTGTAGATATATATACATCCTCAATCACATTGCTGGAAAACGGGCTTTTAGTGGCGTTTGAAAAACGCCGCTATATCTATAAAAAATGCCGTTAATTCATTTTGTGGCGTTTAGTACCAAACGTCGAAGCTGCGGGCGTCGCTGTAGCTTTGCGACATTTAAAAACGTCATGATATTAGTATAGGAGGCGTTTTGAGAAACGCCGCAAAATGTCCCACTAGACACACGCTGACGTCACCACGACATTTAGCGACGTTTTTCAAAGGCCGTCGTATCTGTTTAAAAAATATGACCGTTGAAGGTTTAGGAGGCGTTTGTAGAAACGCCGTCATATCTTCTTTTTTTTTTTTTTTGATATTGTGCTAATTTTATTTGATTAAATTCAAATCCAACTGTGCAAACAAAATCCCCAATGTCACTTCACAGCAGATATTAAATGAATAGAAATTTAAAAAGAAATTGTAGGATGAACAGATTTTATATACCGGCTACCATAATGATTTATTCATGTCTCGAATCTCCACTTTTTTCTCTTCTTTTTTTCCCATCCTGAAGACAACAAGGCTTGAATACCCACCAAGCATGCCAGCATGCTTTATCACCAATCCATATAGCAATCTGATATCTTTAACTCAAGTAGATTCATGAAAAATTAAGCAATTCCTTACAAGACAATTAGTTCTTCAACCCAGAGATAAGATGGTATTGCTAGAATTCGAATAGATTCAACACAATTTTTTGAAATTACAGAGCAAAAAAATGGTCATATTTCAGTGTTCAATCCAAACATCCAAAGAAATTGCAGACATTGAGGTTTCCATTATGTCACAAAATGATAGAACTGTTCTTAGGTAATTCCCCTCTGCGTGTATGATATATCCATCAGACATTCACCTCCTCACCTTGCACTCGAGCAATGGATGCCGATAGAATCCCAAGATCACGATTCAGTAAGGTTAATGCAGACTCACACTCGGAGATTATTCGTGTGACAGAAGAGGGCTCACCAGCAATTGTTTCAGATGACCCAACAGCCACTGCTGCATGCGAGTCTCGAAGATTCCTCAAGTTCCCTAGAAACTGTTACAAATATCCATGAAAAATAAACCCACGTGTGACCTCTAAACTCGGATGGATAATCACGAGATAGAAACAAAATTCATTAGAAACCATATAGGCATGACCAACAGTGACAATATAGGCATGAACAACAGTGTGACAGCATATCCGCTGCGAGGCAACCAAATGATGGGACAATTACTAACCAACAGACTAAGCAAGCACATAATCAAGACAACATCAAAGCTTGATGAACAACAAAACATAAAAAAATGTAGATGCATGTTACTGTAAATTTAATAGCTTCACTTTCAATCAGGTTTCGCTCTATTGTCAACTTACTAGCCATCAAATACTCTGAAGACAAATAAGACGTTTATAAAACCATTCCAAGGCATTTAAAATCGTCTTTGATTCTTGAAACGGCGCCGTTTTAATTACAGAAAAATAAGACGTTTATAAAACGCCGTTAAATATTAGAAACAATGGCGTTTTAAAAAACGCCGTTAAAAAAACGCCACCTAACCCCATATTTCCTGTAGTGTCACTATTACATTCAGTTATGGTTTGGCAATAATTTTTTTACTTAAATAAGCATAAAAAAACAAAATAGAACAAGAAGTTATTTGGCATGTATCACCACCACTTATTTGACTCATATTATTTCTGTTACATCACTTCAATCTCAATTTATATTTTATATTTTTTTATATAAAGTCAAAAAGTATACTAATCTAACACTTCCCAAGCAATTTCAATAAGATAAAATGTCATATCTAAACCATTATCATTTCACTTTTTCTCTAATAACAATTACATCCAAACCAAAAAAAAAAATAAAAAAATCTTTCAAAATTAAGCTAATTTAGCCCGACTAAATTAATCCAAAAAAAAAAAAAACTCTTCTCTTTTTTTTTTTGGGTACAAAAAAATTAACTCTTCTCACTCTTCTCAAACGAATCTTGTACCTATAAGAAGGGCTAGGTTTTTTTGTCAGCCAGTTGAACGGAAAGAGAAAGAGACCACTGATCACAAACTCCAGCAGTTGGAAGTAATTGCACAGCTAGGCCACACGTGAGGTTGTTCTAAAAAATTAAAAATAAAAAATAAAAAATGAATAAATTACAAATAGACTTCTTGAGATTTACTTAAGAAATAGGGTAAACTACCAATAGGTCCTACTTGGGAGACTTATGACCCAATAGGTCCTACTTTGAGACTTATTACCCATTAAGTCCTATTTGATATAATTTATTAAGTGATAAAGACAAATTTATCAGTCTTTTTTTTTTTATGAATAATTTTATAGTGATAAATTTATCAGTCTTTTTTTATGAATAATTTTTTAGTGATAAATTATCACTCTCTTATTTTTATAGTGTTAAATTTATTAGTTACGACCTGTAGGTAAATAAGTCTAGTGAATAGGACTAATTGGTAAGTACCCCTAAAAAATAAATTGTCTCCTGTAGTTTGTAAAATTACAAATACTTCTCTATTAGAATTTTTTATTTAACAGAATTAATTGAAAAAGTGAAATTTCTAATTGTTTACTTATACAATAATAAAATTATCTGAATTATTAATTGAAATAAAAATTTAACATTATTAAAAAATATTAATTAACTTAACAATTTATTAATAAAAGGACCTATTTGTTATGAAATTAGAAATCTTAGAGGGCATAATACAATTTCTAGAACCATAAGAGTAATTTATAATTTAAGTAAACATCAGGAGTTTTTGTAATTTATCCTAAAAAAGATAAAAAATTAATTACAGGCAAATGTAGTCTCCAGAAATCAACTTGAGAGAATTGATGGTGATCGATCAAAAAAGTGATGATGAAGAATGGTAGTTGAAAAATGGGTATTTCATGTCATGACAATTTTGATAGTAATTAGCTGAATCTCAAGTCTTTTTTCATTTTTTTTTTGTTGGTCCTAAAGGAAAACATGATCATAGCCAGCCTTCATGTGTAAGATTCAGAGCCAGCCTTCATGTGTGTTCAGTTACTGTTGAAAAGTATACATGAGTTCTACATATGAGTTCTGTTACTACTGTTTCTCCATTTGTTTCATCAAAATATTTTTGAATTACAAAATATATAAAATTACTACAAAAATACAAAAATTTATTTTTGAACCACATTGTCCTAACAATAGAATAATAAGCACACAATAGATTTGATTGGGATTTCCTCCTCCCTCACTTTTCAAGGACAAAATAAGTCCACAGAGAGAGAGAGAGAGAGAGAGAGAGAGAGAGAGAGCTTCTGCTCCCCCTCTGACCATAGAACAACACTCCCATAATCACTTAAATATTTGATCCCAAAAGTCACCAAATGAACAACACTCCCATAATCACTGAAATATTTTCTCCCCAAGTCACCAACTCCTTATAAATGTTCGCAAGTATACAACTCTTTACAAATGTTCATAACTATACATGCCAAGATGCTCGCAACATTGTGAGTTGTAGGTGATTTCAGTGATCAAATTTTTCAGTGAGCATATCTTTTTCTAACCATAGAGTCTCAAACTTTTCCTCAATCTACCTAAGCAAGCATGTTCATTCGCTCGCATCAAAATATGCCATCCAATCATCCACATCAAACCAAACTAGCATCATCAAATTAGTGATCATTCATGTCTTTGTAGTATATTGGAGTATGAACTCTTGAATATCCATACATTTCTCAAAGACTAGACAATGAATTACCAAAAGCAAGTGTGAAATAAAGATGTTGAAACATATTCCATCCAAATAACAGTTAATAAAAATATAACTCTGGATAGCTATGGATGCATAACAACAATCCATGATATACATAATGAAGTTTTCAACCTGTGAGCACCATACATTGGACATATCCAAACAGTTGAACTTAAAACACACAAACATTTTCCACCAAGGTTAAGAGCACAAGCTGAACATAGATTCAAAATACATGTAGGACTGCTTACGAGACCCTATAATTTTCTACTTTCAAATACAGCAGCAGCTGGTACCTCAGGAACAATCTGCACCCTACTGCTGCTATTTAAAAACCATGGATCTTGATATGTTCCTTCTTCACAATGCCAGCCTGTTGGAAACAACATTTTAGGAAACCCAACAAACTAAAAGATATGATATGATATGCTATGTTACATGGACTCAGTTACGAGTATAGGTGCAGGTACATGTCCAAGAGTAAGACTATCCTAAACTAGAATTTCAAGTTGATGTCATGAACATTTATATATTTTACATATTGTATAATATTCCTATATAAGATGATGTAATTTAGAAAAATATACATGAAATTAATTAAAATTTATAAAAAAAAAAAAAAATGAAATTTAATCT
Source organism: Camellia japonica (assembly GCA_030407325.1). Classification (NCBI taxonomy): domain Eukaryota; kingdom Viridiplantae; phylum Streptophyta; class Magnoliopsida; order Ericales; family Theaceae; genus Camellia; species Camellia japonica. The sequence continues at coordinate 13,542,490 of JAPPVO010000014.1, forward strand.
CCCTTGTATGTGAGAGACAAATGTCTAAATTAGGTTCAAACATCATACAAAATTATAAGATTCAAATGCCTAAATTAGGTATGGATGTCGGACAGATATCCCACACCCTTACCCCCATCATATCCAGTAGACACAGGTAATGTCGGAGAAATAGAAGAGTCTATGTAATACTAAGGATATGTATAATTGTGCGTTCATGAGAATTACCTGAACAAGAAAGGCCGAGACATTCTTTCGCTGATCACCTTGAAGTTGGATAACCTAAGTCCATTACATAATTATTGCAAAGTTAGTCATAAGACTACAAAATTAGCAGCATTTGGAAGGACGTTGTATCCTAATGGCATTCACCTGGCCCAGCTCTGGATCCTGGACAACGGTACCATTGCAGCAAAACTCCTTCTTAAGGTCCTTGAGTATCTTGTTATAGCTGAATTCCTTCTTCAACCCCTGGACAGTGGTCAGGCTTTTCCTACCATTACGCTGCTGTATACGGATATGAACATATTCCTTTGACCCAGCACCCGAGTCCTCAGCATTTGCCTCAGCGAATGGATCTGTTTACAACAAACAAAAAAACACCCCTCAGTTTAATTCCGATCATATCGGTGGCCAAAGATACATGCTCATTTCATTTCATTCATACTGGCATAATGCATGCATATTCCTTGATAGAGCATAATAGCGAAAAAAGGTTCACGTAACCAATCGCAATTGATTAGCAAAAAAACTTGGCTTGGTCTGGTTTATATTGCATAATTGTGCTCCACCCTAAGGTTAGCCTCTAAACAATCGTATCATATGCATAAGGACAATTTTCATTCCGACCAAGTATTAGGGAGAGATGCAGGGTGTTGAATGAGGAGCTTTTATGCCCAAATGTATCAATACTTAGGGTTGGTTTGGGATGTTCTAAAAAAGTGCACTTTTTGACTTATTAGCTTATATGGGTTGGGTTTGGGTTGGGTTTGATGTGATGTGTTAGAGAAGTGATGTGATTTAAATAAGATGATGTGACTTAAATAGGATAGTGACTTTTTGACTTATTTAGGTTATGTCAAACTTAGCCTTAATAAATAGCTGAAGTACAAACACAACAATAAGATAGGTGGAAACAGGGGCAGAGGGAGGGGGGGTTCGGGGGGTCCCCGCCCCTCCAACATTTTGAGCAAGCATAGGTTTATAGTAGATAATTTGAAAAAAAAATTATGGCACTAAGGCGTTGGCCCCTCCTAGCTGTGACAAGTTTTAGTTGATATTTGGTCTTCTACTCTATCACCAATGATGGAACATCTTCCCCTGTTAACACCAATATACACTGCAGGCTTCCAAAGGGATTAGGGCTTGTTTGCATAGGGAAGGCAACTTAGTGGGGAAGCTAAAAGAGATAACAAAACTTGTGTATTAATTTTAAAAGGAAGAACATAATATTTGAAAGGGTGGACACTCAGTTTATTCACTAATTAAGGTAGTGACAAAAAAAATTAAGGTATTGCTTGGTTCACTAGAATGAAAGTGAAATAGAATCGAATATTCATTCATTAATTTTTTTTTAAATGATCATTTAATAATTAATGATGACTTAATTTATAACATTTTTTTATCTCATTTTTCAATGAACCAAACGTGAAATATACATTCTAATGAAATAATCGTTATATTTTTATTCATTCTAGTTAATTAAACACTAACAAAGAGTTCATTAGTTATTTGAAAAGCTACTAATCAATAGTTCTAAAAAAAAAAAAGAAACAAAATGACAATTATAAAAATATAGAGATTTCAAGGAAAACATAGAAGAGATGCAAGAACAATAATGCTCTTTAGGTGGCCCCCCAATCTCTGTGTTCTGGCTCTGCCCCTGGGTGGAAAAATATTGGTTGAACAGATTTCATACAGAGAACTAGAGGCATGTTTGATTAATAGTATTATAGCATAGGATTGGGATCGTTAGTCCATGGACTCACAATCCTATGTTTGATTGCAAATTTTATTAACTGGATTACATGTACGGCGGACATTCAATCTGACAAAATTGACAAATGTTTAATGTTGGGAGGGGCTGGAGATCATAATTTCAAGTATGAAAGAAGAAAAATAAAATGAATATATAATAAATGGTTTTCTCACTAATTTTATTGGATAACTAATACTACAGTAATTCTTGGGATGATAAATCCTTTCACCATTAATCATGTTAATCAAGCAAGGCCCAGAAGTGCAAGCGATTTATACACAAGGACTACATTTTGCCCTAGAGACAAACAATATGTACATGCCGACACTGGCATTAAATGAAAGACTGAAATAAAGCACATACCGAAGGTTGTTGGGACCTGGATGTCGAGTTCAGACATGAACCTTGGCTGCTAGAATTGAACGGACCAAACGCCGAGCACTGAAACACAGATTAAGGCCTCGTTTGGGAACCCTCCCTTTTAGTTAAAAAACCAAAAAGTTACTAAATTAACCAAAAAGCCAACAACCCATACCAAAAAGTCAAGGATTCTCTTTTCTCTCTACTTTTTGCACATTTTTTCGTAAAAAGCCAAAAAGTCATCCCAAACATACTAGTTTTTTTTAGTTCATATTTTAGCCAAATAAACAAAAAGTTACTAAATTAGCCTGTTCCCAAACAGGGCCTAAATAACCATCAACATCTTACCAAACCAGAAAGAATCTAAAACCTAGAAAGATGAAGTGAAGCCAACTAGCCATAATATATATATATTTTTTTGATAAATGCCAACTAGCCATAATATGAATTACTTTGAATCAAACAATTTAAATTCTACATAATACAACAAGATTTACATAGGCAATTCTAGTTATTGAAATTTTTTCTAAATTCACCAAAAATTGTGGCTTTATGAATCTTCTTATCTGCCACAAATAATTTCAAATGCAGATATAGATACAAACAAATTGTTTCTTCTTCTCAGGCTATACATAAAGAGTAGTGATTTAGACCCCCTTTTTCTCACCCCCTTTTGACCCCCTCTCTTCTCTCATTGGTTACACTTTCCTGCACCTCCAATCACCACTTGCCATGTGTCAAAGGGGGTTGTGGGGGTGGTGTTTGGAGGGGGTGCCAATCTTTATTGATACATAAATTGTATATATACATAAAATATTACTAAAAAGGGTACAAAAATTCATTCACAATAGTAATACCATAAACATGGAAGCAAAAGCATGATAAATACATAAATTAGATTGCAAAAAGTAACTATATCAAATTCCCAACTCATCATCAACCCAATGATTCACAAGAACAAATTTTTATATCATTTCCCAAACAAAGGCACATTACAACTAATTTTAACCTATATGTCAATAATCAAACCAAAAAAAAATAAATACCAAACCCACAAAAATTCGCAATCTAACACAAGAATTACCAAAATCAAGCCACAAAATCGAAGACACCTTCGGTATATATACACATGTATGTAAATATAGAGAAAAATTGAGTACCTGATCTGAAAAGTTAGGGTTTCGAACAGGTTGAGGAAGAAATCGAAGATGGAGCCGAGCGAATCAGAAGAACGAAGCTTCCAGATACAGAGAGAGAGAGAGAGAGAGAGAAAGGTTTGGGAATTGGGATAAGACAAAAAGGTATAGAGAGAAAGTGGTTTTTGAGGATATATGTACCTGAGGAATGGTGGCCTGGGATTTATAGAGGGTGAGCTCTTTTGGACCACACAATTATAACACTTGCCAAACACACCCCAACGTTAGGAATCTGGGCTACCCCACTTTTTACTATTTTGGTGAATAGGGTAATTATTCGTAGTTAAGGGCATCTCTATCAAACGCATCAAATTCTTTTTTTAGTTACTCTATTGAGAAAATTCACTAAACAAATGGTTTGGGTTTGTAGAGTAATTTTTGAGATAAAAAGTATGAAAATTTGTTTATTTTATTTTTTTTCAAAAATAGTTTTGGAAAATTATTTTGAGGAGAGAGTTTAAAAAAAAGTAATTAATTTGATGTGTATGAGAGAGAGAGTGATTTTGAAAAGTAGATAACCAAACAAAATTTTAAAATTTTTTTTAGAAAAATTTGTTTGGTTTGATTACTCTTGAAAATTTGTTTGTAGAGAATTTTTCCCAAAAATTTTTCTGAAAAACAAACCAAACAAGGCCTTTGGTTTTGTTTGGTTTGATTTTGAGAGAAATTTTTTAGAAATGTACTTTACAAATATTTTTTTAAGAGTAATCAAATTAAATAGATTTTTTCAAAAAAACTCTCAGAAATGTGTTTAGTTATCCAATTTTCAGGATTACTTTTGAAACATGTTTGCAAAAAAGACAAACCAAACAAGTTTTTACACTTTTTATCTCAAAAATTACTCTACAAAAAGGCAAACCAAACAATTTTTTGTACTTTTTTTTATCTCAAAAACTACTCTACAAAAAAACTAAAGTTATTTTAGAGAGAATATTTAGAAAAAGACAAACCAAACAAGTTTTGGTACTTTTTATTTCAAAAACTACTCTACAAAAAAAATCAAAATTATTTTAGAGAGAATATTTAGAAAAAGGCAAACTAAACAAGTTTTTGTAATTTTTTTTATCTCAAAAACTACTCTACAAACACAAACCAAACACACCATTTATCAAACTAGTCTTTTCAATTATCAAATTTGTTGAGCCTCAAATCTTCTCCACAAATAGCTAGTCATTAAGCTTCAACAAATATATTTAAATAATAAAATATTAGACAAGCACTACACAATTAGTCTTGTGAAATTTTTTAATTTTGTTCACATATTTGATAAGTGTATGAATCAACCAACTTTTTTTTTACTTAAACTAATGGGATATTTAAATGGTCAAGTGTATGAACAAAATAGTTTTTCTCATACAAAATTGTAAGCAACTAAAAAACAAAAAATGAATTGAAAAAGAAAATTAGATTGAAGTGGATAAAAAATAGAAATGAAGTAATATTATTTATATTAGAAAAATATGACTATTAAAAAAAACACATTGAAAGAGTGTCGATTTAAAAATATCTGATCAAAAGTTGAACTATTGAAAAATGTTAGTTTAAAAAATATGAATGTTAAGAAAAAAAATAATTAAAGTAATAATAAAATAAAAATATTTAAATAGAATAGAAAAAGAATAGAGAGTTTGTTGGAGAATGTATTTAAAAAAGTAATTAGCTAAAGGGCACTCGGTTAAGAAATCAAATTTTGAATTTTTTTAGTCTAAAGGTCCAGGCGCTGATTTTCTTTGCCCATGAGGACAACCATATGTAAAATGACCAACATACCATTCTGCATAAGGACGAGCATATGTAAAATGACTAACATACCATTCTGTATATAAACCATATACAACATTGTCCAAATCCTAAATACTCACACTCTTCTCTCACTCTCTCATCCACCTCACACACGCCGAATCCATCACCTTAGTCACTGCCACTATCACCATCACCACCACCACCTCCACCTCCACTTCCATCTCCATTGTGACACTTTCACCTTCGCCGCAACAACTATGTTCCTCCTACCAACCTACCACCACAGATCTAATTCGTCGGGAATGAAGTCCTTGGAGCTTGAGTGAGATCCCACGAACTAGACACTTTTATGTCATCGTCGGAGTCACCGCTGGTACGGATTTGTTAGGTGTGGTTTGACATTTGAATGAAGAGGCTTTCTCGATCGTCGTTCAGATCTGCCAAATCTGATTAATTTCTCAATGATCGGTGGTGTATATACATTCAGCAGCAGAGCAAAAGAAGACCTAACCTCGGTTGGAGATAGCAGCTCATGAACTGCCCTGCTCGAAGGGTCGTAGCCCGAACTGACCTAGCTGCAGAGGATAAGTTTGACTTCCGAGAGCTGATCCTAGCTTGGACTGATCTTTGACCCGGCGAAAGGATACGTAGGTGCTTAACGCCCTTCTTCTAAATGGGATCCTCCTCACCGGAAAGTTCCCCTATTGGGCTGGAACTGGAAGGCGCCTTAAGGCAACTTACAACAGTAGAAGTCAGAACAATCAGACTCACCTACATCCTCTGATCTAGGATCTAGCAGCTAGGAATCGCGCAACTGAGAAAGAAGCATGACCAGTTGAGCTCGAAGAACAAGAAACGGAAGCACGCTTTGGAACAATCACAAAAGGGGGATTCCACGGGTATTTCTAAGGACGGACCGCATACCAACCATTCCTTTTTGGAATGGAAAGAAGAAAGGATGGTCGTAGATCACTGATGTCGAATTCACGAAAAAAATCATATGAAAGAATCGTCAGATTATGGGTTCCCGGAATAGACGGTTTTGAATGGAGAATGAATGAAATAGAATAGTCTGGCAGAATCGTATGATAGGGAAAGTGAAGAGCCTCCCACTTGTCGGGCGGGCTGGCTAACCTAACTATGAATTTCTATCAAGGGATAGACAGAGGTCTAGGATAGTACGCTGTCGGAGTGAGACCGGGGTACAGTAACGAAGTTAGACCGAAATGAACGACTCAATTCCTCTAGAAGAAAGGAGAGAGAAAGAACAACCAATTCTATGAAACAATATCTTATTTACTAGGATCGGTTGCTACTAGTCCGGGTTACCTCAGAGATAGAGCCATTAGGGGAGAAAAAACAACCTAGTTAGTGCACTAACTCAAACCTAGTTCTTGCACGAAATGTCCTGCTAACATAGGAGCACTCCTACTAAGAAATGGAAGAGCAAACTTCTTTCTTTGGGGTCAAAGGGCTATTCTATTACAAAATAAGTTATGGACACTGTAACAGACAAGTTTACAAAATGTCCTGCTAACATATGTGTGTGTTCATGTTTAGCTCTTCTCACCTTTGTCTTCCATCGATACTGTAACAGACAAGTTATCTTACGAGAACGAAGACCAAGCGAAGAATATGAAGAAGACCAGACCTTCGATTTGTATATACAAGTTGTCTCTTCAACAATTTGTATATACAGTCTTTCTCTTTCTCTCTCTCTCTCTCTCTATATATATATATATATCATCTTCATCTTCTTCATCTCAGATTTACTGCCATTGATTTGTCGTTCTCTCTCTCTCTCTCCTTTTCATCTTCTTCATCTCAGATTTGCCTTCACTGATCTGCCGTTGTGGTGGTAATGATGGGGTTAGGAGATGAAGAAATCTCTCAAATCAATAACATATATCTAAGTTGTTTGTTAGCCTTCACTAGATGTGTATAATAATATGATTTGTTTTTCTTTTTTTCTCTTTATTTGTTGTTGTTGATAATGATAATGATGATGTAGATGAAGAAATATATTGCAACAAATTGAAAAAAAAAAAAATTGACAAATAGGTGAAATAGGCTTGAACAGATAGGGAAAAAATTGAACAGATAAATAAAAAAATGAATAAATAGAAAATAATTTTGAACTAGATAAAAAAATAATTTGAATAAATAGTTGAAAAGATAAAAAAATTAAACAGACAAACATTGAACAGATAGGAAAAAACTGAACAGATAGATTTTTTTTTTGAATAGATAAGAAAAAATTTGAACGGATAAATTTTTTTTGAACAGATAGTCAACAAAAGTTAACAGATAAAAAAAAGTCAGTAGGGGTAAAATTGGAAAACAAAATGTTTTTCAAAACCAACAAAAGGATTTCTCACCAAACTATTTCACAAAAGGTGGATCTATCATTAACAAAAAAAATTCACTGAACCTATTGCCTTAGACACTCTCTAAATTGGATTTATCGCCAATTTTCTGTTAGCTAAAGCAGAAAAGTAACTTTTTAGTTAAAATTTGACTAAAAGTTTGATTATTTTTGATAAAGAAGCTTTAAATTGGGAGATTTGGATAATTTCAAATGGATAAATAGATAAAAGGGTAAACTACATGAAAATAGTAAAATCCCCATGTAACGACCCAAACCCGCTCCTATAGGTTTAGCGTCGTAACCGGTCAGTAATCCTGAGATTACCAAAGGCCTTTGAACAGATTAACATACAATAAGGGGCTGCAAAAGTAAATATATAAAACATACATAGTCCAATGAACTGTGCACACATACATGTGACAGGTAAAATAAAACTTTTATATATATACACATGACGTCATAATATAGTAGTCTTACGTCACTTGCTAATACAGATAAAACAAAAGTTATAACGATCCTGGTTTTTCCTCTCTTTATTTATTGTATTCCGGACTTGGTTCTGTGGATGTGTTATTGTCTCATTCTCATTTTCATCCTTTACTCTTTGTAGTTGAGCCTTGGGTTGTGTTGGGCAGGTTTGAAACAGGTTGGTTGTGCTTTGAAACAAAAAGTTGATGCCCAGAATTTGGTCATTATGCTCGAGCAGGGCTTTTGACGCTCGAGCGGGCCCTTTGTTGTTGCTTCTCTGCTTGAGCGGGAAGTTTGACGCTCGAGCGGGGACCATCGCCTGCAAAACTTCTGTGAGTGTGCATCCGACGCTCGAGCGGGCGTTTTGACGCTCGAGCGTGAGTCTGTGTCTGACGCTCGAGCGGGGGTTTCCACGCTCGAGCGGGGAGTGCAGTATATCAGTTCGAAGTTCGACTTTTTAGATGACTTTTTCAACTCCTTTTCTCTCTCTTGCTTTTCAAAACCCAAATTTGAGAGCCTCTCTCTCTAGATCTCAACTTCTCTCTACAAGATCATCTAGATCTATTGATCTTCTACCTTGGTCCCTTTACAAAAAGTATGGAGTTGGTCTTGCTCTTCATTTTGATCCGAAAATTTTGGTGTTTGGAGCACTTTGAGTTTTCATCATCTTCTTCCTTTGAGCTACGAAATCGAGGTAGGGATAACTACTCATTTATATGATTTTTGACATAAATTTTTAGTTATTTTGAATTAATGTTGAAGTTGGGTGATTTTGGGTGTTAGGGTTTCTAAATGTATGAAAGGGGGTTTTGTTATTTTGACTCATAAATATATATTTTGGGTCTTAAAGTGATGGTATTGTTGTTGGTTGTTGATATGGGTGCCTTTGGGTCAAAGTTGAGAAAAATGGAGGAAAGCCCTAATTTTTGTTATGAATTAATTGATATAATTAATTTAGGAATGTTGTGGAAATACGAAATTGGGGTGGAAATGATGAAATTTACATAATATGAGATAGAATGGTGGAGTTGGATTTGTTAATCACTCACTTTGAAAATGTTGAATATATATTTGTTGAGGCATTTATTATCTGTTTAGAAATAACTGCTTTGGGCTATCGGTGGAGGATAGTCTTGATTGTTGTAGACAATGCATGATGATTAGGCGAACTAAAACTAATCAATTGAATATGTCATTAAATATGACGGTTGGAATAATACATCAAATTTATGTATTGATTGATTATGTATATGATATGTGTTTTATATACATTGTATTGTGTGAGAGGAGATAAGGGGATGTACTCCAGGGTTTAGGGGAAGATAGGGGATGGACTCCTAAACCGGATATTGTTTGGAAGGAGATAGGGGATGGACTCTATCGATACAGCAAATATGTGTATCTATTGAAGTATTGATACAGCAAATCTGTATATCATATATGAAGTACGGAAGTGCTTTATTTGAGATTGATACAGCAATTATGTGTATCTATTGTGAAGTATGAAGTGTTTAATTTGAGTTGTTATCTCAATTGAAATGGAAGTACTGTTGATATGAGATGTAATCTCATTAAAGTTGTTTGGCCAGGTTCTAAGCCTCAGTTATGAATTGAGAAATTGGATAAGAAATGGAAAATGGAATGAAACATGGACACATTTGTCATGTAATTGAAATGGGTTATGAATTGATTTATGTGAGTTAAACATTTATCAAATGCTAATGTTTTAGTTATTGCTCATATTATGTTTAGCATATCTCTACTGGGCATTGGCTCACCCGATATGGGACATCATTTTCAGGTACATGTATTATGCCACCTCCAAGGACGTAGCTTGGAAGGCTTGAGGCTGTTGGACTCTTTTTTTGTTGTTTTTGTTGTATTACATGTATATCAAGCCAAGGGCTTATTTTGTGTAGAGTTAGTACTCTCTTTTTGTAACCAAGTGTTGACTTGGAAAGTTGTAAGCCCGTAGGACATTTACTTTTGTTGTCAACATGTAATACTTTTGGACTAGATACTCTGATGAATAGAAATATGTTTATTTCTCTTATGTTTATGGATATCGCGAATGCATGATTTATGGTTTATTTTGAGGGCGTTACAACTTGGTATCAGAGCGTACCGGGTTTGAATACTTTGGGTACGTGGGAAGTGATTAGTATCATAATGGGTTTGTTTCGCTTGTTAGAGATTTAGATGTAATGTTATGTACTTATGTGATAACATGCTTATGTGACTACTTGGGTATGGGATTTAGTTTCTAGGATGTTGATTGGATCCTTGGGTTTCTGTGAGTCTTGTTGGAAAAGCACTTGATCAATGCTGTTTCTAACTGGAACTCTAGTAACACCATGGGACTATCATTATCCGGAAATGAAATTCGTAAGTGCTTATGTGATTATGTACTTACGTTGAGTGAATTACTGTTGTCCATGCATTAAGACGCGAGTGTTATAGCTTCGGCATATTTGTGAATGTGCTAATATTCTTCGTTACCTTTATTAGGATGTTGAGACGAGGACATGGTGGTAGGCGAGGTAGGCCTAGGAGGCAGGAGATGCCTATACCGGATGAGATTCCGGAGCAGCAGGAGGGTGTTGGTCAGGCCAATGTGGCCGAGCTAGTAGGTCAGCAGGCCATGGGCGCCTTAGCCCGCGAGATGGCATGAGCTTTGAGGGAATCCTTGGGCATTCTCAGAGCTGAGAATCAGGTCCAGGCCTATGTTGCCGAGGCATGGCCTTCATTCCTGAAGAGGGAGTTCTTCCGGTCTAATCCGGATGAGTTTGTTGGGGATCCGAAGGAGCCACTGAAGGCTGATGAGTGGCTGGAGCAAATGACTAAGACGTTTGAGATGCTTGGCATCGAAGACGGGGCATTGAAGGTGACCTTGGCATCTTTCCAGCTTAAGGGGGATGCGGGTCAGTGGTGGAAGTTTATGAGAGGTCATGTTGGAGGGACTTGGGAGGCCTTTGTAGATGCTTTCCAGGAGAAGTTCTTGTCTCCAGCTGTCAGGGAGAAGTTGAGGGATTAGTTCTGCCAGCTTAAGCAGCTGAGTTCTTCAGTGGCCGAGTTTGAGGCCGCATTTACTAGTTTATCCAGGTTTGCACCTGAGCTTGTGGCGTCTGAAGAATGTCATTGCCTGGAATTTGAGAAGAAGTTGAGGCATGGGCTCAAGATAAGAGTAGGGGGGTCTATGACCCGGGATTATGGGCGCCTTGTAGATGCTGCGGCCTATATGGAGATTATGATGCAGCAGGAGGAGGAGGAGGAGAGGCAGAGAGGCTCCAAGAGGAGTCAGGATGGTCAGGGGGACGGTAGGAGGCAGAGGGGTTCTAACCCTTAGCAGTCCCAGAGTGCATTTGCTAGATCGACCTTTCTAGTGCCGAGTGCAGGCTCTAAGAGAGGCAGTCAGGGAGACGTGACTTGTTACAAGTATGGTCAGCTGAGCCATAAGTCTCTAGCTTGCCCGCAGAGGGGAGGAGGTCAGAGAGTAGCTTCATCTTCGACTCGACCTCAGAGCCAGAGTCAGGGTAGAGGCCAGCCGCTCTCTTGTTACCAGTGTGGTCAGGCGGGGCACCTGAAGAGGTTTTGCCCGCAGTTGAGTGGCACATCTGGTGCATCTGGGCCGAGGCAGAGTTTTCAGCCAGCTCAGTCAGTTCAGGCCTCAAGGGCCAATCAGGGGGCTTCATCGTCCCAGTCTGTGCAGTAGCCTTTTGCTCCTAGAGATAAGCAGGTAGATCAGGGGCCTACAGGGCGTGTGTATGCTGTTACCGCGCAGGATCTTGTACCAGCTTCATCTATTGTGAGAGGTACCTTTTTGTTTTGCAACTCGGTTGCCAATGTGTTGATTGATACGGGTGCATCCCATTCTTTTATATCTGCTGCATTTGCATCTATTTTGGGGCTGGAGTTGGCACAGTTAGCATCTCCTATTTGTGTAGTATCACCTGTTGGGGGTGAATTGATTTTGAAACAAGGGTGTTGGGGCTGTGATATAGAGGTCGCCGACCGCCGGCTTCCATTTTCTTTTATAGTTATAGCTATGTCGGGTTTTGATGTTATTTTGGGTATGGACTGGCTATCATCATACCGGGTAGTTATCGATTGTTACCGCCAGAGGGTCACAGTATGTACCTTGAGCGGGGATTGTTTCCATTTCTTGGGGGATCGGGTTGGTAGTGTGTTGCCACCGGTGTATGATCCGCGAGGGCGGAGTGAGCTTAGTGGTCTTCTCGCTAGCCTTTTGAGTAGTGAGTGTGATGAGACCCAGATTGTATTGCCGAGAGTGGTTTGTGAGTATTCGGAGGTTTTTCTCGAGGATCTCGTTAGTTTGCCACCTCACCGAGAGATTGAGTTCTCTATCGATTTAATGCCCAGCACGGCGCCGATTTCTATGGCACCTTACCGTTTTGCCCCAGCCGAGTTGAGTGAATTGAAGGTTCAACTCCAGCAATTGCTAGATAAGGGCTTTATTCGCCCTAGTGTTTCACTGTGGGGAGCACCGGACCTCTTTGCTAAAAAGAAAGATGGTGCCTTGAGACTTTGCATCGATTACCGAAAATTGAATCGGGCTACGGTTAAAAATAAATACCCTATGCCTCGTATAGATGATTTGTTTAACCAGTTGAAGGGGTCCCGTTGTTTCTCTAAGATAGATTTGAGATCGGGTTACCACCAGTTGAGGGTCAGAGAGGAGGATATTCCGAAGACGGCATTCCATACGCGGTATGGCCATTATGAGTTTCTGGTGATGCCTTTTGGGCTCACCAATGCACCGGCAGTATTTATGGACTTGATGAACCGGATATTCCGGGAATTCTTAGATCGTTTTGTAGTCATTTTCATGGACGACATTCTGATTTATTCACCTTCTGAGGAGGAGCACGAGGAACACTTGAGAGTGGTGCTTGAGTTGCTTAGAGCCCATAGGCTGTATGCCAAGTTTGGGAAGTGTGAATTCTGGCTAAGAGAGGTTAAGTTCTTAGGCCATGTGATTTCCGAGGAAGGGGTGTCTGTTGATACATCCAAGATAGAGGCAGTGTAGGATTGGGCACAACCTAAGAGCGTTTTTGAGATCCGCAATTTTCTGGGATTAGCTGGGTATTACCGCCGGTTTGTGAAAGATTTCTCCAGGCTAACTTCACCGTTGACTAGATTGACGCGTAAAGGGGTCAAATTTGTATGGAGTGAGACTTGTGAAAAGTCATTTCAAGAGTTGAAAGTTAGATTGACCACCGCTCCGGTTTTGATTATCCCGGAGAGAGGTTTGGGTTACGCGGTTTATTATGATGCCTCACGAAAGGGTTTGGGTTGTGTGCTGATGCAAGAGGGGAAAGTGGTAGCCTATGGCTTACGTCAGTTGAAAATACACGAGAGGAATTACCCTACTCATGACCTAGAGTTAGCAGCTGTGATTTTTGCTTTAAAGATTTGGAGGCACTACCTTTATGGTGAGAGATTCGAGGTATTCTCGGATCATAAGAGTCTGAAGTATCTGTTTACACAGAGGGACTTGAATTTGAGGCAGAGAAGATGGATGGAGTTCATTGAGGATTACGACTTCAAGTTGTACTATCACCTGGGTAAGGCCAATGTTATGGCTGACGCCCTTAGCAGGAAATCCATTAGTGATGTAGCTTGTGTAGCCATCCGGGAGTGGGAGATGTTGGGTGCACTTGGGGAGTTTGATTTGCTTCTGGGCGAATCCGTTGAGGCTGCGGCCTTGTTTTCTGTTGTTGCGTAGCCTACACTTGTGACTCGAGTGTTAGAGGCACAGAGAGGTGACCTTGAGGTAGAATTCCTCCGAGAGAAGATCTCCAGTGGGAAGGTTGAGAAGGGTTTAACTGTGTATCCCGACCTGAGTGTGAGATACCGAGACCGTTTGTTTGTGCCGGAGTCTTGCCGAGAGGAGGTACTCCGAGAGTTTCACCATTCATGCCTTGCGGTGCATCCGAGAGGCACCAAGATGTATCGTGATTTGGGTCGCCAGTTTTGGTGGCGAGGTATGAAGAAGGATGTGGCAGTGTTCGTGTCTAAGTGCCTTACTTGTTAGTAAGTGAAGGCCAAGCATCAGAGACCAGCGGGTTTGTTGCAACCCTTACCTATTGCCGAGTGGAAGTGGGAGCACGTCACTATGGACTTCGTTGTAGGTCTTTCGAGGACTCAGCGGGGTAGTGATGCTATTTGGGTGGTTGTAGACCGGTTGACCAAGTCGGCGCACTTTATCCCTATGCGCGTGAGAGATTCGGCAGATCATCTTGCCGACTTGTATATTCGGGACATAGTAAGGTTGCACGGGGTCCTAGTGTCGATCGTCTCAGATAGAGATCCTCATTTTACTGCTAGGTTGTGGCAGAGTTTGCAGAGTGCCTTGGGCACTAGATTGACCTTTAGCACGGCTTATCATCCTCAGACTGACGGGTAGTCTGAACGCACTATTCAGATCCTTGAGGATATGCTTCGAGGTTGCGTCCTTGACTTTAGTGAGTCGTGGGAGAGGCACTTGCCCTTGGTGGAGTTTGCCTACAACAACAGTTTTCAGTCGAGTATTGGTATGGCACCATTTGAGGCCTTGTATGGCCGACCTTGTAGGTCTCCGGTTTGTTGGGCCGAGGTGGTGATGCACCTTTGTTGGGCCCGGAGTTGGTGAGGGAAACGACGGAGAAAGTTGAGCTTATCCGTAGGAGGCTTGTTACAGCCTAGAGTCGCCAAAAGAGTTATGCCGATCGTAGGAGGAGGCCTTTGGCATTTGAGGCGGGTGATCATGTGTTTCTGAAAATATCACCCAGGCGGGATTTGATGAGGTTTGGGAAGAGTGGGAAGTTGTCCCCTCGGTTTATCGGTCCCTTTGAGATCCTTGAGAAGATTGGGGAGGTTGCATACAGTATAGCCTTGCCACTGCAGTTGTCCGGGGTGCATGACGTGTTTCATGTTAGTATGCTTCGGAAGTATGAGCCGGATCCATCGCATGTATTGGATTGGACCGACTTAGAGGTAGATGAGGATGCCTCATATGAGGAGAGACTGGTTCGGGTCTTGGATAGGCGAGAACAAGTCTTGCGAGGCAAGACCATTCCTTTGGTTAAGGTTTTGTAGAAACATCACGGAGTGGAGGAGGCCACTTGGGAACGTGAGTTGGAGGTCCGTGAGAAATATCCGGACTTGTTTGTTAATGTGTAATCATGTTCTGGAAATTTTGTAATATTAATGAACTTTAAGAGCATTGAATATGTCTTAAGTTGTAAAACATTGTATATGTTTTGATTTATGGAAGTATTATAGAACTTGCCTTGAAAAGGAAGTTTATTTTAACTTTGCATATGTTAATACTGTTTTAGAAATGCAAATATATTGATTGGCATTGGATATGTTATAGAATTGTGGAAAATAAGTTGAAATTGGTAAATTTCAAGGGAAAAGCATGTTGATAATGCATATTGAGTTATATATTGTGATTTGCCTCTTGAAAAGAGATGGGATGACCGGCATTGGGTCAAGTTGATGAATGTTGAGTTGTAATACTGTTGAGAATTGAGAAAAACATGTTTTTTTTTTTGAAAACTTGTACTTAATTTTGGGGACGAAATTCCATAAGGGGGGGAGGTTATAGCGATCCTGGTTTTTCATCTCTTTATTCATTGTATTCCGGACTTGGTTTCGTGGATGTGTTGTTGTCTCATTCTCATTTCCATCCTTTACTCTTTGTAGTTGAGCCTTGGGTTGTGTTGGGCAGGTTTGAAACAGGTTGGTTGTGCTTTGAAACCAAAAGTTGATGCCTAGAATTTGGCCTTTACGTTCGAGCGGGAGTTTTGACGCTCGAGCGTGACCCTTTGATTTTGTTCCTCCGCTCGAGCGGGGAGTTTGACGCTCGAGCGGGGACCATCGCCTGCAAAACTTCTGTGAGTGTGCATTCGACGCTCGAGCGGGCGTTTTGACGCTCGAGCGTGAGTCTGTGTCTGACGCTTGAGCGGGGATTTCCACGCTCGAGCGGGGAGTGCAGTATATCAGTCCGAAGTTCGACTTTTTGGATGACTTTTTCAACTCATTTTCTCTCTCTTGCTTTTCAAAACCCAAATTTGAGAGCCTCTCTCTCTAGATCTCAACTTCTCTCTACAAGATCATCTAGATCTATTGATCTTCTACCTTGGTCCCTTTACAAAAAGTGTGGAGTTGGTCTTGCTCTTTATTTTGATACGAAAATTTTAGTGTTTGGAGCACTTTGAGTTTTCATCATCTTCTTCCTTTGAGCTACGAAATCGAGGTAGGGATAACTACTCATTTATAAGATCTTTGACATAAATTTTTAGTCATTTTGAATTAATGTTGAAGTTGGGTGATTTTGGGTGTTAGGGTTTCTAAATGTATGAAGGGGGGTTTTGTTATTTTGACTCATAAATATGTATTTTGGGTCTTAAAATGATGGTATTGTTGTTGGTTGTTGATATGGGTGCCTTTGGGTCAAAGTTGAGAAAGAGGGAGGAAAGCCCTAATTTTTGTTATGAATTAATTGATACAATTAATTTGGGAATGTTGTGGAAATACGAAATTGGGGTGGAAATGATGAAATTTGCATAATATGAGATAGAATGGTGGAGTTGGTTTTGTTAATCACTCACTTTAAAAATGTTGAAGACAATGCATGATGATTAGGCGAACTAAAACTAATCAATTGAATATGTCATTGAATATGACGGTCGGAATAATACATCAAATTTATGTATTGATTGATTATGTATATGATATGTGTTTTATATACATTGTATTGTGTGGGAGGAGATAGGGGATGTACTCCACGGTTTAGGGGAAAATAGGGGATGGACTCCTAAACTGGATATTGTTTGGGAGGAGATAGGGGATGGACTCTATCGATACAGCAAATATGTGTATCTATTGAAGTATTGATACAACAAATCTATGTATCATATATGAAGTACGGAAGTGTTTTATTTGAGATTGATACAGCAATTATGTGTATCTATTGTGAAGTATGAAGTGTTTAATTTGAGTTGTTATCTCAAGTTGTTTGGTCAGGTTTTGAGCCTCAGTTATGAATTGAGAAATTGGATAAGAAATGGAAAATGGAATGAAACATGGACACATTTGTCATGTAATTGAAATGGGTTATGAATTGATTTATGTGAGTTAAACATTTATCAAATGCTAATGTTTTAGTTATTGCTCATATTATGTTTAGCATATCTCTACTGGGCGTTGGCTCACCCTATATGGGACATCATTTTCAGGTACAGGTATTATGCCACCTCCAAGGACGTAGCTTGGAAGGCTTGAGGCTGTTGGACTCTTTTTTTTGTTGTTTTTGTTGTATTACATGTATATCAAGCCAAGGGCTTATTTTGTGTAGAGTTAGTACTCTCTTTTTGTAACCAAGTGTTGACTTGGAAAGTTATAAGCCCGTAGGGCATTTACTTTTGTTGTCAACATGTAATACTTTTGGACTAGATACTCTGATGAATAGAAATATGTTTATTTCTCTTATGTTTATGGATGTCGCGAATGCATGATTTATGGTTTATTTTGAGGGCGTTACAAAAGTGGGACTTAACCCATTATACAAATAGTCAAAAATTGTACGATAGTCACAAAAGAAAACAAAACGAGAATTTAAACATCGTTCCCAAAACATGATCACTTGACTTGACTTAATTCGGAACCTCCTCGGGAGGCATAAAGGGTGGCCGACAAAACGGAATTTCAAGAGATCATCATTGAGTCTGGCCACGCGCCTGATCACCTACATATATAAATAATACAGTGAGCGGAAGCCTAATGAATAATAACAGAGTAAAGGGGTTTAATGAATGATATCTATAACGGATTGAGAAAACAGAACTCATAACGGAAACATATTCAGAATTGGTAGTTAATCATACGAGGTACATCCATTAGCCCTAGCAGAAATAGTTGACCCATAAAGGGACGGCTATAAAAGGCATACAGTTGACTCATGTGCACGAAGACGGTACAGTTGGCTCATGAGATGTACAGTTGGCCTATAAATGGGATGTATATGAAAAGATCCATAACAGTTGGCTCATGAGACGTATAGTTGGCCCATAATTGGGACGTAACAGAACAGATAACAAATGTCATTTGAAGCTAATGATGAAACGAGTACATCTAGAAACATTGGACAATTATTCATTCATACAGAAAATAATATTTCAGAAAACATTTCATCTTATGTGATTCAGAAAATACTTATAAATTGAACATGGCTTTACAAAGTTATTACCCACAGTTGGTTCCAAAGGTAGACAGACAGAGCAGACAGATCAATAGCTTATGGCGCGTGACCTACACATCATAACAGATTTACATATTGAAACACACACTTAGATAGTTCTTAACTTATTTTATCTTGGTCTTAGTGTGTTTCTAAATCTTAACCTCATTATTATGTCTGAATTAGGGTTTAAGCATGGCTAGGATGCAATGAGAATGCCAAAATGTGATTCAAAATACTTGGGCAAATTTGCTAAAAATAGGGTCCTCGCTTGAGCGCAGCTTCCTTCGCTTGAGTGGAGGTTCAAAAATAAAAGTGGTCGCTTGAGCGCAACTTAGGTTGCTCGAGCAGTTTGTAAGCTCTGTAAAAGTACTGGTTGCTAGATTTTTCCACATGACGGGCGCTCAATGGTCGCGCGAGCGTGTGACTGAGGTCTTCGCTCGAGCGCGACTCTTGTCGCTCGAGTAGTCTGCAAAATGTTGTAAACTTCTAGGAGCATGAAATTTATGCTCGAGCCAACTTTTGGTCGCTCAAGCGAGAGTGCAAAAAAAAGAGTAGTCGCTCGAGCGCAGGTTTTGTCGCTCGAGCGGAGAGGCAGAATCAGGAATTTCCAGATTGCTCTTCTAAGTTCAAAACTCACATTCAAAGCTACAAATCGTGTTCTTTTGGGCCAAAAACTTGAGGAAACACTTGTAAACTGATAAAACATGGTGAATTAAAAATTATTTCGCAAAATTAAGCCCAAAAGCTTTGTCAATTGTTCAAAACTCAAACTTGAAATTGTGAAAACATATCATTACATATCATATATGTAAAAATGCAAGTTCAAAGCTTTCAAAACATAATGAAATGAGGTGTTTAACTCAAAAACATGTTGAATTCCTAGAACAAGTCCAAAATGAGGACATGCAAGAGGAAATTCTTTGAATTCAACTTCAAAATCATGAGAATTATGTATGCATACAAGATATACTCCCAAAACCATTTATCTAAGCTTGGTTCTTGCATTATACAACTTAATTCTTTGAATTCAAGTGTTAAGTGACTCAATTCCAAAGCTCAAAGGTTGAATTCTTACCTTAGATGATCAATGATGCTCTAAATGATCAATTGTTTGAAGTTCCAAGCCAAACCTCCAAGTTCTCTAGCAATCCACTTAATTTGAGCTCAAATTCCTCCTCTCTCTCTCCTCCACATTTTAAGCATGAAGATGAGGGAATGGAAGTGTAAACTAAAGGCCTAAGTCAACAATGTGCCTTATATAGGCTTGATTACTGATACATAATTAAAGGCTAATCAATTGATATTTTTAACTCTAATTATTTGGTTCTGAATCGAATTTCAATTGAACCTACCATAATGTTCTAAAAATTCCAAATAACTCATAAATCAAGTCAATTTCATGATCGGATGCCATTAAGGCCTTTAATTCGCAGAATAAAATAGAAACACAAATAGATATTCCTACAATAAACAGATAGAAACACATATAATGCAATACACATGCAATTAATTCAAAATTTCATCTCAATTACTTATTAGGCTTATTTAATCATGGATTACCTGTTAATCATGGGTTGGGGTTATTACACCCCATAACCTCGGTAGTAAAATTCCCAAAAGCATCAACGTTGAGAGCACCACCTATTAGGATGTACAAGCTCAACATCAACGGGACTGCTAAAGGCAATCTTGAAACTGCCAGTGGTGGTGGCCTCATAAGAGATAGCTTGGGCAATTGAGTGATACGTTTTAGTATAAATATTGGCACCACAATTAGTATTTTTGCTGAAACTTGGGCATTTCGTGATTGTCTCAAATTGGCACTTGATAATGGCATTAACAACCTCCTAATAGAAGTTGATGCTATTAACCTCATTCAAGCGATCATGGGTAAATCAAATGGGAACCAACATCTTCATAACTTGGTTTATGATTGTAGGTACCTGCTGGAGCAGTTGAGCATCTGCTCAATTGATCACATCTTTAGAGAAGTAAGGGTGTTTTGGAAAGATGGTTAAAAGCTACTTTTTTGGCTTTCTTTTGGCTTTTTTGTGAGAGAATGAAGTGAGTTAAAACTTGGGAAGTGGCTTTTAATCCACTTCCCAAAATAAGTTGTAAATGCTTGTACGGACTCACTAGCAAATCATGTAGCTAAAATGATTAACGGATTGCACATTTTCCACTACCAGCCACATTTTATTGCAAGTCAATTGTATGATGATGCTAGTGGAGCTATTTATCTTAGAACTATGTACTTATACTCTTAATTTTCAATGAAGTTCCCTTTAACCTAAAAAAAAAAAAAAAAAAAAACTGCATAAATTTTATCTCTTATCTTATATTAGTCCTAATAATTTTAATTTGTTCATTTTAATATTTATTTTTAGATTTTGTGTCAATTTAATTTAATTAATAATGCTGATTAGGGAATTTGAAGAAAATAGTCACCAAATTGGTTGAGGTTAACCTATCGAGTTGCATGAGTTTACAATTTTCTATATAAAATTTTAACACATGCCATTAATGTGCACATTTAAAAAAAAAAAAAAAAAAAAAACTAACATTGTAATCAATTTGACTAAATTAAGATAAAATCATAAATTCATAATCAAAATCAAGCTAATTAAAATTATGAAAACCTATAAAAAATAAGGACTACTAATGTAATTTATCCTAAATAAAATGACGTATTAAATAGGGTAAATGATAGTGGTTTTCTTCACATTTGAAAAAAATATAACAAATTGTATAATTTTAGCATAGTTATACCAATTTGCTCTTTAATAAGATTAAAAATATACATTTTAATATAAAAAAGATAACAACATTAGTGTTTCATACATCCTACTAACTAATTCTAGATGAAAAACATCTTTAAGTATTATATGAATAAAATTTTAAAAAAATTTAATATAATTATGTCAAATTTATGATATTTATTATATTTTATAAACTTCAAAGAAGTCAGCATAATTTACCCTATTAAATATTGTGGGGGCCGAATAAATGTGTATTCAGAAGAGGTTCAACCAGAATGCCAAGAATGCTGGTAAGGCTAACTCGGCGTGACCAAACCCATCTGAACAAGAACAATGCCGAGTAAAATCCAGCCCGTGGGCCGAATATGCCGAAAAGATTTTGACGTACCTAGGGGTCCTAGATATGATGATGAATGGTGATAATGAAAAGGTGGGCCCTTGGAGAGCAATATAAAAAGGAGAAGCATCAGCTAAAGAGAGGTATGTGAGAATATACAAGATAACTTGAGATAGAAATAAATTAGAAGAATATTGATTTGTCCGTCGGAGTGCTAATTTCAGCACCCTCGACCGGAGTGTTCATTCATTTTTCAGGTAGCAATCGAAAGATCAAGAGTGTCTAACTGGATTCAAGAGTATCTCCAAACCACTTCACCAAAATTGGTACCGTCTGTAGGAATACTCAAGTGCATCCATGGCAGGCGTGACAGATGATCCTTCGATAGTTCTTGACGATGTTACACGAAGAGATGACATTACTCCAAGAAACATGCTTGGATTAGACAATATCATCGTGAGACGGGCCCTGAACTTTGACCCAGTAGCTCAAACCTCACCATCAACTTTTGTGTAGGAGATTGTGTAGACGATCATGGATCAAGCAAAACGAAACGAATAGCGTCTAGAAGATATGATGGCCGAGAAGGAGCGCTTGCGTAAGGAATTGACCTCAGAGTTAGCCGAATCCCAACAGGTCGCACGCCATAATCGGGGTCGATCCCCAGAAAAGAAGAAGGATGGTCGACGATGTCGACTTAGGAAACATGATAATGATAGTGATTCGGACGCAGGTACCCAGAAAGAAGGGGCAAGTTGATGTACCTAGCGCATCTGAAGGAAGTCCATATGTACGGCACAGGTGAGGGAAATGAAGTGATGATTCGGATGAAGAGGACAGATACGACCCTTTCGTATGACACATTGCAAGGGTTGTGCTACGTAAAAAGTTCAAAGCATCGATATTCACCCTATACGACGAAAAATCAGATTCCACTAACTACATTCGTCATTATAAACAAGCGATGACGTTGCATGCTGATGATGAAGCCCTCATGTGTCGAATGTTTCCAAGTAGCCTGGGACCGTTGGCCGTCAGATGGTACCATAAACTACAGCTGGCGTTAATAAAAAGCTTTCATCTGCTTCAAAAATCCTTCAAGACAAGATTCATCACCAACGAAGTTCAGCCAAAAGCAAGCTGACTCTCTCTGGGCAATGCAAATTAACCCAGAAGAGACCCTCCGTGAGTATTCAGCGCACTATTAAGAGTGTTTTAACTTGGTGGATGATGCCTGCAATGATTCCATAGCCATTACTGCCTTTAGGATGGGATTACACCCTGATAGTCCTTTCCGCAGTTCGTTGACCAGACGGCCTCCCAAAACAGTCTGGGTACTAATGAAGAAAGTTGAGGAGTACTATAAGGTGGAAGACGATGCCCTGTGCATCAAGGTCGGATAGAAAGTGATTAAATCAACTCCATCTGGTTTGGTTTAGCCGATAAGCGCCGTGCCATCAAGGAGCCCCGAACCTCGGACTTGGGCTAAACGAGACAACTGGCGTGATTCGCGCTGTTCAAGTGGGCAGTGTTCGCGCCGTTCAAACGAACAATGTCAAGTGGATAGCAGGTGCACAAGACGTTCGGGCAAGAAGTATACAGAATTTGCGGAGCCGATCAGTAAGATCTTACCCAAAGTCTAACATCTTCCGTTCTTTAAGTGGCTGTCCAAGATGATGGAACCTTCTGATACAAAGAGAAGGGATAAGCGGTGCGAATATCACAAGGACCATAGCCACGATACTAACAACTGTTATGCACTGAAGGACCACCTAGAGAAGTTGGTACAAGACGGCGGCTGGTGCAACATGTCCGAAAGAACAATCCATCGAACACGGTAGCCCTACGACCGGATTCACCTCCACTTGGTGTAATTCACATGATATACAGCCTTCCGTTGTTAGCCGAGGTACAGACAATTCAGTTGCAACCTAGCCTGCCCAAGCCAATCACAACAGCCAAACGGCCCCATGAAACTAACAAGATTAGCTTCGATGACACCAACCTAGATGGAGTAACTCTCCCCCATGCTGATTCCCTCGTCGTCGAGCTACGCATGAACAGATTCATAGTTGAGCGTGTTGTCATCGATCAAGGAAGCACCTTAAAAATAATGTATTACAAGACGTTTGTTAAACTTGGCTTCATTGATTCAAATTTATTACCGGCCAATTACCCATTGTTCGGCTTCAATGCCAATCCCAAGTATCTCTTGGACAAGATCACATTACCAGTACGGGTGGGTACCAAATCAGTAGACGTGGAATTTCTGGTCGTCAAACTCCCGTTATCATACAATCTTATCATGGGAAGGACTTGGTTGCACACTATGCAGGTTGTGCCAATAACCTACCATCAACTACTCCACTTTCCAACTGAATATGGCATTGAGCAAATTCGGGGCTCCCAGAAATCAGCACAGGCATGCTATCTTATTGTTGTTGCAAAGAGGCCGAAGGAACTGGAAGTGAACTCGATTGAAATACCAGATCGAGAGAGCCTCGAGGACATTGGGAAAATCCCCAGCGACAAGGCAATTGAAGACCTTGATCGGATCAAAATCAATGGGAGTCCTGACAAATTCTTTATGAACGGCACTTCCCAAAACGAAGTTGACAAACGCTAGTTGGTGTCCTTCTTACTCAGTAACCTCGACGTGTTTGCGTGGACACCATACGAGATGCTGGGGGTGGATCCAGTCGTGGCCCAGCACCGTTTGAACGTCGATCCAAAACTCAAACAAATCATTCAGAAAAGTTGACGGTCAGCCTCGGCACATGCATCGGCCGTTGTTGATGAAGTTGACAGATTGCTTGATGCTGGGACAATTTGTAAAGTCACTTATCCTACGTGGCTGTCCAATACCATGGTTGTAAATAAGAAAAATGGATCTTGGCGCGTTTGTGTCGATTTCATGGACTTGAACAGGGTCTGTCCAAAGGATTGTTTTCCTCTTCTCAGAATCGACCAACTTGTGGAGGTAACGACACATCATCAGCGCATGAGCTTCTTGGATGCCTACAGGGGTTATCACCAAATTGCTATGCATCCGGAGGATCAAGAAAAGACCGCATTCCTCACCTCAAGGGGAACCTATTGCTACAAGGTCATGCCCTTCGGATTAAAGAATGCGGGGGTAACTTACCGGAGACTGGTTACCACTATGTTCAAGGAACAACTCGGCCGCACCATGGAAGTATACATCGATGACATGGTGGTGAAATCCAAAGAAAAGCACGCCCATCTAGTCGATTCAGCAGAGGCCTTCGGCATTCTCCAAAAGTACAAGATGAAACTGAACGTCTCGAAATGTGCATTCGGCATCGGATCCGGCAAGTTTCTCAGCTATATTGTCAACCATAGCGGAATAGAGGCCAACCCGAGGTAGATCCCAACAATTCTAGAACACAGCTCCCCTCGGTCGGTCAAAGAAGTTTTGAAGTTGATGAGAATGGCCGCTTTCTTCAATAGGTTTATCAGCCGTTCCTCAGATCGCTACCGACAATTTTTTCACACACTTCGGCAGGGCAAAGCATTTGAATGGACCCCTAAGTGTTAGGCTGCGCTAGACGGCTTGAAAACTTATCTTTGATCAGTACAACTCTTGGTAACCCCATCGGCAAATGATCCACTCATCTTGTATCTGGCGATATCCGACCATGTGGTTAGCGCCGTGTTACTAAAGGAAGAACTTGGGGAGCAGCAACCAATTTACTATGTAAGCAAGGCAATGATCAACGCCGAAACACGATACCTACCACTGGAAAAGCTCATCCTTGCTCTTGTGATGGCTGCAAGAAAGTTGATGCACTATTTTCAGGCTCATACCATAGGTGTATTAATGGACTATCTTCTCCGGTCAGCGCTCCGTAGGTCAGAAGCATCAGGGCGAGTCTCAAAATGGGCTTTGGAACTCGGCTAGTATGATATCTAGTTTTTGCCTAGAACGACCATCAAGGGACAGGTGCTCGCCAACTTTGTAGCCGAGTTCACAGGTGTAGACGCGCCTCGGGTGAGGGCCTCCGTGCTACAGTTCGGACTCAATTTGTCACGGTTCTTAATCTGAACCAAAGAATCCAAATCCGGCAAATCGTTTTGAGAAAACAGATTTTTAGAAAAGAAGTGCCAAACATGGACTGCTTTGCCAGATACAGAGTCGCCACCTAAATATTTTTTTAATGGGGGGAACTTAGGAAACCCTGACTCGTTTGCCAAAGGCCACGTATCCGTCATCACCAAAGTTGCCTCGGCTCGGGAACTTGGGTACGATTGGGGAAGGTCAGCTATGAGCACCCCCTCTCGCCTGATCCAAAGATCGGCCTCTACTAACCATGATATCTTGTTTTGAAAACGTTATGTGCCCTTATTTCGATTATTAGCCTAGATTTACTATGTGATGCGTACAACACAAAAGTATAGACTAGATCGCCTAAGTTAGAACAAAGTATTGCATATTCGCTCATTTGAAAGATGGTTTGAAATTTGCTACTCGTAAGTAGGTTAAAACATGGATTTCAACGAGTTGTTCCAACTCAAACAATCCAACCTTCACCCACAGGCATTTAGGCAGTTAATCAAATAAGCATCTAGCCACATGGTAAGCATGCTGTCATGTTAACATTCACACTCATGCGAGATGCTAAAGCATAAAAAGCTTACCTAGTACTCCAAGCCAAAACAGAAACTAGTTAGTAATCAAATGCATGATCCTAGGTCATGTTAAGTGGCTAATGCAACGCATACAGAATGTCACTAGAATAGGCTCGGCTAATCCTAGGATGGCATGTGGGATGCAACAAGCAGCACGTATTCAAGTTAGATTTGGAATACTATGCTGTTAGCATGATGCGCCGAGCCAGGTGCATGCAATACTGATGAATGATGCACGCATGCATAGCATAAGGATGCTAATTTAGATATGTCCTAATACTAACCATCAAAGCAGGTAAGTAAAAGAGAGAAAGAAGTGGGGGTTGGAAGACATGCACACACGCACCCACACTTATTACACGTACGCCCTCACTCGGAGGGACCGAAAGAATAATACAGATTTAACTAATCTACAAGCTAATTAAATATTACAGACTAATTAAACTAGTTAAGCAAATTAACTAATTTAATAAAACAGTAAACAGCCTCGGGAAGAGGGCTCAATGCGATGCGTGTTCGGCTCCGCTCGGAAGTCCACTGCCATGCACAAGTTGCCTCTGTCCACACTGTTTTCCTTCTCTGATTATTGCAAAATTCCCAAGGTGCACTCTATGAACCCTGTGGGATACCACCGGCCAAGGGAAATGGTCACCGGCCAAAGGAAATGATCACCGGCCACTGGTTAAGCTATCAGCCACCAATTGTTGGTCGGTCGGCACTAAAGATGGCCGGCCGGCCAAATCTTCCTGCAGAATCTTGTTTTGACAGCAGCAGAGGGCAAAACAGGGCATAGCAATGCATTCCAAGCAAATGTGTGCACCAACACATCCCTTATCATGTTTGTGACTCAAAGGGACATGGTTCTCGGTTCTCAGACCACCAATCGTGCATTTCGATGCGTGATGGCCCAAGAAACCAAGTTATGCACTTTGATTTCAAATGAAATGCACATAAACAAACAAGGAGCTCAACCTCTATCATACTTAATTCAAGAGGCTAAGCATGCATGTCAATGCGATGCAACCTAGACATATGAGCTAGTATGCAACATGAACAATGCAAACAAGCATATAAGGCATGTGACAATCATGCTAACCAATAAGTATGCCAAATACAATGGGGATGTTCAAGCATGCAAGCAAGCATGTGACTTCATTCAATCATGCCACAACACATGGAGCAAACATGTTAAACAACCTAAACATGTGACAACACACAAGTATGCAACAACACACAAGGTGAGCATGCAGCAACATGCGAACTATGGACTTAAACTAATTTGGGCAGCTCTATACTAAACCCAAAATAGTGGCCAACATGCTCAAGAATGAAGGTAAAATAACATGCAAACATGCATGCGCACAAGGACCAACACTTAGGCATATAGAAATGACTCTCAAGCACACTTAAGAGGATGCAAACATGGACAAATGGCATGCATTATAAGCTCTGAAAATCATGTTATAAAGGTGCCAAACCAAGTAAACAAGACAAGCTAAACATGCAACAATGGTCCAAGATTCAAGGAAAGCCTAAGGGGCTTAAACCATGGCTAAGTCAAACAAGCCTCACAAAGCTAAAAGGACTTAAAACAGGTCCAAGGCAGACCTAAACAAAGCTAAGGACACACCTAGATGGCATCTAAGTGGTCTAAACATGCAAGCATACAAAAGAGGCCACACATGGAGCATAAGATGACAACCTTGTAAAGCATCAAAGGGACATCAAATGTAAGCATACAAGCATACCATGAGGACTGGAATGGTGCTATAAGTAATGGCAAACCACTGAAATGATGCAAGGATGGCATGCTAGAGGGGTCAATGCTCAAGGCATACAAGAGAGTTTGCATGGTAGCTATACAAAGCAAAGCATGGACAACCCAACTGACCAAAAACAGACCTTTAGCATGCTAAAATAAGCATAAAAGCTTCACAAAGCTTGGCCAAAAACATGCTAGAACAAGGCTCAAAGCACAAAACATGTTAAGGCTAAAACATGGCCTTACAAGACAAGTATGCAAGGCATGCAAGATGTGTCTAAACCAACTCACAACAATGCTATATCATGGCAAGATAAGCATAAAAAACAGTTAGGACATGGCCAACATGAACCTAAACTAGATGCTCACACATGAGGCTTAAAAGGCCATTTTCAAGGACAATAAGGAGAGGGGGTGGCCCTCTCCTTCTTAGGACCTTGAGGCACCATCCTCACCACTGAAATCCCTCAAGATTTCAATGGTGAGGAGGCCCAAACAAAGTGGTCCTGGAGCTCACCAAAATAGCACAAAAATAGGGCCTAACAAGGCTTATGAGGGGTCAAACAACCCCAAATAACAAAACATTCTTAAACAACTATTTAAAGCACTCAAAAAAAAGACTTTTATTAGTTATACACAAAGTCTAAAAACAGTTGCAAGATTGGTTAAAAAGCTATGCAAAAATGGGGAATAAAGGGTGAAGTTCTTACCCTTGATGACCCTCTGGTTCTTCAAGCTTGAATCCACTCAAGAACACCAAGAACAGCTCCCCAGCACCTCAGTAACCAAGGTAAGGTGTAATGGTAGGTGTTTGTGCACAAAACTAAGACTAAACACACACAAGGCAAAAGAGAGAGATATAGAGATAGAATAGCTACAACTATGAACTAACCCTAACTCAGAGCTCCCTTTGTATTTTTTTGTAACCCTAATGGAGGGAGAAGAGGCTCCCTCTTATAGACAATCCCTCTTGCAAAGCTTCCCAAGTAAGCTAGTCAAGAGGGAAATCCCTCCATACACGTGTATGGAGGGGAGCAAAGGTGTATGCCAGCTAGCACAGCTGGCATAAAAATATCTGCAAAAGCAGATGCACAGTGGTCGGCCGGCCAAAAATGCAATTTGACCAAAATAGATGGCCGGTCGACTACAAAGAGTGCCGGTCGGCCAAACATTTGGCCGGTGGCAACAAGCAGTGGCCGGTGGCCTCAAGCCATGGCCGGTGATGTGTGGGGATGGTCAACAAGCCATTCCCTGCCCTTAAAGGCAAAACACAAGTGTTTGGTGCAAAACCAGACACAAAACAGTCGAATCGAGAGATCCTGAGGCACGGCGCGTGGCCGAAACCTCCGGGAACTCAAGACAAACACGAACATGGGTGATCACCGAGTGTTCAAACGGTGATGTCCAAGTCTTGAGGACGGTCAAAAATGGGGTGTCTACAATAGGATGCCATGCCGACTTCAAGTCCGATCAAGTCCAACCTAAACCCGACTGGCGAATATATGTTGGAGGCATTTGGCAAATGTATTGTGATGGATCATCCAACCAACGTGGCAGCGGGGCAAGCGTAGTAATCATGACCCCCAAAGGGGTAATAATCGAGTAGGTGGTCAAATTGGGCTTTAATGCATCAAATAACGAGGTCAAATACAAAGCATTGCTAACTGGCCTTCGTAATGCACTTCACCTTAGTGCACCGTGGTTACTTGTTTTCTGTGACTCGAAGTTAGTCATCAACCAATTGAAAGGGGAATATGCAGCTAAAAATGACCGCATGGCAGCCTATATAAAAACGGCGAATTCCTAGCTCACAAAATTCAACCACTACGAGTTGAATCAGATAACTCGGGATCAGAACAAGCATGCAGATGCCCTTGCTTGCCTAGCCTCCGCCATTAACTCAGAAGTCAAATGAAGAATTAAAGTAGGGTTCATCCTAGAGCTGAGCATCACCTCTTCTGAACTAGTTCAGATTAACATCATTGAACCAGGACCAAGTTGAATGGACCCTACCGCTACGTTTCTTTCCTCAGAACAGCTCCCAACGGATAAGAAAGAAGCCCACAAGCTGCGAAACAAAGCCCTGCGATATTATTTGGATCTGCAGGGAAAGCTTTACGAAAGCTTTACAAAAAATCTCTCTCTAGGCCGTATCTGGAATGTGTTTACCCAGACAAAGTTGAGGAACTCTTGGCTGAAATACATGAAGGTAGCTGTGGTGCCCACTCTGGAGGACGCTCATTGGCCCACCGAGCCGTGAGCAGGGGCATTATTGGCCGACCATGTGAACAGATGCCGAGAACTACGTAAAGAAGTGCAAACAATACCAAAAGTTTTCCCCATTAACTCATCTGCCTGCTGAAGAATTAAATTCCATTACTAGTCCTTGGTCGTTCGCTTAATGGGGACTTGATATCGTCGGACCATTACCGCGGGCTCCAGGAACAAGCGATTCCTGATCGTCGTTGTAACAACCCAAAAATTTAAGTTATCCCTTAAATTTTATATTAGTATTATTTAATTTAAATAATAATAATAATAATAATAATAATAATAATAATAATAATAATAATAATATTATTATTATTATTATTAACTATATATTATTCGATATTATTTTCTGAGTATTATGATATTTTTATTATATTTTTCACTGTATTTTTCCTAAACCAAAATATACTAAGATACAACATTTTCTGTACAACAAACGATACGTGCCCCCCAAGACTGCTTGCCGCCCACGCCTCCTTTACTATATAAATAGCTATCTATCAGCATCATCATCATCACCAATTCCAAGCTCTCTTATCCTCTCTCTCTCTCTGCTCTTTAGTGTTTTTTTTATATATAACTTTGAGTTTAGTTTGGAGTACCTAGTGGGTCACAGTGAATAAAAGGTAAAAGTTGAAATTAACATTAAGATGAGTTATATTATACCTTGAGTTACCATTATATGTTTTACATATATTTTGAGTTACCATAATTTATTATGCGCAATTTGTGTTTTATAAATTATATTAGCATTTTTAATTTATGAACCCTATTTTATATAATAAGGAAAACCCATGGATATAACTGTTTATTAAAATGTGTTTTGAATAATTATTTTATAAGTACCACCACAAAGGTCCCATGCCTTGGGGGATTTAAATAACCATTGGCCCTCTGATTAGTCACTTTGTGACCCTTTGTCTGTTGTGGATCCACTGACACTCTGATTTCTGGTGTGGAGCAAAGTGCTGTACGGAGCTAAGTGTTACACTATTATGGAAGCCACCTCTAGAGTTCGTACGAGCCATCTCTTGAGTCCATACATTTGTTCTGTTCTGTACCATGGTTATGATTTCTGGTGTGGAGCAAAGTGCTGTACGGAGCTAAGTGTTACACTATAGTGGGAGCCACTTTTACAGTTCGTACGAGCCACCTCTTGAGTCCATACATTTGTTCTGTTCCGTTCTGTACTATAGTTATGATTATTTTGTTTATATGATTTATGTATTATATGCCAAATGATTTCCCTATTATATATTTTGTAGTTTAATATCAAGCTCTGTTTAGCCCCATAATTATCCATGGTAAATTTTATGTCCTTATACTCTCAGTATAATATTTCTCACTCTGCCATGTGCTTATAGTTGTTTACCATTTTCAAGTGATATGTCAAGGCCAGCGCGTGGGGTAGACACAAAGCACTTTGTAAACATAGTTCAACTCTAACAATTTAATTAAATAGAAGCTCCAATGATTATTTTGGTACCCTCACTTAAATATTTTTTCCGCTCGTGTTTAGTAATTTGTTTAAGAATTGGCTGAAGGTAACTTCAGTTACTGGCCATCACGATGCTTAACCTTTGGGTACGGAGAGTGGGTCGTGACAGTCACAACAAATTATTTTACAAAGTGGGTCGAAGTAGAGGCATTAACACATATTCGAGATGTCGATGTTAAACGTTTTGTATGGAAAAACATTAGGCATACCAACAGCACTTGTCTCCGACAATGGCACTCAATTCAATTATGGCGTCTATCGAGAGTTATACAACATATATGGTATGCGGCCCTACTTTTCCTCGCCGGCATACCCACAAAGCAACGGTTAGGCTGAGGCCTCCAATAAAGTGATCTTGGATAGCATGGAGAAACGATTGGAAAAGGCCAAAGGCAGGTGGGTTGAAGAATTACCCAGTGTGCTGTGGGCTCATCGCACTACTCCAAGGCGGTCTACTGGGGAAACACCGTTTGCTTTGTGCTTTGGGACACATGCTATTATCCCTCTTGAAATCGGCCTGCCCACACTGAAATCCAAGGTTTTTGACATGGGCCGTAATGACATGATGTTGGCCTTAGATCTGACTTTGATTGAAGAACGCCGAGATCGTGCTCTTACGTGCATGGCGCGGTATTAGCAGCAGCTCGCCAAGTCATATAACTAGCACGTGTAGTTGCGTCATTATACACCTGGAGAACTGGTCCTCAAGAAAGTGCTTCCTGTTACTAAGAATCCAGCAAATGGTAAATTAGGCCCCAACTGGGACGGTCCTTATCAGATTGATTCGATTGCCGGAACGGGGGCATATCGGCTTTCAGACATGGCTAGCAGAAGTTTGCCACGCCCCTGGAATTCGATCCATTTGTACAAATTTTATCATTAAGCCAACTTGTACGACATGCTAGTTTGTTTTTGATTTTTGCTGTTATGCTGACATGTACACATCTATGAATTCCGCAATGCAGTGCCTTTTTTTATCGTCGTCTCGTTAAAAATGGTTGAATAAAGAAAAAGCTTCTGAATTCGGATCGCCCTTCGTGGATATCATGATTGGCCAATACAAAGACTCCGAATTCGGAGCGCCCTTCGTGCATGTTCACGTTTGGGCCGAATAATCCTCCGAATTTGAAGCGCCCTTCATGGATATCATGATTGGCCAATACAAAGACTCTGAATTCAGAGCGCCCTTTGTGCATGTTCACGTTTGAGTCGAATAAGCCTTCAAATTCGGAGCGCCCTTTCGTGGATATCACTATTGGCCAATACAAAGACTCTGAATTCAGAGCGCCCTTCATGCATGTTTACGTTTGGGCCGAATAAGCCTTCGAATTTGGAGCGCCCTTCGTAGATATCACAATTGGCCAATACAAAGACTCCAAATTCGGAGCGCCCTTTGTGCATGTTCACGTTTGGGCCAAAAAAGCCTTTGAATTCGGAGTGTTCTTCGTGTATGTTCACGTTTGGGCCGAATAAGCCTCCGAATTCAGAGCGCCCTTCGTGGATGTCACGATTGCCTAAGTCGGTGAAAGTTAGTAATTAAAACTACGACGGTCAGTAGAAAGACAACAAAGATAACGGGACCACAATACATATTTCCAATAGGGATAACTAAAATATCAAACAAACAAGTACATAAGATATTTATTTGTTACAATTTATACAAATACATGGGTGCTTAAAGACTAAAAAATACAATTTTTGGCTATCTAGACTTTCTCCTGTTCGGCACTTTTTTCTTTATCATCAGTCTTTATGGCTTCATAAGCCTCGAAGGGGACCTTGTAACTTTGGTATAATGATGACGCCAAGTTGACACCTGCGGCTTGCAGAGCCTTAATCCATCCGTGCCTAAATCCACGATTTTCGCATCGACAAACATCATCAGCTAACTTTTCCCTAGTCTTCTCAATACCAATCTTTCGGCCATCAAAAAAGCCTTGTTCGTAGGCCCTCGTTCTTATCGCTTCTCTTGCGAACATGCTCGCCGTATCTCGATCGGCAATGGCATGATCAAGCAGGCGTTGGTTTACTCCTTTTGTCATAATCGGGTTCGTTCGACCTGGCGACTGCGTCGCGGAAGCCTTGGCTTTTCTCAGCTCGTTCTCGGCTTTCTCTGCGTGATGTTCCAAGCTCCGAATGTGGCCGTCTTTCTATTCTATATCTCTTCGCGCGGCACGAAGGCATATGTCGATTTCATAAAAGGTGTATAGTCCTTTAACCGCTCCATGGACGCCCTCTTCAAAAATTTCGTAATTAGGCCGATCGACCATTGATTATTGGACTTTAGGTGGAAAAATTTGTTGAGTGAACTCTACTGCCACATTCGAATCGCGGATAATTGAATCCGCTTCGGTCATCGGTTTATTCCCAACGAAAATCGAAAAACTCAGTGGGTGTGGTGGCCTGCTGGTTTCATTTCGCAATGAGGCATGTGCACTCCCTGTCTTGGAGCTCCCTTATTGTTGCCTCTCCTTTCTTGGCGACTTCTCTACCCTGCTCCCTCTTCGAGAACTGCTTTGACGCCGGGGGAAGCGACGCCTCTCATGCTCCTTCGACATCTTGTTACCCATTCGTGCAGGTTAGCCACTAGCCCCTCGGTTCATTTCGAAATCCAGTTTAGCTAGTGTCCTGCCCTTCTCTCTGCTGTTAAAGAATACTTTTTTTGACATACAAATTTCCTTAATTCAACACAATGCTCTTTTCCCTCTCATACTCTGCTGAATTTGAGCAAATATATTTAACGACAGCACAGGCCCTACGCACGCCTGCCTCCCCGACACTTATTAATTACGGATGCAACATTTACGAAGCGACCACTTCAAGCATTTTTCCGAATAAAGACACTGCTCCACCCGATCCCATGAACTTTTCGTTTATACATTCGGTGGTTATGCTCAGTGATTAGCTGGGGCAAGGGCAGATTTATTAATATATTCGGCTTGTTTTCAGGCATTTAGCTGAATAAATACAATGCCCCATCTGATCCCATGAACTTTTCGTTTATACATTCGGCGGTTGTGCTTAGTGATCAGCTGGGGCAGGGGCAGATTTATTAATATATTCGGCTTATCTTCAAGCATTTAGCCGAACAAATACAATGCCCCACCTGATCCCATGAACTTTTCGTTTATACATTCGGCAGTTGTGCTTAGTGATCAGTTGGGGCAAGGGCATATTTATTAATACATTCGGCTTATCTTCAAGCATTTCTCCAAATAAATATAATGCCCTACCTGTTCCCATGAACTTTTCGTCCATAAATTCGGCGGTTGTGCTCAGTAATTAGCTGGGGCAAGGGCAAATTTATTCATATATTTGGCGTGTCTTCAAGCATTTTTCCGAATTAAGATGTAAAGGTCATGATCTCAATTGATATGACATACTTTTGTTTTTCAATATTTAATGATAACATTCAATAAGAAAACGGACATTTTTATTAATAAACTGTGTGTACATCCACTTTATACATGAAAATGGCCTACATCTACAATAAAGTGCTAACAAAAACTAATAAAAGCTAACAAAAAACAAATAACGGCTGAATATCTACTATAAAACTGCCAATGAAAGGTCCAAATCCTCTGGATTCGATTCCAGTTGTTCAACTTCCAATTGTTCGTACGGGATCGGCTGATCCAAAGTCACGTTAGCGGCAGCCAAAGCCTTCAGCCATCCATGCTTGAAGCCTCGATTCTAGAACTTC
Organism: Camellia japonica; assembly: GCA_030407325.1. Classification (NCBI taxonomy): domain Eukaryota; kingdom Viridiplantae; phylum Streptophyta; class Magnoliopsida; order Ericales; family Theaceae; genus Camellia; species Camellia japonica. Next base: position 13,577,811 of record JAPPVO010000014.1, read on the forward strand.
AAGGCTTCATTAGCGTAAAGCTCTTGGCCTTCAGCAGGTCGGCATCAAAGGCTTTGGCCACGTTCGCCTCATCGAGCTCCCTCACCTTTTTCTCAGCTTCAAGGTCGGCCTTCAACTGGAAGACTTTTTCTTGAGCCGACTTCAGAGAGCCGTCCATCAAGTTTGCTCTCTCTTTGGTGGCCCTGTGGAGCAAATCAGCGTGTTCATCTTTTTGTTGAGCAACAACTGCCCTTGCCTACTCTTTTTCGGCTTTTGTAGTCACTGTAGACAGATCGGCGAGGGCTGGCCTTGCTCTTCATTTCCTCCAGCTAACGCTCAAGGACGCTGAATCGCTCCACGACGTCGTAGTGACAACGGCTGATCTCTGCGAGCCTTCCCACCGTCTGGAAAAGAAATAAAATTAGTTTGGATAGGAACACGTATTTAAGCTATTTGGAAATTTGAGGTTTTAACTTACTAAAATGGCTGACTGAGAGGCCAAGGCGATTGAGATTACGTCCTGTTCAGCATAGAAAGTCGCTTGGTCTGAAGGCAAATGGAGGGCCGGAGCTATACTTAGGGCCACGACGGGATCTTTGATCGCCGACCCACTGGTAAGCATCGGCGCATTCTTCATTCTTGGTTGGATGACGAATGCCTCGGCCAAATCATCTTTAATAGGCGATGTATCCACCTTTGGCCGTTTCTCGATCGGCGCCTCTAGTAAATCGATCACAGTTTCGGCAGGTCGCTTCTGCTCTGTGAGTTCGACTTCCTGGACTTCAACCTAATTTTGTTCAGGAATCAACTCGGCCAATGTTGTTTCGCGAGCCATTTCTTCCTAACACACCTCACGAGTTAGCGTTATTTGGCTCCTCTTAGACCCCCCGGCTTGCCTCCTGGTTGCTATCTTCTCCGCATTTCATCTCCTAGCAAACTGGGCAAGCGATTCCCCGCTTATCTTTTTAGCTTCGGATTTTGCTCCAGGCAGATTCTCTAAGCCGGTAAAGATATCGTCCTCTGGAGTAGATAAATTTACTTAGCCAAAAGTAGAAGGAAGGTCGGCGCAATGGTTTGGGTTGATATGCTCAAACGCCAAGTCGATTTCTCTATTCAACTCCTGGTCCCCTGTATGGCCCTCTGATTGTGCGTCTTCATCGATCTCCTCACCGGCGTCAGAACCTTTGATGCCAATGTCCCTTAGACTTTTGTAGCTAGGGAAGATAAGCGTAGTAAGCTGCTGTTCGTGTATCGGCACAGGGATATTATCTGCGGCTGAAAAAATGGAGTAAATTGGGTCGTATCTTAGCAAAACATGGGCTGTATGCCCTTGTCATTGGAGGTTTGCACGGCCTTTATAATTGAGGACCATCTTCACTTGATCCAAAGCGGCTTCTTCCGTGGATGGCAATGCTCGTTTCAAATCGTTGCCTGCAAGAAAGACAAATGATCAGCACAGTATTTAAGCCAAATAAACCGTTTATTTTAAGACATGTTAGCAATTTTAGCCGCTCACCTGGTTCGCCCTTTTTCCTTGGAATTGGGTCTTGGCGATCTTCTTCTTCGCCGAATTCCCAATTACCTCAGACGGTGACCATGACATCATCAACCCTTTTGCCAGAGCTGGCGAGCATGGTTACCAAATGATGGTCGATGTCCTTGGCTCTTAAAAAGTAACAGCCTTGCCGACCAGTTGATTTCTTCATGACGTAGTAGTGCCGAATAGCTGGGATTCCTAGGTTAAGACCCAGTCGGCGATTCAATTCTACTATACCCATGACAATACGGTAAAAGTTCACGTTTGGCTAGGTGGGAATTAATCCCCAGTAATGTAGGACAGTCCTAAGAAGAGGATGAAGGGGGAATCGAACTCCACCCTCTGCAATTGCCAAAAGAGGAAAGTTAATGGTGCTAGTGTCAGCCCTCTCCATGTCCACTACGTTGTCTGGAACGAAGGATAGGTAAACGTCATCTAGAATGGAAAAATGACGATGGAAGGTTGCAACTTAATCCTCAGAAAGGAGAGCTTTCAAATGCCTCGCCATTCGAGATGAAATGAAAATAGCGTGTACAAAAAACAAAAGAAAAAATACGCAAGGAAACTGGAATGAAGAATAGAATGAGAAGAGAGAGGGGACTTACAAGATGAGGAAGGATACGAACAGTAAGAAGCGGGGTTGCAGAGGTCTGGAAGGAGGTTGATATGAAGGATGCTCGAAGGATGTCAATAACTTTTCAATTCAAGAGTATACGGGTGTAAAAAATGTCAATGGCTTTTCGATTCCAAAGTATACGGAGGTACATATTTCAAAACGTATTAAACGAATGTCAAATACGAAGGGACGGGCAACTGTAATGATTCAAGTAGCGCACCTGCTCTGACGGTTCTGACGAATCAGTACGAAAAGGAGTGCAACTGCCGTATCTGTCTTTCGAGGGTTTTTGCTTTGATTGGCTAAGAAACCAAACGCGCCGAGTAAATATTTTATTCGGATGTTTGGGAGGCAATTGTGGGGTCCAAATAGATGTGTATACAGAAGTGGTTCAAATAAAACGCCAAGAATGCTGATAAGGCTAACTCGGCGTGACCAAACCCATCTGAACAAGAACAAGGCTGAGTAAAATCCAGCCCGTGGGCCGAATATGCTAAAAAGCTTCTGACTTACCGAGGGCTCCCAGATATGATGATGAATGGTGATGATGAAAATGTGGGCCATTGGAGAGCAATATAAAAAGGAGAAGCATCAGCCAAAGAGAGGTATGTGAGAATATACGAGATAACTTGAGATAGAAGTAAATTAGAGAGAATATTGACTTGTCCGTCGGAGTGCTAATTCCGACATTCTCGACCAGAGTGTTCATCCCTTTTTTCATGTAGCAATTGGAGGATCAAGAGCGTCTAACTGGATTCAAGAGTATTTCCAAACCACTTCAGCACAACTATAAAGGTGTAGTCCTACCATTTCTTAATCAAATTTATGAGACTTGTATTTTTTCTGAATCTTAGAGGTATCAGTATAATTTACCCTATTAATTATAAATGTCTTGTTTGTTTGACGAATTAGGTTAGATGAGATTATGAGTGCGATTAGATTTAGTGAGGAGATTATTAGTATAGTGATATTAGATTGAAGATGTAAGATCAAATGTATTTGTTTCTATACTAGTGTCATAGTATTAGTTAGTGGGATTAAATCTACAAATTACATAAAATCTTTTGTCACATAAAAAATAACTTTGTTAATTTTATAAAATGGGAGGCAAAATGGCCTTTTAGCCATCAATCTATGGGAGTAGAAGCAATCTCAAGGAAATGCTAATCCCACCATAGCAATGGATTGATAGTCCCATCCATCTACAAACAAATATGATATATGTGGGTTTCACAGATTACTAATCCAGTCTTCCCTTCCAAACTTGCAAGCATAGTAGTCTTTCTTAAGATAATTGTCCAATATTATTGGAATAATTGTACTAAGGTATTAATTGGACTAGGATTAACGATTAGACATATGATAAAATTATGAATAATATGTGAGGTGAAGTTATACGATAAAATAAATAGATGACATAAATAATTAAATGAGAGAAGTACAAAATTATTTTTGGTCAAGATGCGATAAAAAGAAAAAGAAAATTTATCTATAAATCCCATCTTGAGGAATGGTGATCCGATTAGTCTTAAGAGTTTTCTTATCAACCAATTAGTCCTATTAATTTTGGAAAGATAGATTTAATATATTATTTAAAAATTGAATTTACGGTTTTATCCTTATTTCTATTATGTTCCTTTTTTTTTTTTTTTTTTTTTTTTTTTTTTTTTTTTGGTGCTAGAAATGTAAGATTCACAACCAATGAGAATCAAATTTGGGATGAATTTTTATATGGAAATCTTTTTTATTTGGAATGACTTGAAATGTAAGATTTTCAAACATTTCAAAAGGAGTACAAAAATGACTTGAAATATGAAAATTTTCAAACATTCCAAAAGGATATGAGATTCTTTAAATATTTCAAAATGAGTACAAAAATTCCTTAACAAGTTTTGAGCAAATATATAATTTTAATCTGTAACACTCTAATGTAACACTTAAACGTAAAATTTTAAAAAAAACTCTTTAGTGTAACACTTCAATGTAACACTCAAAAAAATTCCTTAGTATACTTTTCTCAAACGTAATACTCCAATTTAACACTCCAAAAAAAAGATGTGGGATTTGTCAAGCTTTTCTCAAAAGGGTGTGAGATTCTTCAAACCATTTCAAAAGGAGTACAAAAATTCTTTAGTTAGTTTGGAGTAAATGTATAATTTCAAACTATGAGTATTATGTTTGGAAAAAGTATACTAAGTAGTTTTTTAGTGTTTTTATGTTTGTTACATTGAAGTGTTACGTTTGAGATTTCATTAATTAGAGTATTACGTTTGAGAAAAGTACACTAACAAGTTTATTTTATGTGTTACATCGGAGTGTTACGTTTGAGAAAAGTATACTAGGAGTTTTTTTGTGCGGTAGTGCTACGTAGCTCAAAACCCGTGGCTCGAGTTTGGCTCGACACCAAAACGACGTCGTTTTGGTGTCAATTTTTTTTTTTTTCCCGTGTTTTTGTTGTAGAACGAAGAAGAAGAAGAAGAAGAAGAAGAAGAAGAAGAAGGGAGAAGAAGAGGAGGGGAGGAGGAGGAAGGAGGGGAGGAGAGGGGGCCATAAAAATCGGCTGGAGGAGGAGGCGGGGCTGGGGCTGCGACTGCGACTGCGACTGCGATTGCGACGATCTGCGAGGCGGTGGCGGTGGTGCGACGATCGGCGAGGCGATGGTCTGAAGCTGCGACGATCGGCGGCGGTGGTGCTGCGCGACGATCTCCTCCCTCCCTTCTCTTCTCTCTCTCCCTTCTCTTTCTCCTCTCCCTCTTTCGAGCCAATTCGAGCCCTTGGTGTCGAGCTACGGCTCATTTCCGTTTTTTGTGTGTTATATTGGAGTATTATAATAGAGTATTACGTTTAGGAAAAGTTTAAAGTATTACGTTGTTATGTTTGAAAAAAGTATAATAAAGAGTTTTTTAGTGCGTTACATTGGGGTGATACGTTCTTGTTCGTAATGTGAGATTTGTTTCAGAATGAGAGAAAATCCAAAACCTCTATAGTGCGGATTGCCCAAATGTGTAATTTCACATTTAGAAAAACCTACTTTTATCCCTCAAAAATTAAATTCAAATGTGTAAGTGACTACCTTTTTATGTAATTTCCATTTTAATAGGACATTTGGATTCATAAAAAAAAAGGAAGGACTAAACAATTTATAAGATCACATTTTGAGATTTATTAATATTTTACCCTAAAAAAAAAAAAATCAATAGATGAACAAAAATAATTTACAAACGTCTAATCCCCTATTATTAGAATTCCTATTGTATAACTTATTTTTCTCTGTTTAGTGCTTCATAATAGTATTAAAGTTACTCGAAGCAAACTAAAAACTATAAGATCCAACTGTCCTACGACTTATCTGTCCTTCTTCATCTAACAATTAAATGACAAACTATTTTTGAGGAGAAGCGTAGGGAGATGGGGACATATCAATAATTATTTTGAGATCAAAATGGAAAATTTGTCAAATGCCAATTGCCAATTACCAATCCAAACTTGTTTTGAATTTGGGCATTTTCTCAGCTAAAAATTTAGCTCTCAGCCAGAAAATTTGAACTCTAAATATACATGTGCTTCTACATCACTATTAAAACATTGTTTGCAATTTTTCTTGTCATAATTCAAAAGGTAAGCTATTAACTTTTGCTTGATTTAAGGATGGTTACAGGTCGGGTTTGGACAAGTTTATAATAATCACTCTTGCCCCGTATCATATTGGGGATGGGACAAATCAGCGGGGTGGGAGATAAGTTAATTTTGTAAGTTAAAGAATGAGAATATTAATAAAAATTACAGATTATATAGTGTATTACAAATAATAATTTATATTTAATGAAAATTATAAGATATAAGATAAAAATAAATGAGTAAAAATTAATATTAAGTATAACATTTTAGTATTTTAATTTTTTTATATTGAAAAAAATAAATTATACATAATATATACATATAAATGTATTTAATAAATATAATCGGGGTGTGATTAGGGTAGAATGGGACGGAGGAAGCAAAACCCATCCCCTTCCCACTTCTTAATTGAGGCAGAAAAAAATCCATGTAGGTTGAAATGAGGGATGAGGGTGTGGAGCAAAGCAGGAAAAATGATCATTCCTGGACTCATAATCATATTTTAATATGAATTCATAAACATAATGCTACAAATCACTAAATTACTCATAATTAAATTTTAATATGAATTTGTACACATTAATAGTGCTACAAACCACAAAATTAGGACACTAAACCGATGACCGACCTTTTACATGATAATTGCCAAAATGACAACCTCCGACAAAGGAAATTATATTTTGCTCACAAATTCATATGATGTTCTAACTTAAATTTTATTAATTAAAATGGTAAGATTTGCTATTTTTGTGTTTCTTTTTAAATGAAACAACATGACAAGTGTTCTCATATGAGCCGTGTGAAATAATGCTCCAAAATCACTAAATAACTTCTCCCCACATAGGATAGGCTACACTAAACCGCCAATGTCTTTAAATGAGAATATGCCCGACAGTCTACCTAGTGGATTTGTTTATTCTTCCAGTTTCCAATGCCTTCTTGGATAGTTATAGTGGGCCATAGAGGGGCGACGGTCCCTTGGATATAGTCCTTTCAAGCAGGAACTGTTTAGTTCATGGTCAATTGGATGGTCAGTACAAGGCCAAAAATTAGAAAGCCCTGTCATTCCCGATGGATTTAATAAATATATCAATTTATGTCTCCATTTTTTGTGAAAAAGGGGAATAGTGAACAAAATTTCATTCCCAACGGGGATTTGCCAACTTGAATCGCTGACCTTGCACTAATCTCTTTACATGAAAATATAGCTTAAATCACTGACCTCTCACATATGGTGTGGAACATTGACCCAATATTACCGACTTCTCACATAAAATGAACTTTTGCTATGAATACAAAATTAATTCACAGAATCAATTATGAACAAAAAGTGAGTTCCACATATGAATCTCACCACCATTTTTGTGCACTTAAGCTTCCCTCCATAATAAAAGGCATCACATATAGGGATAAGGGGTCACTGCTATGTAGTGGGCACAACAGTGACTATTGTGTGCCTCAGGAGACTCATTTTGAATTCTATTTTGATAATTCGAACCGTTTATTTTTTAGAAAATATCGAGTAGAATATACTCGCAAAAAATTAAATTAATCGGACATCAATAACACCTTCATCAAATAACATTTATAGATAAAAAAAAATGAATTGAAAATAAGATTGTAAGTATACAACTAAAAACAAATGTGGTTTGATGAATGTACTATTAATGTCTGATTAATTTAATTTTTTACAACTATGTTTCGCTCGATATTTCCTAAAAAAGGAACGATTCGGATCATCAAAATAAGACTTAAAATGGACCTCACGTGTCGCACAACAATCACTGTGTGCCTCCTACACAGCAGTGACCCATTATCCCTATAGGTGATACCTCTTATTATGGAGAGAAGCTTAAGTGCACAAAAATGGTGGTGAGATTCATATGTGGGATTCACTTTTTGTTTATGATTGATTCTGTGAATTAATTTTGTATTCGTAACACAAGTTCATTTTATGTAAGAAGCCGATAATACCGAGTCAGTGTTCTACACTTTATTTGAGAGGTTAGTGATTTAAGTCATATTTTTATGTAAAAACATTGGTGCGAGGTCAGTGATTTAAGTTGACAGATCCTTATTGGGAATGAAATTTTATTCGTCGTCCTCCTTTTTCATAGAAAATGGAGAGATAAATTGATAAATTTATTAAATCCATTGAGAATGACAAGGCTTTCTAATTCTTGGCCTTGTGCTCACCATCCAATGGACCATGAATAAACGGTCATTGCTTGACACGACTGTGTCCAAGGAACCGCTACACAGCTGACCCCTTATCCTAGAAGGGGATATTCAGTTGGTTGGTGATCAGTTTGTGGTTTGATTCAATGCACTCATCAATTTAAAATGAGATACCAAAACAACAATTCAGAGGAAGCTCTCATACTAAGAACCAAATCAATGAATGTAGTAGAACCAACTAAAATGTTGTGGAATAGAACTGGTATGTAATCAATTGCTCCTCATTAATGTCAAACCTTAACCACCATTGTTATGGTTCTAAAAACCACAAAGGACACCAATACACACTATTATCATCAATCTGAAAAACAATGACCCAAGCTAATCATCCACATAACAAAGAAAACAGAAGGCACGATTTTCATTTCATTGAAACAAGAAAAGCAAAGAGACCATTGGACCATTTTAATATCTTTTATTTATTTATTTATTATGACTTTTTTGGTCTTGTTCATGGATCTTATCTTGTCTTGTTCATGAATCTCATTTTGTTTGGTGAATGGAGATTCATTGTTTTTTGGTGACCTTTTGTCTTGTTCATGAATGGAGATTAATTGGAAGTTCATGGACTTGGTGGTGAGTTAATATTTGGAGACTTTCCATTTTCTCTAGTTTGATGGTCATTATTATTTTTTGGTGTAATTTGTAAGGTCCTAGTGGCCTATAAATAGTTCCTCTCATATACTCTTTTCTACACCAACTATTGTTTATACTTGAGAGATTACTAGTAAAGAAGGGTGTTATTTCTTGGTGGAGCTTTGGGTTCACCATTTTGTGTAGAGTTAGCCTGAACCATACGACAAGTGGTCGTGCTGTTGTATCCTAGAGGGGACAAGTCATAGTTTTGTGACTGCTGCATCGGTATTTGGGTTATTCCTACCGCAGTGGGCTTGATTTCCTTAAAGAAAACGAGATATCCGTGCCTCAGCCTGATCTTTTTGTATCTCATTTTCTTTGCATTATTTATCAATAAAATATAATTTTTCTGGTATTTTCTTTGAAAAAGATTTTGGCCTTAACAATTATCTTTACAATGTGGAAGAAATTCACTACAACAAAATTGAATTTTTACGGCTTGCAATGCATGCCGTAAAAACTCTTTTACAGCATGCACATAAATGCCGTTATATGACATGCCGTGAAAAGTCAAACGTCATTTACGACATGCAGATAAAGTTGTAAAAAGTATTAAATTAAACATTAATGACATACTTTGTATGTCGTAGATAATTTTTTACGACATTTTTAGCATGCCATAAATCATCATCCTTTCCATGACATAATTTTGCATGCCGTAGAAAGTTATTTTTAATATATTTATGACATACTATGTATGCCGTATATAATCTTTTACGACATTTTTCTTGCATGTCATAAATTATTACACTTTTTACGACATAATTTTGTATGCCGTAAAAGGTTATTATTAATATATTTCTGGCATACTTTGTATGCCGTATATAATCTTTTACGGCATTTTCTTACATGTCATAAATTATTACACTTTTCACGACATAATTTTGTATGCCGTAGAAGGTTATTTTTAATATATATATAGAGAGAGAGAGAGATAGAGAGAGAAGCAAATTCAAAGTTCATTACATGAGTAAACTCAATATATGAACACGTGATATCATTAAAATGCCCACTTTAGTACTTGAAAAGCAAATTACAAGATCAGATAGCAAATTATATGTACAAATGAAAGCAAAAAGATTATACACAACACAAGCCAGTCAAGTCTAATTCATTATTAAGAGTAGTAGAGAGAGCTAAAGAATCAATTAACTTGGCCAAAACAAAAAGGCCTTGTCCCAATACCAATTGTAGGGATTCGAAGAGCAAATGTTGCAGCAGCATAATAGGAATGTCAATGAAGGACAGGGAGCTCCACCCTGTTAAAGGAGAAGAAACTGACACGTCCATACTCAACATGACAGAACTTCAAAGAAATGCCATTACACTGTCTCTCAAGGTCTTCAATCTTTGGCTTGGATGGCGTATGCCCACTACATGAGAAAGAAAATCACCACTAATTTGAGTCTGATTTAACAAGAAATGCAGATCCATGTCTACAAAGGAAAAACAAAAGGAGCATTTCAAGTGCCAAAAATCATATTTAATGACCACTAAAATGATTGCCCCAGACTAACATTTTACCAGCAAAAATGATTTTTTTGGAGTAACTGCAGCAATAATTTAAGGTTACCTGATAATTCTTAGGGTCTACTGGATAGCCAAGACAATAAAAAGAACTGAATTAAATCAGGGAAGTTCCAATTTTATTTATTTATTTTTATTATTATTAATTTTTTTTGCCCATCATCTTGCCACCCAAAGGAGCATTAAGCTACTTTCGAAAAAAGCACATAAAGGACCACTCAAAACCTCATCCTCATAAAATACAATGCCTATGCAGCACAATCCAGCGCCATTCAACCAGTAGGGTTTGGCAAGAACTGATCTAAGGGGCCATTTTTGAGCCGTTGCCAATGCTTCTATGAGCTGTCAATGACACATTTTGTTTTGTGGAAAGGGCAGGGCAGGGAAAGTGAACAAGAGAAGATCTTTGAAAAAGTCCTTCAGATAGTTCAGAACCAAAACCAATTTTCTAGAGTTTGGTGAGTATGAACTATAACCAGATCTTTCCCGTGGATACAATAATGTAAATGATTCTCTTTGTCCACGAGAGGTGCATTTCTCATGGAAATTTAAAGACTGAGACACATATGTGAATAATCCATTTATAATTGACTAGAAAAGCTCCGAAAAAGCATCAAGGCCTTTCACTAATTGCATCTATGGATTACTCACAAGTCAATACATGTTTGTCACATATTTTTAACTACGAGGCATTGGAGAAATGCATTATATTCAAGCTAATATGGTCCAACAATTTTGCATCACTATTTTATAGCACAATTGTATGGTCATATAAGAGTTAACAATATTTATTACCTGGTCATGCAGAGAACGAAACTTGGATTACCAGGAGAGGACTTTCTAAATTTGCTATTAGGAGGGTAAACATCAAATATAGGTTTGACTTCATCAATCCTTATATTATTGAAAAGCTCGTTGACGAGATTTAGGTCTTCAAATTTCTGATCTATTATCACTTCAATCTCCAGTGTGCCTTCAACAGAAGGCGGCTTATTCTTAATACTCTTCACAGTCCAAGGGATACCATGATGCCCAACAATGTATCCCAGTGACCTCAAGTGCCTGTAGACTTCAAATGACTCCCAACAACATCCGCTCTTTCCTTCTGCAACCTTCTTATATATATCTTTTAAGGGAACTGATCTATCATCAGCATCTAAGAGACTTAGTTCACCTCTTTCAGCCAAAAACCTACAACAAAACAAAAATAAATAAATAAAGAAAGAAAGAACATACATGTTCAACATAACCATAGCATCTCCTGCATAAGCAAGCAGAAATTTCAGAGAAAGTGAATCCTCTGAGCCTCATCAATTGTTTGAACTGAACAACACTTTGAGGTGGGTGATCAGTAGTACAGACCAGGAGCTGCATGCTTATTCCTGGTTAGCAGAGATTGGAATGGAGGATGAGAGAATGATCCATTGAGGAATGAGTCAGCGAGCACCTTATACATGGCTTCAGTGAGGTGAACTCCATCCCAATTGATATAGTGAGATGGGTCAGGGCAGGAGGTGGAGAAAGGTGAGCCACAGGCACTGAACACTTGAAAGTTGTAGGGACCGCCCCCAGCTCCACAGCAAGCTTTGAAAGGCTCCTTGAAGCCGTACTTGGCTGAATTCTTCATGACATTGCGGTAGGCGTTCCAGTAATCGGCATAGACAATGACCGCTTGAGGAAACCGGTCTCTCAGATCTTGCAACTTGGACTGGAGCACAGCGTTGTGGCTGTAGCTTTGCTTGTTTACACTTGCCACACACCCCATGTTGTCTCTGTCATTTTCTGGAGCCAGTGCCAATGCCAGGGGCAAGCAACCTGTTGTGGGCAGACCTTGTACCACAATGTACTTTGCTCCCTTTGTCAACAATGCTTGTGAACGCAACACAAACACAGACACCATAATGTAACAAATGAAATGATTCAAGTTTAGGTCAAAACTTTTGACACTACCATAGCAACCTTAAATATACTTCAAAACCTCGCTACGATGGAATAAGAGCAGCTAACAATATAACAGTAAGGAGAACTCTGATAAATAAATAACTTATGTATATGCTTTGCTAAACATCATATTAAATCAATGAAGTTTTTTTTTTTTTTGATGAATATCTTAGCACTCAACCAAAATCTGCCTAGGCCACTCCCATGTCACCTCATGCATTCATATTTGACACCCAACAGTGTTTCTCACAGATTTTTCGATTCGACTAATCAGCCTGTCCACCATTCCCTATTGAAGAGGACAGGATTTGTAACAAACAGCGCAGTTCTTATTATAGCACTGATAAGGATGAGTACAAAGTGATGTTAGTGCAATGAGCAAGTAAACTGTGAGAGAGAGAGAGAGAGAGAGAGAGAGAGAGAGAGAGAGAGAGAGGAAATGCACTCCATTAAAAGACAATGAAACAAAACAGAAAAGAGCAACCACTCTAAAAAGCTCTAACCCAAGATATTTCCTTATCTACATAGTTTACCTTCATTCCCAATTCAAATTGTGGTTTTTACTTCATCAATATGGAAAAACAGATACGAAAAAGTATTTCAGCCATTTTATGAGTTCAAGAGAAACCTAACATAATTGCTAAAAAACTCTAACCCAAGATATTTCCTTATCTACATAGTTTACCTTCATTCCCAATTCAAATTGTGGTTTTTACTTCATCAATATGGAAAAATAGACGTGCATTATAACCTAATTGGAGCAGAGATTTAGAGCAAGTATTGTATATTAGATCCAAATGAAATTTTCATAGGACTTGCTAAATAAAAGTAATGGTTGGTCATTGACTCTTAAACAAATACCTAATTCTTTGAGCTCATGTTGTGGATTACGTTAGCTACTGAATTTGCTTGCTTCAACCTTTGTTTTTTTAAAACACCACAGTAAGTGAATGAGAGGTTTCAAAATGGCTTAAAATTCCAGGTAATCTTTCTATTGGGAATGTTTAATTAACATCCAAAAGAGAAATGTAAGACATCAGACAACGCAGAAGCAATCTTAAATATTTGTGATGTGGCGGCCAATGACCTAGGTTATGAAAGTACTAGCTCCATCAATACCTTGTATAGGACTATAGCAGCGAATAACGCCAGAAATTGAACTTCTAAAAAACTGTCATCACTGAGTTCCATAAATTTATAGGTAAAACTTTGTCTAATTTTCTTGTTATAGTCAATGAACATCTGAAAAACTCTAAAGTTATAGCTTCCACTTGCATACACAGCATATTAAAATGAAATTCCATTTCAGGCAGAAAATTCCAAATCAGAGTTTCATTTCATTGAAAATTAACCTATGCAGAAAAAGACATCACCCAATGTAGGTTCACAAATAAATAAACAAAGCACAATTGTTTCAAAATAAATTCCAGTCTTTACACTATCTTAAATCAAGAAGAATCTGCTAACCAAAACCACATACCCACCACCACACCCTCAATGCCCTATGCGAATACATTCCAAAAGCACATTAGTCAAAATTGCTTTGCTTCTTATGACAATATCACTACAAAAACTATTCTATTCAATTTTAAAAATTATTCCATGATTTAAAATAAATAAATAAATAAATAAACGAGGACAGCATGATCCAGATAGAGATAAAATAAACAAATATGAGAAGACACACCTATTATCCATCCAAAGCCATGAATCAGTAATCTCAAGTCACTCAAAAGCATAAGGAATGCCTTCAATTGTGCTGCAGGAAAAGGATTGGATACTGTAACTTGAAATTATGGACCAACCCATACTCAGAATTGGGCTTTTGTAAATTGGGTTTGAGATATTGCAACATCCAAACCTGAATAAATCCTGCACAAATCAAAGAATCAGCTGGAAAACACAAGATTGAGAAACCAATCAAGAGCCACCTAACATGATAAAGAATGAACACATTGTAATTTTTAGAAAAAGAATGCTTACTAAGCAGATGTATGGTTGGATGCTCAACAATTGGTCCACTTGGTCTGCAACCACTTTGTCTAAAACCTTAGAGCATAGCAATTAGAGAGCCATTCATTGCACTGTTGCAGTCTTTCCAGTTACCAATTTGATGTCAGGACCAAAGAGTTAGCCATATGTGAATTTAAATTTTTGAATGGAAAATGGATTAGTCAATAGGCATTAAAAAGAATATCCAAAAAGTCAAAGAAAAGAAATAAATGAGCAAACATTAGAAAAATAAGATCCCCTTAAAGAAAAGAAACTCGTATCATTGGTACATTTCCCATTTTTGTTGATCTGCCTCCCCCCTTATATAACATAAACAAACTAACTCCAAGATAAAAGTAGGCTAAACAATACAAAATTAAGAAGCTCTATACACAGGGATTACAATTTAAGAGCAGCAATCGCTTCAGGTTTAAAATCGACCATCAGACCCAACACTCTCCTCACCTCGGCAGGAGTTAGTCTCCAGGTCATCGGTCCTGAGTTCTCACTGCAGACATCAATGTAGAGATGATTTGATTAATTTACTAACTGAAATAGTGACTTTTGTTGTAGTGTGTGTAGAGATGATTTGATTAATTTTCTAACTGAAATCACACTGCTTCGAAGCAAAAACAGGCCTAAGTAAATTAATCAAATCATCATGTTTGTTCTGGTTCCTTTTTTTTGAACATTATCAATTAAAATTACAGCCACTGCATACCAGTTGGGTTCTTTTACAAGAAAAGAAAATTATTCATGTAAGCATTATGTCATAAAGAAGAAGAGCTACTACATACAGAAGCAATAATGAAAATGAGACATACAATTTATGCTATACAGCACGCCAAGTAATGTATCACTGCAAACCAAGTAACTGGTCTGGCAAGATGTCTAAGTTCAGGAATGTCACTAACAGAGTCTTGTTAGGAGAAAAACTCGGTATTGGAAAAAAGAAAAAAAAAAAAAAGTAAGAAAGAAGTGGAGCATCAGAATCACGTATTTGATTAGAGAGTTTCCTTTTTCCTAATTCATGACAATCACCCAAACAATGTGAAATAGAAATTCAATTTGACAACCTCAAACTAATATAGCAAAAGACAAAATGTTGACCCATAAGCCTCCAACAAGCTAAAAACTGAATGAATGAACCACCAATATTGAACATGATAAATGCTTCTAGTCAAGCCAAAAAATATTGAATATGCTACATAATCAATACACTGTAAAGGAAGTATTATTCTCAAAGTCGATCATGTAAAATTCAACAGAAAAACAAAAGATGATTTTGAATCAAAAAAATAAAAAGGAAGATGATTTTTTAAATGGTGAATGGATTAAGAGCAAATTCATATTCTAATGAACAGAGCAACAGATGTCCTATCTTATGCACAAAAAAATTATTCAAATAATCAAATAATGCTACAACTTATAGCAGGTAGCAGACCCAAAAAAATATTACCTTCTCCTTTTCTTGCAGGGCATCTTCAGCGGCCTTCATTTTAGCTACTGATCAGTACAACAAAATTAGGTAGCAAACTAAGCTGCGTGTCCCATTCAAGTGGGGTTCGCTATATGAATTCTTTTTCACTGTTCTGCTCTATCAAGGGCTATATGCTCAACTATAGTGTGAATAGATACAGTATATTATACAATCATAAATGGTTAGGACAGAAAAAGAGAACATAATATGCCTAAAAGGATCATATTCTCTGATTTCCTCCTGATTTGGTTTCAAATGGTGCAGGTAGAGACAGATGAAAATGATGGAGTAAAAAATTCCAGCATGTCAATGCATTATATCCCAAATTGACCACTTTTAAGTGCAGATTGAAAAGGATTGAGAAACGCAATGCGCCAATAGCTGGGAGCGCTGAAGAAAACAAGTTTCACGAAAACCAGAAGAGCCATGTTGATTGCTTGATACTCAAAATTTGAGAGAAATATAGGTTTCATTAACCATAATAAGATTAATAGCATATGTGTTGGTGCAGAAGATCTAATTTTGGGCTGAATTGTAGAAACTAAAACCATGATCTAGTAAAAAATTCTAAGTAAGATGCTTCACGTGAAGGGAACATGCATCTCAAATAATTTTGGGATTTAGCCTAATAAGCATAGAATGGTCAGAACTAATTTTATTCATCATAAACAACTTCAGAACAAATTGGCTATAGCACATGTTTAGTAACCGCAATGCAGATTATAAATTTGAGAACTTCATAAATTTAGCATGTGTCAAACATACAAGGTGCAAAAACTTTTCACCAGCTGACAGAAATATGCGACAAATTTCTGCAGGAACAAAAGCAAGTCCAAAAACTTGGTTAGTAACGTTAGTAACAAAAGAATTCCTTGTGTACATTTGCTCTTCTCATGTAAATGAGATAAAGGAAGATTATGTTTTATTCAAGTTATGAGAAACAAGAAAAACTAATTCTCCATCTGTTTTCTTATCAAACCACTTTTTTTGTTTACACCACCAAACTTGTAGAGAAGTGAGGGAAAGAAAGAACGTAATCGACAAACCATTCCAAAAACTATTGACATCTTTGTAATAATTAAGCCAATTTGGTTACATACATACAATTGACAGTTACAGTAGTGGCTTTCCTGAAATCTCAACTCAACAATAGTTGCAAGGAAGAGCATATATGATTTGATGATCTAATATTTTCTTGTTCCTATTGGCTGCCAAAATGCAAAAACACAGGACAGCAAATTGGCAGTCCACCATGAACGTCAAACTAATTTTGTTGCTAAACAATCAAAACGGGAGGAGTTCAAATGCCAATAAATCCTCATAATCTAATACCACAAAATGCCTACAAGTGATCCATTACAGCATTATACAAGAGTCCATAGATTAATCATTCAAATTGCAGATTGAAACAATTTTCGTAATTTAAATGATCAATCAATTACCCGGAGGAGGAGAAAACTGTGGAGAAAATACGTCTATCAAAGGGGCAAGAAGAGAGGTCCCAGATCTCGTTGGGATGCGAAAACAAACCCTCGCACACAAGTTCAGTTCCATCCGATAAAAGCCTAATCAAATGCACCTGAAACACATCTCCATTTCAATTCGAATCATGATACTAAAAAAATAAATAAATAAGAAATTGAGATCTATGAGAAGAAAATCCCAAAACCTAGTTTTCTTCTTTGGGGCTGACAGTGCCAGCGATGAAACTGGTGTGATCTTTATCGGCTTAAACATCTACAATGCATCTAGCCTGTAAAAAAGAAGATTACGAACCAGATGAGTGTTTTGTCAAGTGTAAAAGAGATGATGTTGAATTGAAGGGGGTTTGATTTGGAGAGTTGTTCGACCTAATCAATCTATACTTGTGAAACATAAGTAGAGATTGAGATCAAAACAACAAAAAAAACACGGAATCAAGAGCGAAATTACCGAATAGAGAACTGAAATAGCAGTGCCAGAGAGAGTCTGAGATGAAAACACGATCGTCGATGAGCTTTGCCCCTCAGAAATTGAAGCCAAGTCCAAGTCGAAGCAGATTACAAATTGATTCAATGGAAGCGTGATTGCTTTGTTGAGGAATGAAGCGGACTGCGTCACTGCGTCTAGATCTCCACTGATTCAATTGATTGAAGACCAAGGGTTTGAAGAACCCTTTCCACTTCACCTAGGTATTTCTTCTTCCTCTCTTCTTAGAAACTCTGTTTTTTTTTTTTTTTTGTTGAACTGTATTAGTATGTTTGATAATAAAAAATAAATTAAATATTTTTTTTTGGGGGGATAAGTGGCGCCATAATATTGGGTTTTGGCGCTTGAAATGTTTTGGGCATACCATTCACGACATACATGGTATGCCGTAAAAAGTGACTTATTTTTAACGACAGATATGCGGTAAGTCGTAAAAAGTGACCTATTTTTAACGACTGGCATATAGTAAGTCACAAAAAGTGACCTATTTTTAATTATGAAAATTATAAACTTTTTCATGAATATATAATTTTTTTCCTAAAATCCCACTAGGCGTATAAATTATTTTTTACATTTTTCTCAATTAGGAAAATTTAAAGTGAGAAGTGTGGTTGGAAATTGTTAGCTTTTTTAAATAAAAAAAAAATCGAATTGAAATTTTCTTTAATAAAAGTTTTCACGACATGCTAATGCATGCCGTGTAAAGTTATAATATTTTACGACATGAAATGTATGTCGTCTTAAGTACAAATATTTTATGACATATTTTTGTATGCCGTGAAAATATAAATTTTTTACGGCATGCTTTTGCATGCCATAAAAAAATTCCGGATTGAATTTTTTTTTTTTTTACAAAAGTTTTCACGACATGTAAATGCATGCCGTGTAAAGTTATAATATTTTATAACATGAAATGTATGTCATCTTAAGTGCAAATATTTTACGACATATTTTTGTAAGTCGTAAAAACATACGTTTTTTACGGCATGCTTTTGCATGCTATAAATATATGAATTAACGACTTACATGGTATGTATGCTGTTATTGACAAAATATTAACGGCTTGCAAAAAAAAAAAAATGTCGTAGAATGTACTAACCACGACATGCATTTAATGCATGTTGTAAACATGATGCTGTGAATAGTTAGTTTTGTTGTAGTGATTCCTCTTACGGTGCAAGAAGCATTATCATCACCTAATGCTATTTTCTAGAGAGAGACTGTAAATGATGAGATAGATTCACTACTTTCAAATAAAACATGGAAGCTAGTGGATTTACCTCTAGATTGTAAAACTATTGGGTGTAAATGGGTCATTCGTAAAAAACTTAAACCGAATGGAACTATGAATAAATATAAAATGAGGCTTGTCGCTAAAGGTTTTAAGCAACAAGTTGATCTTGATTTCTTTGATACTTTTTCTCCGGTTACTAGAGTTACATCCATAAGACTATTGATAGTAGTGGCTGCAATTCATGATTTAAAAATTCATCAAATAGATGTGAAAACAACATTTTTAAATGAAGATTTAGATGAGGAGATTTACATGGACCAACCTGAAGGCTTTGTGGAACCTGGCCAAGAAAGCAAGGTGTGTAAGCTAACTAAATCCCTTTATGGTTTAAAACAAGCTCCTAAACAATGGCATGAGAAATTTGATTCCTGCATGCTTGAGAATGACTATACGACTAATGAATATGATAAGTGCATATATTAAAAAACTTGTGAGAATGCACATGTGATTATTAGCTTATATGTGGATTATCTACTTATCTTTGGCTCTAATTTGCATATTATAAATGAGACTAAAAATATGCTTAATAACCACTTTGATATGAAAGATCTTTGTGAAGCCAATTTTATTTTGGGAATTAAAATTACTAAGACTAATGATGACATTTTTCTTGATTAATCGCATTATGTTGAGAAAATTTTAAAGAAATATAATTTTCTAGACTATAAATATGTTGCTACTCCTTTTAATGCAAGCATACATTTATCTGTTGTAGCAAAATGAAAAAGAAGTGATTAATTAAAAGAAATATGCTAGCATGATTGGTAGTTTGAGATATGCTACTGATTGTATTAGACCTGACATTGCATATGCTGTTGGAGTACTTAGCAGATTTACTAGAAAACCAAGTCGAGATCATTGGTTTGCTATAAGAAGAATTATGATATATTTATCTGGTACCAAAAATTATGATTTGTTTTTATAATAAGTATCCTACTGTACTTGAGGGATATAGTGATACCAATTGGAACACTTTGTCAGGTGATTCTCTTTCTACCTCGGGTTTTATTTTTTACCTTGGGCGGTGGTGCTATATTTTGGAAGTCTAAAAAACAGACTATAATTGCTAATTCTACAATAGAAGTTGAGCTTATAGCGTTAACTTCAGCATGTGAGGAAGCGAATTGGTTGAGAGATTTGTTACATGAAATCTCTTTTTGGGAAAACCAATTCCTCTTGTGTTAATTTGCTATGATAGCACTGCTGCTATTGGTAGAGTGAATAACCATTTTTATAATGGCAAATCTAGACCTATTCGAAGGAAACACAATAATGTGAGATCCTATTTGAGTAAAGACATCATAACTGTGAATTATGTAAAATCTTGTGATAACCTTGCGGATCCGTTAACTAAGGCCTTGGCGAGAGATAGGGCCTGGAATACATTGAGGGGGATGGATTTGAAGCTTATAAAATTATAAACCATGTATGAGGATACCCAACCTGGGACTAGAAATCCTGTAACTAGGTTCAATGGAAAGAACGAATCATATGGTGGTTATAAAAAAATGCACTCCTTAATATTTTGTTTTCCATCCATATGATGTAAGTGCATTTGTTCTATAATGTTGGAGGGTTGAGTTTTTATACTCTTAATGAAATTCTGTAGCTCTTGTTGAGTGGGGTGTGTAAATTACAGAAACATCCTTGATAGATTTCACTTATGTGAGCACGAAAGTGGGGCCGCTTTCTATGAGAACAAGGCTTATACTCAAACATGCTCATGAAAACTGGGATTAGCACATGGCCGTAATGTGCTGGCTATTAAAAGCTCATGTTAACACCTAGATTATTATGTGTGAGCAGTAATACTTCATTTCCCCCAAGTAGTCATAGTTCAAGTCTGAGACCACTACTGACTCTGGAGTAGAGGTTGCTGTTTCACTAATGAAGGTTCAATGCAGAGCACACCTTTATGATGCATACTAGTTTATCTTTGTTTGGTAATCTCGCTTGTCCTTGTTGATATTAAAATGAGTAGGGGGATTGTTGGACCATTTTAATATCTTTTATTTATTTATTTTTTTTTTGTGACTTTTTTGGTCTTGTTTATGAATCTTATTTTGTCTTGTTCATGAATCTCATTTTGTTTGGTGAATGGAGATTCATTGTTTTTTGGTGACCTTTTGTCTTGTTCATGAATGGAGATTAATTGGAAGTTCATAGACTTGGTGGTGAGTCAATATTTGGAGACTCTCCATTTTCTCTAGTTTGATGGTTATTATTATTTTTTGGTGTAATTTGTAAGGTCCTAGTGGCCTATAAATAGTTCCTCTCATATACTCTTTTCTACACCAACTATTGTTTATATTTGAGAGATTACTAGTAAAGAAGGGTGTTATTTCTTGGTGGAGCTTTGGGTTTGGTGGAGCTTTGGGTTCACCATCTTGTATAGAGTTGGCCTGAACCATATAACAAGTGGTCGGGTTGTTGTATCTTGGAGGGGACAAGTCATAGTTTTGTGACTGCTACATCGGTATTTGGGTTATTCCTACCGCAGTGGGCTTGATCTCTTTAAAGAAAACAAGATATCCGTGCCTCAGCCTGATTTATTTGTAACTCATTTTCTTTGCATTATTTATTAATAAAATATAATTTTTCTGGTATTTTCACAAACAGACCATTTATTCACAAGCCCTATCCTTCAAGGATGGATCTAAGGGTGCAGGTGGTGGCGACTGCACCACAAAAATTTTAAAAATGTCATCTATATCTATCTATATATATATAGGAAAAAAAAATTCTAACCATAAGTTTTGTGAAAGTTCCAATATCTCAAACTAAAATTTTTTAATTTTAAATAATTAAAAAAAATTTATTGGCTAACTCTCATTCCAGAAAAAAAAAAATTAATATTCCTTGGTTTATGATTTTCAAATAGAAAGTATATCAAATATATAAAATAAAAAAAATGAAAAGTACATTAATCTTTTTTAAAATTTAAATTTCAGGATCACTAAATATGAAAAGTAATCCATTAATTTAAATTCCAATTATAGCAATCTATTACTATAATTGGAATGAAATCAATATTCATTCCTTAAATTATGCATCCTTGATTGAACTATAAAATAAAATTTTAAATTTAAATTCTTCTTTAAATTATTTTACTACAATTAAAATGAGGTCAATATTCATATGTTTCATGCTGATATGTCATAATATTATTGGTCTAAATATAATATATTATTAAATACTTATGTTCAAATTATTATTCACTATTAAAAGCTATATTTTTATTTTTTTGTCTTTTTTTTTTAAATTTTAAATTTTATAAAAAAAATTATATCTTTCTAAACTACAAAGACTTGAACAATAAATTTTTTTAATACAAATAAATACATTTGTTTAACAAAAGACAAAAGCATTAAGAAAATAATTAGCATTTGCCAAACATGATGGACTTTGTTTTGTTTTGTTTTGTTTTTATATCAATTGTCGATTAAACAAAATGAGGATTGCACGTGATAATTTACTATTCATCTAGACTTTTTGTAATTTATTGCTAAAACAAGATAGAAAGAAACGTTATTTTTCTATTTAAAATGATGGTTCGCAAAACTTCTTTTTTTATTAAAAAAAATGAGGGTTATAGGTGATAATTTATTATTCATCTAAAATTTTCAAATTAAATGAGAATATCATTCTAAATTTTCTTCTTACTTTTTTTTATTTATTCAAATACTTTTATTTTGTGACAAATTTATTTTTATTGTATTTAAATATTTTATTGTAATTTTTAAATTAAAAATAATTTCTAAAAAATCATATTCAAATTATTTTATGCCATTATAAAATTTAATTTTTTTAATATCAATTTATTTAATGATTCCTTTCTAAAAAATGTATTTTTAAACATTTTCAAAAAAACCAAAAAAAAAAAAAATTTCTATTGAAACAATTGAAGCATATTTTGTTTTTGCTTTTGTTTATTAACATTAAAATATTAATTAATTTTATTTATTATTTTAAGAAATAAAGTAGCAATAATTTTATATATTTATATATAAAATTTTGTTTTAGTTACTTAAGTTATTTTGTATCTCGGTCTAAATCTACTCAAATTTAATTTGAATTTTTAAATTTCTATATAGATTCTATGTTGCCCAACTTTTATAAAATTCCAAGCTTAACTGAATTGTTTGAATTGAGTTCGCCTAAGTTTACAACTCTATTAAGAGAGTTAAAAGTTACATAATTGAAATTGTGACAAATAAAAAATTAATACATAAATTATGATAAAATTGTGGAACTTAAATAATAAGTTTCAACATTTTTTGTTTTCATAATTTGCATGCAAGAATCTAACTATTTATATTATTTTATATGGAAATATATTATTAATTTTTTCACACTTCGTGCATAACACGAATTTACCACTAATATATTATACTAAAAAAATAAAAAATTAAAAAAATGATTTGCACTCCAAATATATTTGGCACTTCTGTAGTAATAATTCTAAATTCGTTCTATGCTGCTATCAGTGCTTTTGCCTACGAGAGTAATTGTTTTTTCGATGAGGGATTTGACGCTGGAGAGGCGGATGACGAAGTAGAGGGCGTTAGGATCAAGGCACACTAGAAATCAATCACACACAATAACACAAGAGATTTACGTGGTTCGGCAATTGCTTACATCCACGGAGAGAGATTACCACTATAGAATTATCCCGGAGGGAGATTACAACTCACACCTCACAACTCTTTATAGAACTCTCTCACTCACACAGATTATACACCCTGTGTTGCCTCTATTTGTTTTTTTCTTCTCTTCCTCTCAGCCTCTAGTTATACATAAAAGAGAGGGAACAAAGTCAAGTGAAAGAGTAATTGGGCTGCTAGTTGCCAACTGCCATCTTCCTTTCCCTTCTGCTTCTTGACTTCAAGAGCCTACCCATTAACTCCTCCATGTGATAGGCTGAAGCTAACAATTTTCCCCCCCTCCCCCACGCCCATATGGATAACTGACTTCTTACTTGAAATCCATCCCGGTCAGATTCTTGCAAACTTTCAGTTTGTCTCTAGTGACAACCTTGGTCATCATGTTAGAAGGATTCTTGTCCGTGTGAATCTTCACCAGCTTCATCAACTGCTTTTCCATCACTTCTCGTATCCAATGATACCGGACATCAATGTGCTTTGTACGAGAATGGTACATGGAATTCTTGTTCAGATCAATTGCACTCTGACTATCAAAATGTACCTTGTACTCTTCTTGCTGTAGACCCAATTCTTAGAGAAACCGCTTTAATCACAACATCTCCTTTCCAACATCTGCGGCAGCAATGTACTCTGCCTCTGTTGTAGATAAAGTAACACACTTTTGTAGTTTGGACTGCCATGAAACAGCTCCCCCTGCAAAAGTGAATAGAAAACCTAATGTAGGCTTTTTACCATTAAGATCACCACCATATCGGACCCTCCAAAATTGGTTTAGTTCCCCCAAAACAAAGACACATTTTTGAAGTTCCCTTCAAGTACCAAAGAATCCATTTGACAACCTCCCAATGCTCCTTTCTTGGATTGGCTAGGAATCTGCTCACAATGCCAACTACGTGAGCTATATCAGGTCGGGTACATACCATTGCATACATCAGACTTCCTACTGCAGAGGAATATGGGATTGACTTCATTTCTTTCCTTTCAGAGTTGGTCATGGGACACGAACGCTTTGTCACCTTGAAATGGTTGGCCAGTGGTATGTTGACTGGCTTGACATCTTTCATGTTGAACTTTTTAATCACCCGTTCAACATATTTCTCTTGTGACAACCATATCTTCTTGGCTTTCTTGTCACGAACAATCTTCATGCCCAAAATTTGCTGTGCTGGGCCTAAATTCTTCATGTCAAAATATTGGGACAAGTCCATTTTCAATTTGTTGATCATAGCAATATCTTGTCCGATGATCAGCATATCATCGACATACAACAGTAGGATGATGAAGTTTCCATCTGAAAACCTTCGAAAATATACACATTGGTTTACTACTATTCTTGTGTACTCGTGATCCACCATGAATGAATTAAACTTCTTGTACCATTGTCTCGACACCTGCTTTAGGCCATAGAGACTCTTCTTCAGTTTGCAGACTAGATTATGTTTCCCTTTAACTTCAAATCCTTCTGGTTGCTCCATATAGATCTCTTCCTCCAAATCACATAGAGAAAGGCAGTTTTGACATCCATTTGTTCTACCTCCAGATTCAAGTGAGCTGCTAATCCCAAAGCTACTCAAATGGAAGTCATCTTCATAACTGGGGAGAAGATCTCATCAAAGTCAATTCCCTTCTTATGCCCAAAACCTTTGACCACCAAGAGAGCTTTATGTTGCAGTAGTTTACCATTGCCATATTTCTTCAACTTATATACCCATTTGTTCTTCAAGGCTCTCATGCCTCTTGGAAGTGGAACAAACTCATAAGTGTGGTTCTTCTGCAAAAAAACTCATATCTTCCTTCATGGCTTGCATCCAACAGTCTTTTTTTGTATGACTCTTTACTTCTGAAAAACTCTCGGGCTCCTCCTCATCAGTAATCAGAATATACTAAGAGACGGGATATTTGGTTGATGGCACGACAACTCTTTCAGATCTTTGCAACTGAGGCCCAATTGTCTCTGGTTGTAGGGGTTGCTCCTCCTACTCAACACCCTTTTCATTCGGGTCTTCATCTCTTTTCTCCTGCTCTTCAATTTCTGGCATAGGATCCTGCAACTTTGGCACTTCTTGTTGTATATCATCACATCTAGCATTTTGTGATGGCTAGGGAGATGGGAATAAGTCTAGAGTGATGACATCTATAGACTTTGCAGACTTCTCAAAATCTACTACTGTCTGGTCTTCCTGGAACACAACATCTCTGCTCCTGAACATCTTCTTGTTCACTGGGTCCCACAACTTGTACCCAAATGCTGTATCTGAATAGCCCACAAATATGCATGGAGTGGACTTATCATTAAGCTTTTGTCTGTTTTCCTTGGAGATGTATGCGAACGCCTTATACCCGAAGACTCTTAAGTGAGAATATGGTACCTTTCTTCTGGACCAGACTTCCTCAGGTATCGCAAAATTCAATGGGATTGAAGGCGACCTGTTAATGAGATAACAGGCTGTACGGGGGGCTTTAGCCCAGAATAGCTTTTGCAACTTTGCCATTCTGAGCATACATCTAACTCTTTCAACAATAGAGCGGTTCATCCTTTCTGCCACACCATTGTGTTGTGGGGTACCGGGAACTGTTGTCTCGTATCGAATACCTCTGCTAGCACAATATGCTTCAATAGCATTGGAAGTGTACTCGCCGCCATTGTTTGTGCGAAGACACTTCAACTTCTTCCCGGTCTCTCTTTCCACCATTGCATGGAATTCCTGAAAGTGCTGGAATACCTCATCATTCGTCTTCAGGAAATACATCTACAACTTTCTTGATGCATTATCAATGAAGGTCAGAAAATACTTGCAGCCACCAAGTGACTCCACTTCGATTGGGCCACAAACATCCGAGTATACCATACTGAGCACTTCTATTTTTCTCTTGCTCGTTAAACTAAATGATACTCGATGCTGCTTGCCATAAATGCAATGATCACACGGCTTCAGGGCACTCCTTTTGAATAAGGGTGTCTTGGATTGCTTTGCTAATAGATGCAATCCCTTCTCACTCATGTGAGCTAGTCTTCTGTGCCATAAGTCTGGTGACTTCTTGTCTTCTGCTATATTAAGACTTCCCAGACAGATCTTCGTTTGAGTCTTGTACAGTGTTGAAGACATCTCTCCTCTAGCGATTGTCAAAACTCCTCATGTCAGCTTCCAACGACCATTTTTCGAATGTACTTGTATAGCCCTATCGGTCCAAGGCGCTTCGGAGATAAGATTAAGGCGCAAATCTAGAACATGCCTCACATCTTTGAGAACCAGCTTATGTCCAACATTAGTCTGAATACTAATGTCTCCAATATCCACAATCTTTAAATAGCTAGAATTTCCCATTCGAACAGTTCCAAAATCTCCGGCGTTGTACGAGCTGAAAAGTTCTTTGTGGGAAGTGGGGTGATGGGATGCAACTGTGTCTATCACCCACTTTGTGTAGCTGTGGTTAGCTACGTGAAGGCAATCTTCTTCTTCACCAACTGCAAGAAGTATTTCATCAGTTGTTGTGATTGTTGTGTTTTCATTTCCCTTTGACTTACTGCTTTCGCCTTTATATTTCCGGTATGGATAGTTCCTCTTTATGTGACCCTCCTGGTGTAGACTCGACTTTCTTCGTGCCCCCCCTTTCGGAGTGGCTCG
Source organism: Camellia japonica (assembly GCA_030407325.1). Taxonomy (NCBI): domain Eukaryota; kingdom Viridiplantae; phylum Streptophyta; class Magnoliopsida; order Ericales; family Theaceae; genus Camellia; species Camellia japonica. The sequence continues at coordinate 13,604,927 of JAPPVO010000014.1, forward strand.
AATTGGTCATACAGTTCAGACTTCTGTCATGGTTATGAATCTAATCTCACAAAGTGCAATGTGAAACTGATAAACACCAAAGAGTCCAATCCGGCAAATCATTTTGGAAAATTAATTTTAGATCAAATAATGCCAAAATTGGACTGCTTTGCCAGATTACAGAGTCGCCACCTAAATATTTTATTTTTGGAAAATTTAGAAAACCCTGACTCGTGCCAAAGGCCATGTGTTCGTCATCACCAAAGTTGCCTCAGCTCGGGAACTTGGGTACGAGAGGGGAAGGTCCTGAAATGAGCACCTCCACTCGCTCGATCAAAGATCGGCCTCTACTAAGTATGATATGTTGTTTAATAAACCCCATGTGTTTTTGTCCGGTTATTAGATAACTTTACTATGTGATGGACACACAAGTATAGACTATATCGCAAGAATTGGAACAAATCAACTGATGTTTGTTTTCAAAAATGGTTTGAAAATGCCACCCTCTAGTGGGCTAAAGCACGGATTTGCCACCCTCAAGTGGGCTTAAAACATGATTTGCCACTTCGCAAAGTGGGCTTAAAACACACATTTGTTGAATCATTCCAATCCAAGCAACAAAGCCTTCATCCACAGGCATTCATGCAGTTAAGCAATTAAGCACATAGTCTTATGGTAAGCATGCTATCATGGCAACACTCATACTCATGCAAGTATGCTAAAGCGTAAAACTTACAGTGTACTCCAAGCCAAAACAAAAGTTAGTTAGAAATCATACATGATCCTAACTATGCCAGATGCCTAATACAACACATGCAATAATGCAATTAATAGGCTCGGCTATCTAAGATGGCATATGATACAATTTGATAACATGCTTTGAAACACGTATTCAAAGAAGTGTTGAAATAATGATGCAGTTTGAATAATGCGCCGAGCCTCGGTGCATACAATACAAATGAATGATGCAAACATGCAAGCATAAGGTATGCTAATCAAAATATGCCCTAATCTAACTATCGAAAACAGTTAAATAAAAGGGAGAAAGACGTGGGGTTGGAAGACATGCACACACGCACGCACACTTATTACAACATTGCGCCCTCTCGAAGGAGAGTCCGAATAAACAAGCTAAGCTACACTAAGCTAAGCTAATTATTACAAAACAACTAATTAACTAACTTAGCTAATTAATTACAACACAATTGAATAACTAGTTATGCTAAGCTAATTAAAATATTACAAAATAGATTAAACTAATTAATTACAACACATGCATTAATTAGTTACAACTAGCAAATAAAGCAATAAAGCGGCCTCGCGGGCAAGGGAAACATGCATCCTCGGTTGGCTTCCTTCCGAAAATCCACTGCCTTGCCTTTAGATGCCTCTGTTTGCACTTTGCTTTGATTTTTGAACATTACACCAATTTCCAGACTGCTTCTGCCCCAACACAGGAGCATTTTGAACAACTTTTCCACTGATGGCCGGTCAGCTACCATAGGTGGCTGTCGGCCACTACTACTAGCCGGTCGGCCACTGTTTGTGGCTGTCGGCCGCCACTGGTGGCCGGTCGGCCACCCTTTCCCTAAAATTCTCCTTTTTGCTGCAACAGAGAGCAAACAGAGGCAAAGTAGTGTATTCTCACACAATATACGTACCATTACTCTCCTTATCATATCTCAAGCTCAAAAGAGTGTAATTCTTGGCTCTCAAGCCACCAACCAAGCATTTTCAATGCATGATGGCCAAAGAGTCAAGCTTGTACAAAGTCAATGAATGCACAAATAAGACTTGAAGGACCACCACCCTATCATGCATGATCAAGGGTGATGGAGACAAAGGAGATTGGCTCATTTCATCACTTTGAGCATGAAATGGACCAATCTACCATGTGTTGAATATAACGTCCGATTGAACACATGCAATACAAATACAACATGCTTATCTTGGTCATATTTTAGTTGATTCATTTTGTTTACACATTTTAATATTACCAAGCCATTCTTTAGTCAATTGTCCAAGGTGATTGTCCTCTAATGAGAGAGGGGTCAATCAAAGGATGATTTAAGACATGAGAGAGATCATGCCTTTGGCTAGGAGGAACCCTCAAAAGAGGGTTAAAGCCATTGAGCACAAGCTCTATCTCAAGCTTAAACACAATCATAAGGTTAACCAACTCTCAAAACAAATAGAAAAATGAAGAAATGAGGGAGGTTGCAGACTTTTTAGTGCTGAAATGGCATACCAAAGACACTAAATCATGCAAGCAACACATGTAAGACATGCTCAAAAGCCAAAAGCATTAAACTAGTGAAGAGCATTACACTAGAGGCATGCAATATCAAGCTTAAATGACCAAATCAGCTCTGGATAGAGCTTAAACATGCCAAAATAGTAGCCAAAACATGCTGAGATTAAAGCATAAAAGGCAAGAAAAACATGCTCACATGTTAGGCTACAAATAAGGCCCAAGACACAACTTTCAAAAGCAATGAAGGACTGATAAAAGTGAGAGTGTGATAGAGCTACACACACTGAAATCACATGTTAAATGATGCTATAGCATGCAATCGTCTCAAGCAAGGCATGTTAGAGGCCTAAAACAATGAACTAGTGAAGGCAATTGCACTACAACCATGCAAGACAAAGCACATATGACCAAGACAGCTCAAAACAGAGTTAAAGTAGGCCAAATCAGGGCCTAAAACATGCTGAAGTCAAGTCACAAAAGGGTAGAAAAACATGCTCACATGTTAGGCTATCTACACTTGCAAGCAAGACACAAGGAAAGGAGGCCACCCCCTCCTATTTTGGTCCTCAAAACATACTTTTTACCACTGAAATTCCCCTGGAATTTAGTGGTTCAAAGGCCAAAAAAGGTTGAATGTTGTATGTTAAAAAATGATGCAAGAAGCTCACAAGCTAAGGAATAAAAAGGAGAGAGAACCCCCTAACACAAAATAGACTCAAACCAACATGCTAAGGCCTAAAATTTAGAGTTTTTGGTAGTTGAAAACCAGGCCAAAAATAGTGCAAAAAGATGGCAAAGCAAACAACTAAGCAAAGTTTACAAGGTAAAGGCTTATACATTTGAAGCACAGCACTAAAACAACAACAATTCTGAGCTCAAACCAACCTTAGAAGCTCAAACAAGGCCTCCAAGAACTTCAGCTCCAAGGTGAAGGTGTTTGGCTAAGGATCTTAGTGCAAATATGTATAGAATTCTCATTTTCAAGCACAAAATAGGAAGAGAGAGAGGATTCTAGAGAGAGAGTAAGGAATTTTTCTCACAAATTTTTGTAACCCCTCAAATGGGGGAGAGACCCCCCATTATATAGAAAAACAAGCCGAAGGTTTGCCTTCATCCTTCCATACACGTGTATGGAGATGAGCATCAATGATCAACAGCTGGCACAACTGGCAAACAAATATCTGAAAAAGGAGAAAAATGGCCGTCGACCATCATTAGTGGCCGACCAGCCATCAGTGTAGTCGACTGGCCATCAACATAGCTGACCGGCCACCACTGGTGGCCGGCAGGCTAGGGTGATGTCCGATAGGTCACCCTCTTCTTCAAAAATGAAGCAACAAGTTCTTGGCCCACAACCAAGTACAAAACAGACAAGATTAGAGGCTCCAAGGCAAGGCGCTCAGCCGAGACCTTCAGGGACTCAAAATGAAAACGAGTGAGCACAATCACCGGGTGTTCAAACGATGATGCCCAAGTCTTGAGGACGGTCAAAAATGGGGTGTCTACACCTGGCCACAGTGAAAGCAAGTGAAGCTAGAGTTACATTGACTTTTACTGTCTCTGGATTTACTCTTGTTATTCCATCTGCCTCTACTCTTGCTTCTTCCTCTGCCTTTCCTCTACCTCTGTCTCTGCCTCTATCTTTTGTGACAACAACATGGGTCTGATTACTTTCCATGTCTTTTTTCCTTGTCTCTCCATTGTACATAACGTCTGTGACCATGCTCATGGTCAGCTTCCCTTCAGGTATAGAGTTGTAGAGAGAAACCACTAACGTCTCTCAGTTGTCCTGTAAAGAACTAAGTAGTAGAACGGCTTGCATTTCTTCATCCAAAGACATCTTGACAGTTGTAAGTTGATTCACCAAATTCTTAAACTCACCGGTGTGCTCGACGACAGACACATCATTCTTCAACTTCAGATTTACAAGCCTTCTCATCACCAAGGCTTTGTTTCGGGCAGTCTTTGACTGGTACATTCCTTCTAACATTGTCCAAATGACATATGCATCTGTCTCCTGGACGACATGGTGGAACACACTGTGGTTTATCCATTGTCTGATACGACTGACAGTCTTCCGGTTCATCTTTATCCAGTCTTCATCATTTACTTCTTCTAGTTTAACCCCTTTTAGAGCAATAAGGTCAAACAGATCTTTATAATATAATATGTCTTCCATCCGCGATTTCCAGATTGCATAATTGAAAGGATTCAACTTGATCTGCATCCTAAAGTTGATGTGGATTCCTTCATCGTCTTCTTACTTTTCACCGAAACTTTGATTCAAAAATCTGGCCATACGGATCTCTCTGAAATAATCCAAATAGTTGGAAACCACTATTGGATCACCAAAATCGGACTTTAAATGGCTAAGATCTGGCAAAAATAAGTTTGACGGTTCAAATTTGCGGATGTACTGTAGTCGTGTAGCACCGGATAACTCCTCCGTCTCTAGGTCAGGTCAGGTCAACCCGACGGGTTGACTGGTTAGTCGACGTGATGACGTGGCTGACACGTAGCGACACGTGGAGCTGACGTGGTTGACAGATGTTGATGACGTGGAATTGATTGGCAGACACGTGTCGATGACATAACGGTGACTCGTGGTAGTGACGCTGGTGTCACACGCAGTTCACTCGCCTTCCTTCTTTAGCCGCTCGTCGAGAGCTTACTTGAGACTAGTGGGACACATCGGTTCCATTAACGGCGTGTGTAGCACGTGTGTGAGACTGGGACTCACGCGCCTAATTTAGGGGGCTCGTGAGAGCGCGTGGAGCCTCGTTTGGGGCTCTTCTTTGCAGTTCTAGACTCCTCTCGTCGAGTGCTTCCTTCAAGTATGCTCAAAAGTGAATTTCGATCAACTTGATTCTGGGCAATTTTGAAAAACACACCTTATTTTTCCAAAAATCGACCAACGTGGCTCTGATACCACTTGTTAGGATCAAGGCACACCAAAAATCAATCATACACAATAGCACAGCAATTTACGTGGTTCGAAAATTGCTTACATCACGAAGAGAGATTACCACTATAGAATTATCCTGGAGGGAGATTACAACTTACACCTCACAACTCTCTATAGAACTCTCTCACTTACACAGATTATACACTCTGTGTCGCCTTTGTCTGTTTTTTTCTTCTCTTCCTCTTAGCCTCTATTTATACATAAAAGAGAGGGAACAAAGTCAAGTGAAAGAGTAATTGGGTTGCCAGCTGCCAACTGTCATCTTTCCTTCCCTCCTACTTCTTGACTTGGAGAGCCTGCCCATTAACTCCTCCATGTGAGGGCTAGAGCTAACAGAGGGTGGAAATTATAAGCGATGGTGCTACACGTATCAATTGGTATACCAATTAGTGTACTAACATATGCTATGAGGGAGGTATAAGCGTCAGGCACACGGTCCAAGCGCTTTTAACCAAAAGGGAGGTATAAGCGTCGGCACACGGTCTAAATGCTTCTAACCAAAGGAGGGTGTCAGTGCAAGCACCAGGCGTACCCGAATGTTTCTAACCAACGCAAGGTATCGGTGTAAACACCGGGCGTACTTGAATGTTTATAACCAACGCAAGGTAGAAACGTTAGGCACACGACCCAAACGCCTCTAACCAGAGGAGTAGTATAAATACCGGGCGTACCCGAGTGTTTCTAACCAACGAGGTGTCGGTGTAAACACCGGGCATACCCGAATGTTTCTAACCAACGCAAGGTGTCGGTGTAAACACCGGGCGTACCCGAATGTTTCTAACCAACGCTAGGAGTCTAAAGGACAAGAATGATCTTACCTGGAGTTCCTCTGAATGAACCGTACATACAATATCGCCTGGTTGCACCAGCTTCAAATGAACCGTACATACAATATCGTGCCTGCACAAGAAAAAAACTTTGACAAGTACAATACAATAGGAATGCATGTTCTATGCAACATCAATAACCATGACACAATACTTAGAGAGGCATGCTTCATGAACATCATGCGAGGAATGAAATAGAAGCATATTCTATGCAACAAAACATGGAGCATGTTCAATGCAACATTGAACGCATGTTCAATGCAATAGGTACAAACAATTTCTATGTGAATGTAAAGGCATGTATTATGTAATCAAACGCGACATGCATATTCTATGCAAACATGAGAACATGTGTATCGCAATGCAATGCAGCATACCTATTCTATGTACAATAACGATGCATATTCAATGCAATATCAATAGCATGTTCGATGCAAAACACTGAATAATGAAATGCGCGTCTTCACAAGACCGATTCAGTTGCTACCTCCGATTTACCTCTCGGAGGAGTTACAACAAGTTAAAAGGATACACCTCATACATGCTGAGCATCACATACTAAAAACACGGTCCGGAGCTTCTGAAGAGGCCACTTGAGCTTAAAAATGCATTTTCCTTACACTTCCTTGAGGGATCAAGGCACAAATCAACAAAACAACATTCAAGGAGAGCAACAGAGGCCTGCCGGCCACTCTGGGAGGCCACTGGCCACCCATCGGCCACAAAATAATGCCATCGGCCACAAATGTGGCCGGTCAGCCAACACTGGTGGCCGGTCGGCCACCGATATAGATTCGGGGCAATTTTGGCATTTCACCACGGGTCTTTAAATATAGGGTTCCAAACTCTATTTCTTCACTTCCTCTTTGCCAAAAAAACATTTCCCCTTGTGTTCTAAGCCTTTTCCCCCTCCCGATCCGAGCTTCGAACACATTTTCCAATGTCCCACAAACGTCCGATTCGATAAACCCTCAGAGTTTACAATACTTTGAACCGATTGAAAAGTGTTTTCGGTGCCCTCTTCTTGATTTCCACCACTTGGGGTTTGTTTCCCCCGAGTTATCCTTGATTTTCGTGTCCTTTTCCGAGCCTTGACATTTTCTTCTATTTTTCACCCCTCGGAGTTGACTTTTTGTTGACTTTTGGCATTCCTGCCCATTTCCCACATTTTCGGCCATTCTCTCATCCTCCCTCAAGATGGCGAACGACATCACAAATGACGGAGCTCCTCCGGGGATGGAGATGGATCCCGAGTTCGAGCCATTGCCGCTCAGTATCCGACCGTTCGACCCAGAACGTACCATCCCCAGGTACACGTGCTGCCTTCTGATAGTATCCGCTAGTTTAGGGGGTTTGCGCGAGGTGCACGGAAGGACCTCCTGCTACGCGAGCCGGAGTCACATCTATCCCACGGCGCCTCCGAAGTATATATTTCCTCTTTATTTTCTGCAATGTAGGATGCATTCCTTGTATAGCTCACATTGCTTTTTATCTGATCATCCCAAACACACTTGTGCACTGTATTTCTTACACTGCCTTGCATCTGCTTGTCCCAAACATACCCTTGCACTGTATTTCTTACACTGCCTTGCATCTGTTTATCCTGTTTACAGAGGGATTCACATGCCTTTCGTGGATACGGGACCACCTCCACGAGGGAGTGGTATTTGGAGCTTCCTGATGCTGTCCGTCACATCGTTGACGAGGCCGGCTTCGGCGCATTTTGCATGGGGCTCTCACGTCTCATTGCGAGCCGGTCTCTACTGGGCGCTTTAGTAAAGAGGTGGTGGGATACCACCGATTCCCTCCACTTCTTTACAGCAGGGGAGATGACGATGACCCCTTTTGACTTCTCTATGCTCACCGGCATAACAGTAGAGGGTCATCCGATTCCTTACGACAACGACATAGGCGAGTGGGAGGCCACTCAGATCTACCTGCTAGGGATTCGCCCACCCATCTCCCGATCTGGGATGGTGCGGTATACATGGTTCGCCGATCATTTCAGAGGGACGACGTCGACGACCTACGAGGAGACTGAGTACTACGCCCGGGGCTTCCTTATGTTCTTGTTTGGCACTACCCTGTTCGCCGACCGAGCGAACACTATCGGGCTCTACCTCATGAGCGCTTTGGTGGACCTGTCTCGCGTCCGATTCTACGACTGGGACGCCGTAGGCTTGTCCACATTATATGGATACATAAGCTCCACTTCTCGTCGGAGCGGGCATCTGCTAGGAGGCTACTGGAGAGCCTGAGAGATACACCCTACCCTTTTGCTTTACATTTCTGCTTCGCATTTCCTGTATATCACACACACTGTGTACACTTTCTGCATACAATCTACTTTCTGCTTTACTTGAACACTAAACACATTGTACATTGCACTACTTTACATTCTCTATACACTGCACACACTGGACACTGCACTATTTTACATTCTCTGTACACATTCGATATGTACTCACTGTTATCCTTCCACCTTCTGCAGCTATGGGTGTACGCCTATTTTCCGAGGCTCGCCCCAGAGCCAGAGGTTGAGATACCACCCATGGTGCCATACTCACACAGATATGACGGAGGTGCCAGCGGAGGCCCCGAGAGTCATTCTCCTTCTTCCGCTGATTCTTCGACACTGACCACAACAGAGGTAACTAAAACCTTACAGTCATTTCAGCTTTTACTTCATATTACATATACAACGGCAGCTAACAGTTGTATATTCACTATTTGCAAATCACCTGGCAGTCGTGGGCAGTGATGCCTGACAGGGTTAGAGATCAGTTTGCGGGCACTCGAGAGGCTTCCCGATTCCGGATCTTGCTCGAGGGTCCAGTTTGTCGAGCATGGTTTTTGGGGGAGCGTTTCCTCCGATAGAGCCTCAGCTTTCCTGAGCCGGTGGTTCTGATGTCGCCTCCCACATACATGAGGGTCACAGAGAGGTACACCACGAAGGAGATGATCGACGTCACGAGAGGTTGGGAAGCCGACTTCTTCAGGCTTGAGGGCGATTACACTGTCTTTATCCAGACATACCTCATGCCGCCTCTGACTGGGGCCCGTGAAGGTGAGAGAGCCAGAGCTCCAGCGATAGGGGAGAGAGCGGGAGGATCCCGGGCATCTCGGGCTCATGATAGGAGAGGCCCTCAGGTGAGGCAGAGAGCGGGGTGGCCAGAGTTGCCTACTACACTAACCTGCTAGGGATCCAGAGGGGAGACTTATAAGATTCCCATTGAGCCCGCACCAGCTGGTCACGAGCTTGTCGGAATTCGAGGCCCGACTCCGGTATGTACTGTATTTTACATTTTGCACATTCAATTCATTTCAGTTATGCTTTGTAGACTGCTGATCATCTCAACACATTTGCAAGCTTCCATAGAGTACACCGAATAGGCTCTCGAGCTGGCGGCTTCTTTGATGGGGATGGTTCAGACGAGCCTGAACCTACTTAGTCTGTACAGGATTCTAGTAAGTTTCCTCCGATTTGTACTTCATGCCATGAAATTTTCTGCTGATACATTAGCATTTCAACTGCAATCTGCTCCATACTGATCTGGATTCATTACATTATCAACACTGCATTGATACACTGCTCCCACACACTGCATTCAACATTATACTCATCTTTGCATACCATAACTGATACATTTGACAAACTGTTCTTTTCAAGTCCCTTTTCAGATGCCAATCCCATCAGGTGCCCCAGAGGGAGCTGCAGCAGGACCTTCAGTGCCTCCTCTGACAGCGGGGAGAGAGAGACGAGGGACTCCGACGCACAGCCGAGGCGGAGCCAAACATACTCATGTCGAGAGCGGTCCACCAAAGCCTATCCCAGAGGATGATAAGACAGATGAGAACGAGGAGCCAGCGAGCCCGCAGTCAGAGTCATCTGTGGGTGGAGGCGACGGTACCGGCTTGGGTTCTGAGGGCGGTGGCGATATTGAGGAGGGCTCCAGCTCAGATTTAGATAGTGGTGCCGATGGCGATAGCTTCGAGTCCATACCCAGGAAGAGGACGAAGAGGGCCTCTCGATCCTGAGATGGGTGGCACTGATTTAGATGTTTTTGCTTTGTTTTTTTTTTTTACTAGTAGTGTTAACACATTGTATAGCCTTAGGCAGTTTTATTTTCCTAAAAACTTGTACTCTTTTTGTAAAAAAGAAACCATGATTGGAATGAAAATTTAGCTTTTTGATTCAAAAAGTGTTGCATTTTGCATTCTAAGCATTCATAACATCGCACAGCATGAAAATGAGATTGATCTTTTTTTGAAAACTGTATGTTCAAATTGCAATGTCTTAATCAGGTAGTGAACCAACCAACACATAACAACAGAGTAAAACAATTCAATGAACAAAACAAAAACTCGACAATCAAAACAAATACAACTCGATAAGCAGAACAACAACAACTTGATAAGCAAAACAATAACTCGATAAGCAATTCGACAAAATTTTTAAAGAGAGACGGAAGAAATGCACAAAAAGTGGAACAAAACACAAGTTCTTGGTATTTTCAATACATGGAAGGACCAGAAGGCAAAATAGAAGGCCACTGGCCATAAACAGATGCTGCCGGCCATAAAAAATGGTTGTCGGCCACTAGTACTGGCCGGTCGGCTACAATACTGGCCGGTCAGCCACCAATACTAGTCGGTCGGCCACCGATACAGGGAACCTCCAGATTGCTGCCACTTGTCTTCCACTCAGCACCTTATTTTCTCCAAAAGCTCCAACTTCGTGGTTTCTTTAATTCAGCTCTATTTTTGCCACAAATGGAGCCATTCTTTGCCCAAAAACTCTCGACTTGGATTGCAACTTTGGATGGCTCAGAAAAGTTAAATTTATGAGGTTTTGAGATAAATGCACTATTCCCGCTAAGTTGTACTCCGCTGTGTTTTCCATTCCTCCATGCCGCGGCTAGATGTTGGAATCCGGTTACACATGTTTTCAACTTTGGCGGACAAAAACTATGCCCCATAATCGAAGAATTCGAAGTTTTGATGGAGTCCCAGCGTGATAAGGAGATCTTGCCCCAGTCTCGTTTTGGCTACACCCAAGCTTTAGGACGGATGTGCAGACTCACTTTACACGATGCTCGATCTTTAGTTCACAACGGAGAACTGGACATCCCAAGCTTGATTCATCGGTTTTCTGATGTCGGTGACTGCGGCGACCGTCTTTGGCAAGGTTTTCGGCAGCATGCCCTTTGCTTGTGTATGTTGGCGCATTTTCTACTTGCTCCTGGCTTCGGAGGGTCTAGCATTCACTTGATTGAAGTTGCCCAAGGCTTGAAAGAGGGCAAAGGCTGCATTGGCTTAGCACTAGTTGAAACCTTAATGGGCTTGGATATTTTCCACCACCGGGAGACAACCAAGTTTGCAGGAAGTTCATTACTCCTACAGGTAATGTTTCCCACCCCTCTCACATGTGTTTGTCACATCACTCGGCCCTCAGGCTCTGTTTTTCTCTCAAAACCCTTTCTCACTTTTCTCCCCACGTACACCTCTCTATTCTTTAATCTCTTTTATTTTTCATCCTTCCCCAGGTATGGCTGATGGACAAGTTGAAAGTAGTGGACTCTTGTCCTGCATATTCAGCACGTGGCTATTTCTTTCGCCCTAGGCAAGTTGACTTCCCGAACAAGAGATGGTGGTGCCACTAGATGTGCAACAGATCTGCTGTCGACATTGCTTGGCGTTGCCCCTGGTTTGATCTGCCTGAGATGAGCTACAACATGTCCCGGCAGCCTGGCATTCAGCTGGTTGGCTTGACACACTGTGTTTTCTACTTTCCATTCCGATTCAGGCGTCAGTTCGGCTACGACCAGACTTGCCCGGAAGAGGGGATAGATTACCCAGCTTCATTTTCGATCCAAGGCACACAGCTAGCTCGGTATACCACTGCATAGAGGACAAGAGAACTTCTGGCCCTCGCTCCCAATTTCAGTTGTGCCCTTTCTGGCGAATGCATAGCTTGGCTTGAAGATGAGGGGCAAACCGGGCCCACCTTGGCATCTGAAGCTTCCACAAGCTCTAGGAGGGGACGCATGAACACCTGACTCCACTATGCCTTCAAGTTTATTGCTTTAATCTGTACTTTCAAGTTTTTCTTTTGAATGTAATAAAAAGCAACTTCAATTTAAATCAAGAGTCGGAGAACTCTGTATTGAAATCAATGAAATTGAAGATTGTTGGTACTGAAATTTTTTCTTTTAGTCCAAAAATGGTCTAAGTTGTAAAAAGATTAATTTGAACAAAATCAACTTTTATTAAAACTTTTCAAAATCATTTTCGATAAGGGTCACAACTGGACACACTCAGAATCTATCCTTGAGATGTACAACCCCGAATCCAATAACTGGAAAGTTGCCCCTTGTCTGAATAGCATTGCACTCCACTGTTTGTGGCTGTCGGTCACCCTTTCCCTAGAATCCTCTTTTTTGCTGCAACAGAGAGCAAACAGAGGCAAAGTAGTGTATTCTCACACAATATATATACCATTGCTCTCCTTATCATTTCTCAAGCTCAAAAGAGTGTAATTCTTGGCTCTCAAGCCACCAACCAAGCATTTTCAATGCATGATGGCCAAAGAGTCAAGCTTGTACAAAGTCAATGAATGCACAAATAAGACTCGAAAGACCAACACCCTATCATGCATGATCAAGGGTGATGGAGACAAAGGAGATTGGCTCATTTCATCACTTTGTGTATGAATTGGACCAATCTAGCATGTGTTCAATATAACGTCCGATTGAACACATGCAATGCAAATACAACATGCTTATCTTGGTCATATTTTAGTTGATTCATTTTGTTTACACATTTCAACATTACCAAGCCATTCTTTAGTCAATTGTCCAAGGTGATTGTCCTCTAATGAGAGAGGGGTAAACCAAAGGATGATTTAAGACATGAGAGAGATCATGCCTTTGGCTAGGAGGAACCCTCAAAAGAGGGTTAAAGCCATTGAGCACAAGCTCTATCTCAAGCTTAAACACAATCATAAGGTTAACCAGCCCTCAAAACAAATAGAAAAATGAAGAAATGAGGGAGGTTACAGACTTTTTAGTGCTGAAATGGCATGCCAAAGACACTAAATCATGCAAGCAACACATGTAAGACATGCTCAAAAGCCAAAAGCATTAAACTAGTGAAGAGCATTACACTAGAGGGATGCAATATCAAGCTTAAATGACCAAACCAGCTCTAGACAGAGCTTAAACATGTCAAAACAGTAGTCAAAACATGCTGAGATTAAAGCATAAAAGACAAGAAAAACATGCTCACATGTTAGGCGACAAACAAGGCCCAAGACACAACTCTCAAAAGTAATGAAGGAGTGATAAAAGTGAGATTGTGATAGAGTTACACACACTGAAATCACTTGTTAAATGATGCTATAGCATGCAATCATCTCAAGCAAGGCATGTTAGAGGCCTAAAACAATGAACTAGTGAAGGCAATTGCACTACAACCATGCAAGACAAAGCTCATATGACCAAGATAGCTCAAAAAAGAGTTAAATTAGGCCAAATCAGGGCCTAAAACATACTGAAGTCAAGTCACAAAAAGGTAGAAAAATATGCTCACATGTTAGGCTATCTACACTTGCAAGCAAGACACAAGGAGGGGAGGCCACCCCCTCCTATTTTGGTCCTCAAAACATACTTTTTACCAATGAAATTCTCCTGGAATTCAGTGGTTAAAAGGCCAAAAAAGGTTGACTTTAGTATGTTAAAAGATGATGCAAGAAACTCACAAGCTAAGGAATAAAAAGAGAGAGAACCCCCTAACACAAAATAGACTCAAACCAACATGCTAAGGCCTAAAATTCAGAGTTTTTTGTAGTAGAAAACCAGGCCAAAAGTAGTGCAAAAAGATGGCAAAGCAAACAACTAAGCAAAGTTTACAAGGTAAAGGCTTATACCTTTGAAGCACATCACTAAAACAACAACAATTCTGAGCTTAAACCAACCTTAGAAGCTCAAACAAGGCCTCCAAGAACTTCAGCTCCAAGGTGAAGGTGTTTGGCTAAGGGTCTTAGTGCAAATGTGTAAAGAATTCTCACTTTCAAGCACAAAATAGGAAGAGAAAGAGGATTCTGGAGAGAGATAGAGGAAATTTGCTCATAAATTTTTGTAACCCCTCAAATGGGGGAGAGACCCCCGATTATATAGATAAACAAGCCAAAGGCTTGCCTTTATTCTTCTATACACGTGTATGGAGATGAGCATCAGTGATCAACAGCTGGCACACCTGACAAACAAATATCTGAAAATGGATAAAAATGGCCGTCGGCCATCAACATAGCCGACCGGCCACCACTGGTGGCCGGCAGGCACAAGTCATGGCTGGCAAACTAGGAGGATGGCCGACAGGTCACCCTCTCCTTCAGAAATGAAGCAACAAGTTCTTGGCCCACAACCAAGCACAAAACCGACAAGATTAGAGGCTCCAAGGCAAGGCGCTCAGCCGAGACCTTCAGGGACTCAAAACGAACACAAGCGAGCATAATCACCGAGTGTTCAAACGATGATGCCCAAGTCTTGAGGACGGTCAAAATTGGGGTGTCTACACCTGGCCACAGTGAAAGCAAGTGAAGCTAGAGTTACATTGACTTTTACTGTCTCTGGATTTACTCTTGTTATTCCATTTGCCTTTACTCTTGCTTCTTCCTCTACCTCTTCTCCTACCTCTGTCTCTGCCTCTATCTTTTGTGACAACAGCGTGGGTCTGATTACCTCCCATGTCTTTCCTCCTTGTCTCTTCATTGTACATAGCGTCTGTGACCATGCTCATGGTCAGCTTCCCTTCAGGTGTAGAGTTGCAGAGAGAAACCACCAACGTCTCTCAGTTGTCTTGTAAAGAACTAAGCAGTAGAATGGCTTGCATTTCATTATCCAAGGACATCTTGACGGTTGCAAGTTGATTCACCAGATTCTTAAACTCACCGGTGTGCTCAGCGACAGACATATCATTCTTCAACTTCAGATTTACCAGCTTTCTCATCACCAAGGCTTTGTTTCGGGTGGTCTTTGACTAGTACATGCTTTCTAACATTGTCCAAAGGACATATGCATCTGTCTCCTAGACGACATGGTGGAACACACTGTGGTTTATCCATTGTCTGATACAACTGACAGTTTTCCGGTTCATCTTTATCTAGTCTTCATCATTCACTTCTTCCGGTTTAACCCCTTTTAGAGCAATAGGGTCAAACAGATCTTTATAATATAGTATGTCTTCCATCCACGATTTCCAAATTGCATAATTGGAAGGATTCAACTTGATTTGGATCCTAAAGTTGATGTGGATTCCTCCATCGTCTTCTTACTTTTCACCGAAACTTTGATTCAAAAATCTGGCCATACGGATCTCTCCGAAATAATCGAAATAGTTGGAAACCACTATTGGATCATCAAAATCGGACTTTAAATGGCTCAGATCTGGCAAAAATAAGTTTGACGATTCAGATTTGCGGATGTACTGTAGTCGTGTAGCATCGGATAACTCCTCTGTCTCTAGGTCAGGTCGGGTCAACCCGACGGGTTGACTAGTCAGTCGACGTGATGATGTGGCTGACATGTGGCGACACGTGGAGCTGACGTGGTTGACAGATGTCAATGACATGGTGACACGTGGCACTGACGTGATGACACATATCAGTGACGTGGCGCTGACGTAGAACTGACTGGCAGACACGTGTCGATGATGTAACGATGACTCGTGGTAGTGACGTTGGTGTCACGCGCAGTTCACTCGCCTTCCTCTTTTAGCCATTCGTCGAGAGCTTGCTTGAGACTAGTGGGATGCGCCGGTTTCGTCAACGGCGTGTATAGCGCGTGTGTGAGACTGGGACTCACGTGCCTACTTTAGGGGGTGCATGAGAGCGCGATGAGTCTCATTTGGGGCTTTTCTTTGCAGTTCTGGACTCCTCTCGTCGAGAGGTTCCTCCTAGTATGCTCAAAAGTGAATTTCGAGCAACTTAATTCTTCGCAGTTTTGAAAAACACACCCTGTTTTTTTCGAAAATCGACCAACGTGGCTCTGATACTACTTGTTAGGATCAAGGCACACCAAAAATCAATCATACACAATAGCACAAACGATTTACGTGGTTCGGAAATTACTTACGTCCACGAAGAGAGATTACCACTATAGAATTATCCTGGAGGGAGATTACAACTTACATCTCACAACTCTCTATCGAACTCTCTCACACACACAGATTATACACTTTGTGTTGCCTTTGTCTGTTTTTTTCTTCTCTTCCTCTCAGCCTCTATTTATACATAAAAAAGAGGGAACAAAGTCAAGTGAAAGAGTAATTGGGTTGCCAGCTGCCAACTATCATCTTTCCTTCCCTCCTACTTCTTGACTTGGAGAGCCTGCCCATTAACTCCTCCATGTGAGGGCTAGAACTAACAGAGGGTGGAAATTATAAGTGATGGTGCTACACGTATCAATTGGTATACCGATTAGTGTACTAACATATGCTATGACATTGTCATTTCAAAACTATGACCCCACTCATTATACAAATTACAAATATTCAAAATATTTAAAATTGTGTCACATCATCCGTTAGTGTACTAATTAGTATACCAATTACTGCATATTAATTATAATTTCAAGTGTAGAAAACAAATGAATGCCAATAATAATCTCACGAATTTAATTTTATTAATCAAACAAAACCAAAGAGTTTGTTTAAATAGTAGGATTATAGAATAGTATTGGATCCATAAATTCACAATTCCATGTTTCATTATAAAATTTATTAATTAGATTACATGTATGGCATATATTTAATCCGATAAAATTGACAAAATTTTAATATTAAAAAGGTTTGGGAATCATAATTTTAAATGCAAAAAAATAAAAATAAAATGAATGCGTTATAAATTATTATCTCACTAATTTAATTGATTAATTAATCTTACAGTAATTCATTTTTATCCTATTAACCAAACAAGGTCAAATGGTTTTGGGATGGCTGCCACACTGTTGGCCGGCATTTCGAGCCAATTTTGGAGCAATTTAAACAATTCAAACTACTTATTTTTTAAAGTATACAGAATAGAATATATTTATAAAAAATTAAATTAATCAAAGATCAATAACCCTTTTATTAAATTATATTTATATGTAAGTGTAATTTGAAAATATAAAATTAACTATAAATGTGATTTGATACATAAAAATCAATGTCCGATCAATTTAATTTTTTACAATTACATTCTACTCAAAAAAAAATAAAAAATAAAAAGTTCAAATCATCTAAATAAATCCAGAAATAGGGCTAGAACGTTGCACACAATCGCTGCTGTGCATAACCCCAAACCTATACACAAATCTATATGGATGAACAGAGAAACATTCAACCCACAAATCTTAAAACAAAAAAAAATGGCTGAAAATCAACCCATAACCCAAAATCTATATAGATGAATAAGAAAACATTAAACCCACAAATCGTAAATGAAAACAATTGTTGAAAATCAACCCACAACCCAAAATCTATATAGATGAATAAGAAAACATTAAACCCACAAATCTTAAATAAAAATAATTGTTGAAAATAAACCCACAACCCATATCAATATAGATGACTTAAACCCACAAATTTTGAAGGTAGGAGAGGGGAGATACCTTCGGGAAAGATTGTGTACAAGTTTCTTTTTTTTTTTGGAGGTTTTTGATGGGATTGGAATGAAGAGAATGAGGAATTGAGGGTGTATTTATGGGATGGGGGGGGGGGGGGGGGGGGGAGAATGAAGGTAATCAATTTTGGAATCCAAACCGAGAATAATGAAGAAGAGATAGTAAAAATTATTATTTACTTTTTTGACATTTTTTTGGGGTAAAAGATCATCCAAAACAATCCTAAGTCGTGTTATTATTATTATTATTATTATATTGATTCAATAAGAAAATTCAATAAATTTTAATAAATATTAAATCCAAGGTAACTTTCAAAATAAAAATAAAATACAAGTCCATTTTAAAACTCAATTTTTAGACTTAATGAAGTGTAAATAAGATGATTGATTAATAATTAGATAAGACATGAGAGAGAGTTACCTTAAATATTTTAATAGATTGTCATATCATTGAATTTGAAAAACAGATTTAATTTTGCGGGTAAGTAATATCACCCTTTTCAAAATATGAGACAAAATTCTAATAAATATAAGCAAATAAGACTTACAGGGAAATTTCAAAACGGGTGAGAAAATCTTAATAAACACATGATAACAAGATTCACACGTAAATGAAAAGATTTAAATTATTGATCTCTTAATGAGGTGTAAGAGTTTAGTTATATATGAAAAGTGATTTATAAACAAAATTTGCATACATAAAAGTATACCTAAAACTCTATTCTATCTGCTCGTATCGCACTCTATTTTATGATATTTGAGAATCATAGTAAATATCTCAGTGTAGATCTAGGATAATCCTTTGTTCCATAGCCTAGGGCTATTTACAACTAGCCAATTAAGACTTCTTTGATGTACTATCAGTGAATCAGATATTCAGTCATCAGTTCTTTTGAGAGGCTACAATTATTGCGAGCAATGGTGTAGCAATGAAATACTTGTAATTATGAAACATAATCGTGGTTATTTTGACTAAAATAAAAAGATCACAAATAGCCATGTCAATCTGAATAAAATTTTTAAAAATTCTATTTGTATAACATTACTCTTCTCATATTATCTTCAAGAGTTTAAAATTGAGAATGCTATTTATTTTTAAATATGCTAATTTAGTAGTCAACTCCTATGCTAGTGAAATAAAATTTTTAAAAATAAAAAGAAAGTGTTTAAGAATATATTTTTAACTTTTAAATGAGTTAATATTTAAGAAGCCTTACTCTAATTTTCTTATATTTTTTAAGTTTTTATAGTACACATGGCACTTTACAATTAGCCTAAATACTTCTAATTATATACATAACATAATTATATAACATAACAACAATATACTAAATTCCACTAATATTATACAATACGTTATGGAATCAATATGGAAGCTGCCATTGGTGCTGGTAATAAATTTGATTCGTTGTGGTGTTATATTTGGATACTCTCTTAACTTTATGTTAATAAAATTGAAATGTTGCCTCAAATTTTTAGGCAAATTATCCTTATTTTTTTCACACTCTTTCTCCCTCAAACTTCCTAAGCAACCCATCATAACATATATATATATATATATATATTGTAATTTTAAAAATATTAAAAAATCCTATTGACTAACTTATCATATTAGTTATTCAAAATAAATTATTATTACTAATTATACCATAATAAAAAGAATTTCAAATCTGTTCTTATTTTTTTCCACACCCTCTCTCTTCGGAAACTTCCTACTCATCCATAATGCCATATATACATACGTATTTTATTGTATATTTCCTACTCAACCGTAATATATAGAATAAACTTCCTACTCAACCATAATATATATATATATACATATCTTATATTTCAATTTTATTTAAGGTAAGAAATCATGTATAAGGTAAGACAGATTTGTAATATATATTGTTAGCAGATATTTTAATATTATAATGTGTTATAGATTATATTATATGATTGGGTTCCAAATAACTTGTTGTCCTAGTTAATCATTTCTTTTTCTCCAGGAAAACTTGCCCTCCAAGTCTCCAAGTCAAGTCTTCATTCTTATCCACCAAGCCTCCAAGGAAATTTCCCACAAAGTTTCCTCACCTCCAAGGAAATTTCCCATCAATTTCCTCTCCTATACTTTTCCTCCAAGTTAACCCCTTTCTTCGTGACCAAGCTTTCCTCTCCTATAAATTGAGTCTTTCACCTCTCTTATTGTAGCTCAAGTTTCTTATTTGTGAGATTATCAGGCAAATAAAAAAGAGTGTATGTGATAAAACTTTGGGTTCAATCAATTGTGCAGTATTGGTTAACCATACGACTTAGTCGGGCTGTTGTATCTTGGGGGGGACAAGTCAAGGTTTTTTTGCTGCACTGGTGTGAGGTTTTGCCTAACCGCAGAGAGCTTGAATCTCCTTAAAGATAGCAAATTTCCCGCGCCTCAGCCCTTATAATAGTTATTATAATTTTTATAATTTGTATTTTCTGGTGTTTTATTTGTAATTATCACCAACAATTTTAAGGAGATTCAAACAGCAAAATTCATGGAGCCAGTACTGGAGAAGCCCAACGAGAATACCGGATCTCAACAAGCCCTTCCGGTTCAAGGGAGCCATTTCAAGAGATGGAAAGGCAAGGTGCTTTTCTACCTCAGTCTCCTCAAGGTGGCCTATATCCTGACCGAGAAAAATCCGAACAAAGTCCCCACTGAAGAGATGACCGACGAGGAGTATGCTGCTCATCTTGAAAAAATCGAGAAATACAACACAGATGAGTATAAATGTCGATATTATCTTTTGAATTGTCTTTCAGATCAATTTTATGATTATTATGATACTACTTACACCACTGCCAAGAAAATTTGGAAAGCCTTGCAGAATAAATATGACACTGAAGAGGCAGGCGCTAAAAAATATGCTGCAAGCCGTTTTTTCCGCTATCAGATGATAGATGGAAAATCAGTGGTGGAGCAAGTTCAAGATTTTCAGATGCTAGTGGCTGAAGTTAGATCCGAAGGCATCAAAATTGGAGACAATCTTGTTGTAGCAGGTATTGTTGACAAACTTATCATCTTGGAGGGAGTTCCAGAAGTCAATGCGTCACAAGCAAAAAGAGACGTCCTTGGAGACTCTAATCACACGGATTCGGGTGGAGTAGGAAGCACGAGGACAAGATGCGCTTATGACACAAGAGCATTCCACTGCAAAGGTAAATTTAACTTCTGGAAATACTTTACCTAAAGGTCGATTTCATAAAAATAGTCACTTGAAGCCAGTTAAGAAAATATGGAAAAATATTGGAAGGCCACAAAATAAAAATTACCCGAGGCAAAAGAAATGGAACCAAGAACCCCCTTCACAAGATCTGACAAATGTGACATGTTTTGTGTGTGGCAAAAGTGGGCATATTGCTCGAACTTGCAAATTTCGGAAACAACAGTCTCGACCACAGGCTAATGTTACCGAGGAACCATTTGTGGCTATGATCACAGATATTTTTATGGTTCAATATGTGGAAGGGTGGTGGGCAGACTCTGGTGCCAATAGGCATGTCTGCTATGATAAAGATTGGTTCAAAGATTTCACTCCTTTTAATGAGGAGAGGACTGTTATGCTTGGTGACTCCAGTTTAACCAAGGTGCTCGGGTGTGGGGATGTTGAGCTGAATTTTACCTCTGGACGTGTGCTTGTTTTAAAAGATGTGTTGTACACACCGTCCATGAGGAAAAATTTGATGTCGAGTTATTTGCTCAACAAAGCTGGTTTCAAGCAGACTATTGAATCTGACCAATATGTAATCACTAAAAAAGGCATATTTGTGGGGAAAGGGTATGCCTGTGATGGAATGTTTAAATTAAATGTTGAGAATAAGAAAGCACATGTTTCTGTTTACATGCTGTCTTCTATGAATTTTTGGCATGCTCGTCTGTGTCATATTAATAGCCGATATGTGGGAGTCATGAGTAGTTTAGGATTAATTCCCAGACTAACAAATAAGTTTGAGAAATGTGAAGTTTGCAGTCAAGCAAAAATAACTAAAAGGCCTCATAAAAGTGTGGTGAGAAATACTGAATTGTTAGAATTAATTCACACTGATTTATGTGAATTTGAAGGAATTTTAACACGTGGTGGAAATAGATATTTTATCACTTTTATTGATGATTTTTCAAAATACACTTATGTATACTTGTTGAAAAATAAAAGTGATGCTTTTGAAAAATTTAAAGAATTCCTTCTTGAAGTTGAAAATCAATTCGGTAAAAAGATTAAAAGATATAGAAGTGATAGAGGCCGGGAGTATGAATCTTTTGGATTCAACTCGTTTGCTCAGTCTTTGGGAATAATCCATGAAACTACTCCACCATATTCACCTGCATCTAATGGTGTAGCAGAAAGGAAAAATAGAACTTTAACTGATTTAACAAATGCTATGCTAATTGAAGCAGGTGCTCCTTCAAATTTGTGGGGAGAAGCAATTTTAACTGCATGTTATGTTATGAATAGAGTGCCACATAAAAAAACAAAAGTTACACCTTTTGAGTTGTGGAAAGGGCATAAGCCAAATTTGAGATATTTGAGGGTTTGGGGTTGTCTAGCTTTTGTTAGACTTGTGGACCCTAAAAGACCTAAATTAGGTGTGAAAGCTGCCACTTGTGCTTTTCTTGGATATGCAACAAATAGTACAGCCTATAGATTTTTTGATATTGAAAACAAAATAATTTTTGAATCAGGTGATGCAATTTTTCATGAAGAAAAATTTCCTTTTAAATCTAAAAATGGTGGGGTCAAAATTATCAAGAAAATATTTTATCTGAAACCGGTTCCTCTACTCCTCTTTTACAAAACCAAGATACTGTAGTTTTTGAACCTAGAAGGAGTAAAAGAGCCAGATTAGAAAAAGATTTTGGCCCTGATTATCATGTTTTTAATGTGGAGGAAACTCCATTAACTTTACAAGAAGCTTTGGCATCTCCTGACTCTGTTTTTTGGAACGAGGCTGTAAATGATGAGATGGAATCATTATTATCCAATAAAACTTGGGTATTAGTAGATTTACCACCAGGTTGTAAAACTATTGGCTGTAAATGGGTTTTGAGAAAAAAACTTAAACCGGATGGAACTATTGATAAATATAAAGCAAGGCTTGTTGCAAAAGGTTTTAAACAACAAGCAGATCTTGACTTTTTTGATACATTTTCTCCGGTTACTAGAGTTACATCCATTAGATTATTAATTGCAGTGGCTGCAATTCATGATCTAAAAATTCATCAAATGGATGTTAAAACAGCCTTTTTAAATGGAGACCTGGGTGAAGAAATCTATATGGATCAACCTGAGGGTTTTGTGGAACCCGGTCAAGAAAGCAAAGTGTGCAAGCTAGTTAAATCCCTATATGGCTTAAAACAGGCCCCTAAACAGTGGCATGAGAAATTTGATTCCTGCATGATTGAGAATGGCTATAAAACGAATGAATGTGATAAATGCATCTACTATAAATCTGAAGAAAATTCACATGTCATTATTAGCCTCTATGTGGATGATTTACTTATATTTGGCTCTAATTTGCATATCATCGTGGAAACTAAAAATATGCTTAGTAGCCATTTTGATATGAAAGATCTTGGTGAGGCTAATTATATTTTGGGAATGAAAATTACCAAAACCTGTGATGGTATATTTCTTGATCAGTCGCATTATGTTGAGAAAATTTTGAGAAAATATAATTTTTATAAGCAAGCATGTTCTTACTCCTTTTGATCCTCATGTGCGTTTATTTCCTATTGAAAATGATGAGGATGTAATTAATCAAAAGGAATATGCTAGTATGATTGGTAGCTTGCGTTATGCGACTGACTGTACTAGACCTGACATTGCCTATGCAGTTGGAGTACTTAGCAGGTTTACTAGCAAGCCTGGCAGTGATCACTGGCTAGCCATTGAGCGTATTATGAAATATTTATCTGGTACCATAAAATATGGCTTGTTTTATAATAAGTATCCTGCAGTACTTGAAGGTTACAGTGATGCCGATTGGAATACCTTGTCAGGTGATTCATTATCAACCACTGGTTACTTATTTACATTGGGAGGTGGTGCTATAAGTTGGAAATCGAAAAAACAAACCATTATTGCTAATTCAACAATGGAGGCTGAGCTTATTGCTTTAGCTACAGCTAGTGAAGAAGCAAATTGGTTGAGAGATTTGTTAAATGAAATCTCTTGTTGGGAAAAACCGATTCCACCTATATTGATTCATTGTGATAGCACCGCAGCAATTGGTCGAGTTAATAACCGTTATTATAACGGTAAATCCAGACCTATCAGAAGAAAACACAGTACTGTGAGATCTTATATGAATAATGGCATCATAAATGTGGATTATATTAAATCTGGTGATAATCTTGCAGATCCATTAACTAAGGCCTTAGCAAGAGATAGAGTCTGGAATACATCGAGGGGGATGGGGTTGAAGCCCATTGAATATAGCAGGAGCCATGTATGAGGATACTCAACCCAGGGACCAGAGATCCTGTAACTAGGTTCAATGAGAAAAACGATCATATGATGGCCGTGAGAAATGCACTAAATTACTTTTTACCCATTCCTATGATATAAGTGCATTTATCCTGTAACGTTGTAGAGGTTGGGTTATTAAAAAAAAACTCTTAATGAATTTCTGTAGCTCTTATTGAGTGGGGTGTCATAGTTATAGGAGTATCCTTGACAAAATTCACCTATGTGAGTGTGGTAGTGGGGCCGCTACCTATGGGATTTGGGCTAATTCTCAAACACACTCATGAATCCTGGGATCGCACAAGGCTGTAATGTACTGGCTCTTAAAGCTTATGTAAACACCTAGAATATTATGTGTGTGCAATAATTATTTATTTCCCTTAAGCAGTCATAGTTCAATGCTGAGCATACTATTGGCTCTGGATTAGATATTATTGTTTCACTAATGGAGATTCAATGCAGAGCACACCTACCATGACGCATAATATCATTCTTTGCCTAATAATATCATATTTGCTACCTATAATATTAAAATAGGTGGGAGAATGTTAACAGATATTTTAATATTGTAATGTGTTATAAATTATATTGTATGATTTGGCTCCAAATAACTTGTTCTCCTAGTTAATTATTTCTTTTCCTCCAAGAAAACTTGCCCACCAAGTCTTTAAGTCAAGTTTTCTTTCTTATCCACCAAGCCTCCAAGGAAATTTCCCACCAAGTTTCCTCACCTCCAAGGAAATTTCCCACCAATTTCCTCTCGTATACTTTTCCTCCAACTTAACCCCTTTCTTCGTGACCAAGCTTTCCTCTCCTATAAATTGAGCCTTCCACCTCTCTTATTGTAGCTCAAGTTTCTTATTTGTGAGATTATCAGGCAAATAAAAAATGGTGCATGTGATAAAACTTTGAGTTCAACCAATTGTGCAGTATTGGTTAACCATACGACTTAGTCGAGCTGTTGTATCATGGGGAGGACAAGTCAAGGTTTTTTTTGCTGTACCAGTGTGAGACTTTACCTAACCGCAGAGGGCTTGAATCTCCTTAAAGAGAGCAAATTTCCCATGCCTCAGCCCTTACAATAGTTATTATAATTTTTATTATTTGTATTTTCTAGTGTTTTATTTGTAATTATCACCAACATATATATATATATATTAATAATCATATTCATTGTACAATAATGTAAGGTTGCCTTTTGTTATTATACTTATTATTATGCAGTTTAAATTTATAATTATTTTAAACAATACTATTTAATGAATTCAGTTTCATTTAATTCACTGTCAATTTAGACTATGTAGTTTAAATTAAACAAAAGTTATAAGTAGGTAGTAATAGATAAAATCGTATTTGTATTTTTGTTGTTTCTAGAAATTAAACCAAGCATGACCAATGGCATTCTTTATGTATAAGTTACCAGTATAAAACTCATGCTATGCACGGTCTTAAATAATTAATTAAAAAATTATTTTAAAAATTAAAAAAAAAGTATAATCGAAATCATGCGAAAAAGTTGTTTTCATTTAAATTGCACTAAACTCATTTTTTTAATTATGTTATGATTTATATTTTATTTATGTACTAACTAATAGATATGTGTGTTATCTCACTACAAGAATTTACACATTCGCCGACCACTTTTGCCGACCAAAAAAATTTTGGTCGCAAAAAAATGACATTTGGAGACCAAATATTAATTTGTCGCGAATGATCAATATTTTTGGTGACCAAATATGAGTTGGTCGCAGAAGGTCACATTTTGGCGACCAAAAATGAGTTAGTCGCAGAAATTGGTATGCTTTTGGCGACCAACTACAAATTTGGTCGCGGAAGGTTACATTTTGGCGACCAAAAACAATTAGTCGCCAAATTTGTACTTTTAGCGACTAATATTTTAGTCGCCGTTGATTGAGATTTGGCGACTAAAAAATTTTGTTGGCGAAGGTACCTTTATTGCGACTAATATGGTGTTTTGGTCGCCAAAAGTTTGGGAGGGAAATTTCAAACATGGAGGGGGGAAATGAAATTTTTTGGCGACAAAAAAAATTTGGTCGGCAATCAAAAAACGACGTCGTTTTGTACCTGGAAAACAGGAAAAAAAATTATTAGAAGGCCCTGATCTCCTCTCTGTCTCCAACTCGCTCTCTGTGTAGTATGTTGATCCGCTCTCTCCCTCTCTCTGTGTTCTCTCTCTCAATCGGTGCCCACTCTTTCTAGCTCACCGAAGTCCCTTACCACCATTGCGAACGTCCGTCGCACTTTGCCATCGCCATTGCCCTCGCCCTCTGTCTAATGGACTCCTCATTTCTGGGGGATCCTCACCCAATCTCACATCATCACTGACCAGCGTCGCCTGCCACTGCTAGCGCCACCGCCACCGCTGCCGCCGCCGCTACCGTCGCCGCCGCATCCTCACAGGTTCTCTCTCACTCTCGGTCTGTCTGTCTGTTTCTCTCTGTTTCTCGCTCTCTCCCTCTCTAGCCTTTGCCCTCGGTCTCTCTCTGTCTCTCTCTCTATATATATAAAATGCGGTGAGGGGGAAATTTGATTGCATTTTTGGTCCATTTTTTATGGAGTTCTTTTGGGTTTGTCATCTTATTCTCTACTCTTAGGTTTATGGTATTGATAATCTCTTCTGGGTTTTGATGTTTTTCGAGATTTAGGTTCAATACAGCTTGGTACGTACGAGTGAAAAAAGAGACTGACAATCTAATTCCAGACAATCCCTCAAAAATTTTGATATAGTTTATCAAAATTGTGAATCCTAATTCGACTCTAAATCAATCATATGTCTATATATATGTATTTAGGTTGCTAATTGGTGGGTATAGTGGTTTTGGTATAAAAGGCAGGGCAGGAGTGAGTTCTTAGATCGCTCACGCAAAAATGATGTGAATTAATATTTGGTGTTGTGAGCCCCACGAGCATTATCAGAGCAATATTCAAAGCTGAAGAAGAAAGATGTGTAGTGATTGATGCCCAGCCTGTTCATGAAAACAATATGTTACAACATGTTGCAAACTTGTTGTGAGGTATGGTGGATCTTTGATTGGAATTTTATTTATGCTTGATTCAACACACTAAGATTTCATTTTGGTGTTTTAATTTCCAGTGTGTTTGATTTCTTTTAACTCTTGATAATATAATTGTTTTTTACACACATCTCAATTTTAGCATTCCTTGCAAATTAATGTTTGTATGGCCATAAGCAAACTCAGTTCTAAATCTTTGTGTGGACCAAAAATGTTCAGATATTCACAAGCCTCTCTTGGTTAGGCTGGCCAAAGAGTTTTTGAATTGATCAAACTTTGCAAAGGCTCCTGACCTTATGAAATATTATCATGTGGGAAAAGCTAACAAGGATGGAGCTTGTTTTTGTGTTCTTTTTGGGAAAATTTTGTTGTTGATTGTAGAAACGTCAATTGGTATGCATGTTAGATGTCCTAAGCACATTCAATTGAAATGGGATAATTTGATTTTAGGGTTTTTTGTTTTTTTTGGGGGGACTATTGAATTAGCTGCGATCTTGCTGGTTTTTAGCTTGTTAGTTGGGTTTTTTTGGTGATATTGGGTAATTCGGTTAACTGGGTTTTGATTTCGTCTTTGGATTTGGAATTGGGTCTGTAACTTTTGATCTGAATTGAAGTGCCTTCAAAGTTATGAAATTTAGTTGATTTTTTTTTTTTTTTTTTTATGGCAGTTTATACCATATGGCAGTTTGGATCATTGCTATTCCACACAAATATTGTTTGTTTGGGAATACGTAGTTTTCCCCCTACTAATTAGTGATTGCATAGATAAATTCATCCAAAGTTCCCTCCCTTTGTATCTGGCTCTATATAATCTTTCATTTTATGCCCAACATGTGACCGAACATTTTCTGAATTAATTTGAGGAAGGTTCTGCTTAAATTTGTATGTTGGTTGAGTGCCTAAAAGAGTCATCTACTTCTTTGGAGATGGGACCCAACTGTGTATGTATGATACAGACCTTATACATAGGAAAGGTGGAGTTTCTATATTGCTAAAAAAGTACACTAGTAGTTTGATAAAAAAAAATTACTATCCTGGAAATCATCAGAAATCATGGTGATGTGTGATCTATTCTGCCTGAGTCATTCTTTTTTTAGTTTTTTTAAATCCTTCCCATTCTTGGAGGACCACTTTTTTTCTTTGTAATTAAAAATATATATATGTAACACACTGGTATCTATCTTCATTCCAAACTTCCTTTCCATGAGTTGAGGCAAGTTCAATTATGGCAGACATACCAGGTTATGTGAGAGCCTGCTTGCAAACTGGGAAACTTGTTTTCTTGGCAATTTTGGTCGCTGGAGGAATTGTCTTGCAAGTTTTGGTTAGTTGCATTCTTTCATGTTCATCGCTCTGGGTTCACTATATGCAATTATGTTGCACATCCCTTGTAACAAAATCATTATTAGTTGCTTACTTCTACTTTTGTAATGCCACAGGCTTGTGCTTTGTACAATAATTGGTGGCCAATGCTAACAGGTAGGCAGATGCAAGATTTCCTTATTTTCTTGGGTTTTTTTGTATGGCTATATTAGGTATATCTATGAATTGGATTATCAATTTTTTGGTTTGGATTCAAATTTGGGATTTTGACGATTTTGGCGTAAATTCCTAAAGTATAAAAGAGTTTAATTTTTTTTGTTTGAAGATTGTTATGAATTGTTTTAGAAATTGTATGGTTTGGAAATGAACTCATCAAAAATAGTTTATGCACTTGTCATTCTGTAGTTGGTTTGATCTTGTTAAAAAACGGTTAATTTCTCTGTTGGCCCTTTACTTGGAGTATGAGTTCATTGAAATAGGATGTTGATTAATTATGGTCTAAAGCTTGAAATCAAACCAACTTAAATATTCTGAACTAATGGACAGCAGACTTGTGGCATGTTTATGTATTGCAGTTTGATTTCAGTGATTAAGAGCATTGGGGTTTGAATGGCTTTCCTTTTGAAATTTTGATACTCAACTTTTGAAATTTTGATTAAATTTTAGTTTCTGTTTTACATGCCTTTTGTTTATCTGTATGCAGGATCATCATGAGAAAGCATAAAAAATCACAATTTACTTTGGTATTAATGGACAGATTAGGTCCTCGATGGATCAGGCCCCGTCCACCAAGGCTCTCAATATTACCATCGATGGAGAGGTAATACACGTATTAAGGGATCCTTATTCAATTAATTTGTGGAATGTATTCATTTTAAAAACTTATCCATGTCAAGTTTCTTGCAGCTCGTGTGGCTCAACCCTGGTAATAATCATGAGCTTTTATGGGATTATGGAATGTGTGCTGATACTAGCAGAGGGGCTGCAGTTAGATTACTAGCAGAGGGGCTGAATCTTCTAGTATGGCTTACCTCTCTCTCTCTCTCTCTCTCTCTGTATTTAAGCTAACTAAAATTCTTTATACTATTCACAGTCATTGTGGAAGCAATCAGCTCTATGGCTTACCTCTCTCTCTCTCTCTCTCTCTGAGGTGTTTGAAGTCTCACGATAGATTTTAATGGTTGCAGGATTACAGAGAGCACAACGATGACACCACCGTACACTTTGAAGTTATTATGTCCGAGGAGAACTTGATCATGGCAAAGCAAGAGGGCTTGCTAAAGAAATTTAAACTCACCACAACTATCAGCACAAGCAACATGCATCTGTTCGACCCAAAAGGCGTGATTAAGAAATATGAAACCCCTGAACAGTGTCAATCTTGAATGTGTGTTCTGTCATAATGATGTTGAAACCGTGGATCATATTCTTCTTGTATGTCCTTTTGTTTGGAGGCTTTGGTCAAACATTGTGCGATGGTGGGGTTTTCAATGGGTCATGCCAGGTTCTGTAGATGGACTGCTGCAGTGGTGGTATGGGTGTAGTATGTCAAAATTGGAGAAGAAAATCTGAATGGTCATTCCTATGGCAACTCTTTGGTCTATCTGGAGGCATAGAAACGAGTGTGTTTTCAATGGACTACAACCAGATTTTGAAACTCTATGCGACATTGTGAAAGTTCGAGTAGCTTTGTGGACTAAGGCATTGCCACTACAAGTGGTAGCTTCTATAAATGATCTGGTGTACAACTTGTAGTAGGTTAAGTTCTGCCTGAGGAGTGGTGGTTGAGTGTGTATCTGTTATGGGTGTTTTGTTCTACATCAGAAAAAGCTGCTGTCTGCTTTGGTGTCTTAGCTGCAGTGTATCAGTTATTTGCTCTACTGTCTGCTCTGTTATGCTTGTTGCTGCTCTGTTGACTGGTTCAGCTACCAGCAGAATGGTATGGTGGATGCAGATATGGTATGGGCTACTGGCTTTCTACTTCTGGTTTTCTACTAGTTGAGTTTGAGGCTACATAGACTTGGTGGATGCAGAGATGATATGAGGCTACTTCTGAGTTTGAGGCTACTAGGTGGTTTTCTACTGGTTTTATGACTTAGCTGCTAGCATCTGTTGTGCTGCTGTGATGGATTTGGGTGTCTTGATTATGTCTGCTGTGATGATGTCTGGTATGGGTTATGGGCTATGCTGTGCTGCTGTGATGATGTCTCAGATATGGGATTGTTGGGATTGTTTTGTTTTGCCAAGAGCTTGTTCCAGCTTGGAGGTCTGTTGGTGTTGCATGGCATTGGAGGTCGGATTTGCTTGGGCTACCAATTTGTCTGCTGTGAAGATATGGAGTGTGGCATTGAGTTTATCTGTGGGTATGCTATTGTGCATGGAGTGTGGCAACTTAGCAACTGTTGGTAATCTAGCAGTAAGGGTATTAGAGAGATTGGAATAGAGAATTGTGTATCTGCTGCTGAGTTCTGTGGTCAACTTATATCAGTCCAGCCAGATTTGGTATCAGTCCAGCCTTTCTTCATTTTCTATTGAGTTCTGCTGAGTTCTTTTGTTTACAGGTGTTTAAAGCTCAAAGGTGCAGCTTGGCTATGCTAGCATATTGAGCTCCAGGATTCTTTCATTGATTAGAATTTTTTAATTTTAGAATTTTTAGAATTTTAGCAAAGGTGCAGCTTGGCTATGTTATTTTAGAATTTTTTTTTGGATTCTTTCATTGATTTTCCTTTTAATTTTTGTTCAATTACTTATTGGTTTTCAATGGATGGATGTTTAAAACTTGTCTCAATTAATGTTTTGAATGGAATGATTGTAAAGTTTGGGATTGAGCAGGAAAATATGATGAATTTTAATGTTATATTTGGGTTGGGTTGAATGAGTTTTGTTCAATATTGGATTGAATGTTTATAAACAAAAATTGATTGTTAAAAAAAAAAAAAAAAAGAGATTTGGCGACTAACTAATTAGTCGTTGATTGTTTAATGTCATTTGGCGACTAAATAATTGGTCGCCAAATTCTACACTTTTGCGACTAAAATCATTGGTTGTTAATTCCTTACCTTTTGGCGACTAAATTATTAGTTGGCGATTCCTCAACTTTTGGAGACGAAAACAGTTGGTCGCCGATTTTTTGCTTTTGGCGACACACATATTTGGTCGGGAAAATATTACTTTTCGCGACCAAAGTGTTTTAGCGACTAAATTAATTAGTCGCGGTAATGATATATTTAGCGACCAAAAATTTAGTCGGCAAATCGAACTTTTCCCGACCAACCAAAATTTTGGTCGCGAATTACTTTTGCCGACCCTCAATTGGTGACCAAAGTAGCGACCAAAAAAATTGGTCGCGGATAACTTTTGCCGACAAAAAATGGACTTTTAGCGACCAATTTTTTGGTCGGCAAAAGTGTTAATTCTTGTAGTGTCTTGTGATCAGTAACATACTAAATTATTTGTCTTAGGATAAAATTTTATTTGGATTATCAATCAATTTGTGCTACACACAGAGAGATTTTTTTAATTTTAACTACAAATGTTTTTATAAAATAAAATAAAATAAAATAATTTTATTATTTAACTCAGTAAACCTTGCATAGCCAAGTAGTTAATTTATTTATTTGATTTAAAAATGTGCTAAATGAAAATATTTAACTATTTGGCTCTGCATGCGATAATTTGTTATAACTCAATGAGTAAATTTTTCCTTGCATAACACGGATTATATGCTAATATATATATATATATATATACATGTATTAATGCAATAAATGATTTACAAGATTGATATGGAATTGTTGATAATGAGTGTAATTTTGTATTTTTATAAATGAAGTCCTTTTTTTTAATTTAATTATCTAATATGCAACTTCAATTGTTGTCATGTACTTTAAATTCTACTATTTTGAATTTAATTAAAAAATATTAGATTTAAAATGGAAAAGCTATGGGCAAAGTCATATTCTAAGCCCATGGTTAGCGTTAAGTTCAAAATATTTAGAATGAATCAACCCAAGTCCGATGACTTGGGCCTTAAATTTAGGACTGACCCATTGTAGAAGCCTACAAATATGATTTGGGGAATTATAGAAAAGAGTAGGGGTGAACAGCAAATATTCTAATCTGTTCAAACCGACTGAACTGAATCAACTCGATGCATTTTGAATGGATGTATGATAACGAGCGGATAATTACGGATTGATTTTTTTCAATTCGCTTAGTTTTAGATAGATGGCGGATTTGAAGTTCCTTTGGTTGCAAACGAACCGTCAAACCACAAACACCTTCCGTAATTTGTAAGACTTTGTGTTTTCAATTTATTTAGATATTCTGTTTGTGTTTTTAATTGAAAAAGAGTTTAGATATTCTGTTGTGTTTTCAATTTGTTTTCAATTTAAAAATACTTTTATCAAATAGCAAGTGTTGATATTTGGTATTTTTATGTAGAAAATATAAGGTTTAATTTTGTCATTTTAAAAAAAAAAATCTAATTAAATAGTTTTTGAATAAAAAAAAAGTAATAAAATAGTTTTGATAATGCATGATTTTCTTATAGGTATTTATTATTAGTATTTGACAATTTACTTGATAATCTTTTGGTTATGTTGAGTTAGACTGTTATCCAAAAAAAATGTTGACAAGTTGTTAAACTGTCAAACCGATTTGCATTCATCCGCAAATCCGCTCTGTTATCCCAGTTAGGCAACCCAAGAAAGGGGTGAATTGGGTTATTAAAAAATAATTTACAATATTAAAAAAAATAATAAACACAATCTGTAGAATAAAAAATAAAACAATAATTATCAATATAAAAGTAAAAGAGATAGGGAGAGAAAATCAAAGACTGAAATTTATAGTGGTTCGACAAGCCGAGCCTACGTCCACTCTCCAAGGAACCTCTTTGAGAATTTCTTTACTATCAAAATGAATCAATACACCATCAAGGTTTCACCAAGCTTGTGAATTTTACATAGGTCTTACTTTTATTTATTGAGCCTCACTCAATAATAAATGCCTTACTCTTACAAAAATTTCTCATAAAATAATGAATAAACATAAGAGGTATTTTAACCATCTTTTACAATAATTTTCTCACATAGAGTAGATATGAAAGTGTAAGAACAAAGACTACATTTAGATCTGAAAGTGAAAGAGAAGAATATAATACACTCAAAATTTTGGAGCACACAATTTTTTTCTCTTCAAGTTCTTAATTTTTCTCCACACAAAACACTTCTATTTATACCAAAAAATATATCCGTTGGAGAGACAGATGCTCCTTAGGATCAAATGGAGATAACACAATGCTTCATCATTATGGTGTTCTTTGAAGTCACATGCAATATGAAAATTGTGCTAACTAGCACCTTTTTCTTTTTCTTTTTGCAGGCAAATTCAAACATTTTCAAGGATGCAATCATTACAATTACATATTCTATTCTATATATATATATATAATAAATACACACCATGAATATATCTTTGAAAGGAGTTCAAACTATATTTTATAAAGTGCTTGCAAATTTCCATGACATTAATGACCTTAATACTACAACAATGAAGACAATTATGTAAAGTGATAGGTTGCTGGACAAATTTATTTTAGTTCGGTAGCATGATAGTGGAATAATCTAATTTGTATGGCAATGCATTACTGAATAGAGACATCACAAACTGGCTCTAACTAATTTCTTGTTAAAGTAAAGTAAAATCATCTATTTGAACAACAACAAATGGTTAGAAAAAATTAATTTATCTGGTAACATGGAGTAATTCAAATTTTTAGTATTGTATTACCAAAAGCTACAAACTGAAAGGGTTTTGAAGAATTTAGTGTTAGTTTTAGTGGTGTAATGAGATGGAAGGTATAAAGAGGTAAATTAATGATGTAAGTAGAATCACTCCATTATAAAAATATAAATTCTCAGTACATATCTCTATATTCCAATATTATCCTCATTTTCAATTTTAAAACCTTAAGGTTATGTTTGGTTTCAATTTTTGAATCATTTTTTTTTTTTTTGAATTTTTTTGGAGAAAATTTGACAAAAAATAAATACCAAAAAATATTTTTAATTTTTTTTTGCCCCTAAAAAGATAAAACCATGTTGAAATAAGAAGTTTTTATTTTTTTTAATTTGTTTTTATTTTTAAAAACATATTCTAAAATTAAACTAAACATAACTTAATTTTTTTTCCATTCATCCACTCCTACTTTACTATTGGTGTCGCCACTTTCAACTCGTCATCGTTGCCGTTGTCGCCGCCGCCACTTTTAACTCATCCCTCTCCATATTAGACCTCTATAGTCAATTTTGAGTGATTTACGGTGAGAGATTTGTGAAAATATATAATTTATGATAAAAAGTGATCGAAACTAAAAAGAAAAAGAGGTGATAAGAGAAAATGGCAGATAAAAGAGGTGGTACTAACAATAAAAAATAATTGTGGTGCTTTTTTATAAAGTGTGCGAACTAGAAAGTACGCGTGGAATTAGAATTATTCAATGGGGTTGAGGTAGTTGCTCGCCAACATCAAAATGAATGGATGACAATTAAAGTCTCCACTGTCCCCGGCCCCCTTACTGTCCCCAAAAAAAAAAAAAGGATTGAAATCATTTGTCGGGCTCAGTCCTCCAGCAACTCTAGGTACTATTTTAAAAGCAAAATTACAAATAAGTGTATATAAATAATTAAAAATACAGAAAGTTGTAATCTTTTTTTGTGTAGAAAAGCTCAGTAAAAGTTACACTTTAAGAATGTTCTTACTCTTTAATAAATAATTGCTTTACTTCTTGCTAAATTATAATTTCTTTAAAATCAGTTCTACAATGACTATTTCAATAATTATTTTAAATTTAGCCCTTATCAAAATTTAATTATAAATAAATTTGGATATTTTTGTTTGAAATTTAAGTCATAGAATTAGTTTTTTTTTAATTGTTCTAGTTTATTATGGAATTAAAGAATATAAAAAATAAAATAAAAAATTTAGTGAATGAGACTAGTGAAGGAATTAATACAAAGCTAGAGATTTGGAGAGAAACACTTGAATCTAAAGGATTTCAGATAAGCAAAATTAAGACAAAATACATAGAGTCTTAATTTAATAACAATAACAATGAAAGCAGAGGAGAAGTGAACATTGAGAACCAAGAACTACCTAAGAGTGAATATTTTCTTTATGTAGGGTCAATTATGCGGATGTGGTCTATAGAATTAAGAGGGGTGGCTTAAGTGCAAAAGTGCATCTGGAGTACTGTGCGATAAACGAGTACCCATTAAAGTAAAAGGAAAGTTCTATAGAACGACTATTAGGCCAATGATATTGTATGGGATGGAGTGTTGGACAATCAAGAAACAATATGTAGATAAAATGAGTGTTGCTAAGATGAGGATGCTAAAATGAATGTGTGTCAAAACTAAAAAAGACAAAATTAGGAATAAGTATATTGGGGAATGGGTAAGAGTAGCACCGATAGCAGATAAGTTGAGAGAGAATAGATTGAGATGGTTTGGTTATATTCAACAGAGACCAACAGAGGCAGTAGTGAAGAGATACGATGCGGTAACGGTAGATAAAAAGTGTTAGGGGACGGGATAGGCCTAGATTGACATTGGCTAGTATAATAAATAGAGATATGAATCTACTTAATTTGACTAACAAAATTATCTTTGATAGAGTCCCGTGGAGAAAAAGAAGAATTCATATAACCGATCCCATTTGATGGGATTTAAGGCTTGGTTTGGTATTTTATATTGGCCGATTGAGCCAAAAAATAAACAGCCCAAAAATCTCAAACTTGACCTAATATTTTAAACTTGTTCAAAAAAAAAAAAAAAACCTAATATTTTAAGCCAAAATATTTATCTAAAACCCGAAAAGGCCCTCCTTGTGAAGCTGTGATGGAGGATTTTATAAGAGAATGAAGGCTTGTGGATATCATACACTATATGAACTTGAGATTAGACTAATAATTTAACAATACAACATATAAGAGTTTTAGAATTTTTTTTTTTGTTTCCACAAGTATAAATTTTGTTGCAAAAAATATTAAGGATTAAATTCAGTTGTCGCCAGGACAGTCATTAAAAAGTCGTCCCAAAAAGTCACAAAAAGAGTTTTTAAGAACAATTTTGAAAATTTCACTAATAAATACACTTTTAGGGACAAAATAACTTGGTCCTAAAAGGTTTATTTTTTGAGACAGCTTTTGATTCCAAAATGTTAGTAATTCATCACTAAATGTCTAATTTTGTCGTTAAAAATAAAGTAGTAATACTTATTGTAATACTTTTGGCTACAAAAATATTTTGTTCCTAAATTTTTGTCTCTAAAACTTTAATTTCTTGTATTAAAAATACATAATCCAATGTTTGGAAAAGAAAATTGAGATTTGAACTAGTCTATTTTCATATCCCTCATGTAGTAAGTGTAGTGAACCCCCGAGAGAGGGGGGGGAGTGAGATTGGAACTAAGAAGTTTGGGCTAATTAGTCGATTGTAATATTGATAGGATTTTTTTAATTACCTCTCATAAGTTAGGTCAAACATAGGATAGGATATACAATCTAAAGAGATTTTATGCTCGTTAATTCCATCTAATCCAAAACAACCATCCTAACAACATGGCTTTTGGGATCCTACTTCCATCCAGTGTTTCCTATACTAGAAGTGTCAAGAAAAGTGCAAAGTGCAACAAAAAGGATTAAGGTGGAGTTGGTTGGGCAATTGAGAGTGCATAAGGTTTTTAGGCTAGACCCTTGGTTGACAGAAGAGCCTCTCGTGTTCATGGACGAACTAGGATTTCATAGTCAAAAGATAAATAATATTTTTTCACCATATAGACAAAACAAATATATATGTACAATACGATATATAAATTATATATACACACACAAAAAAAATTCAAATATCATATAAACAATCTCTAATAGGGTAAAAAAAAAATTGGTAGGA
Organism: Camellia japonica; assembly: GCA_030407325.1. NCBI lineage: Eukaryota > Viridiplantae > Streptophyta > Magnoliopsida > Ericales > Theaceae > Camellia > Camellia japonica. Next base: position 13,642,411 of record JAPPVO010000014.1, read on the forward strand.
AATAAAAAGAGCAGCTCCTCTCCAATTGGGTTTTCCTATTAGAGGATGCTATTGGGCCTCCATAGGCCCACCATGGAGCCCGCATCAATGATCCAAATAGTTCACTATGTTGGGCTTGTCGAGTATTTGATCCCTATAAAAAATCACATTAATAAGATATCGATAGACACTTAATCGAATCACATTTGTGTGAACAATTTATTTTAAAAATTATATTTACCGTTGACACAAATATGATCTGATCAAGTAGATATCAATATCTGATCAAGGTGATTTTTTATAAGAATGAAGTACTCGATGAGCCCTACATATTGAACGGTTCAGATTATTGATGTGGGCTCTATGATGGGCCCACGGAAGCCCAATAGCACCCAACATCTGATTTGGATCGGAGAGGAGCATGCTCCAAAATAAAAAGAGAGTGCAAGATGGTAAAAGAATAATATATATATCTTTTATATTAAGAGGTCATTTTATTTATAAAATAAGATATATATATTTAGAAGTACTATGACAAACAATTTTTTTCATAGAAACAGGGAAGCAATGACCCCTATAGTCTTCTTCCAATTCCATCCCTACTGTTGTTCACCATGCTATATATACAACTAGCCACATGAAGTTGGGCAGAAGTTTAAGTGGAGTAGAGATGGGGTCATGTTCACACCACTCTGAAACTACTACTATTCATGTAATATTTGCGAGACCGTCAAATTCCCAGTGAGTACATGGAAGAAATGTGTGTGGTCATTCTCGGAGAAACTTTTCCATGGGAGGTAATGCAATTTAATGGATTTGGACTAGGTGAAACAGGAGTTTGAATGAGCCACATTTTATTAGTGTTAAAGTGATGATGATCCCATACAACAAGTCCTCACTACTATTAGAGAGTCGAAGGTTGCTTGGCAGAGAAGGGGTGGACCATGTTGGAGGTAGAGGTGGGCTTGGGCAAATGGTTTTCGACATGTTTGGCTTGAGACAGACTTCATTGAGCCAGGAGAGTGGCCCCATATGAAGGGGTTGGAGGTAGAGCCAATGACCAATTGAAGAGTTACATATTACAGCATAGAACCCACAATCATGCTCTTGCCAATGGCATAAATTGTATATACTCTCTCCGATTAAGGAAAATTATAACTCCAAGAAAAAACATAGGGGTCATCCCTTGATTTAAGGAAGGAAGAACAAAAAATGGTCCTATGACTCTAGTTGTAGTGAAAGCGACCGGTGTTTTGATTTGATTATTATTATAAGTTAAGTGGGTCTATCACTTTTATGCCCATCTCCAGTTAAACGGAGTTCATCCCACCTTGTTTAAAACCTCAAAATTTTTCAAAAGGAATAAATTAGCCAAACAACTAATAAAACACAAATGAAAATTTTTAAATGCACAAAATCCGATTATAGAATTAGTGTAACGCCCCCAAAAATACAAATAATCCAACTTATAAGAGAAACAAGCATAATAGAATTGTTATATTCCCAATCATCAGAGTTCGTATTACAAAAGATAATGCATGCAATATACATTCATAAATGTCCATCCTGAATCTATAGCATGTAACATCATTTAAAGTCAACAAAATAAATGCCCTACGGGCTTACATCTTTCGAAGCTATGACTTGGTTACAAAAAAAGAGAGAGTCAAATGCTCTGTACATATTAAGCCCGATGCTTGAATAAACATTTAAACATTTAAATAACAAAAGAAAGCCTCCAGCTCCTAGGTCCTCCCAAGCTATGTCTTTGGAGGAAGCATGTCACCAGTACCTGAAAGTGGTTTCCCAAGTAGGGTGAGCCAAAACCCAGCAGATGAGATAGTCCAACACAATATATAAGATTTAACTAAGATATAAATGTTAGATAAACATTCAATATTTATGACCAAATTACATTCTTCCTACGATCGTTCAGTACTGATACTCACATCTCATTGCATTTCCACTTATTCATTTTGTATCAATTCATTTCATTCAATTCATATACCAAATGTATAATTTTTCCAAATAACCCAACCGAAATTACAACTTAGTGGTTCAATCACATAACTATCATACAAGCACTTCAACCTTGCCATTTTATGGATATTTCGTCCGCGGGAATCGGCACCCATATATACATAAGATTTCGGGAATTTCACCCTGGACATTTTGGCTAACTTAATTCTCAATGGAGTCCATCCCCTATCTCCTCCCAAACAATGGAGTACATCCCCTTTCTTCTCCCAAAATGTTATACATATACAATGTATTCAAAAACATCGTCATATTCAATGACTATCAATTATGCATATTCAATGCCTTATCATACTGTCACATTCAATGACACAATTTAAGTGATTAGTTTCAATTCACCTTATCCTCTTGCAATTTTTATAACAATTATAACTATCCTCCACCGATAGCCCAACACAAATATTTTTAAATAGATATACAATCTTTATAACAGATAATTTATCAATTTTCCATAGGTGAGTTATTAAACAAATTCAACTACACTATTCATTCATACATCTCCCCAATTTCACATTTTTCATATCAATTCCATTATTTGTACAAAATAATTATTTCAAACATTTTAGGACAGAACTCCCCATTTTTCCAAATATTGACCCCATGGTTAAAATCAACTATTTCAACATGAGATCGGCTCACAACCAAGTCCTACAATCAATTATGTATTATGACGTAGAAACCCCTCTTTCCAATTTGAAACCAAACCTTAGGTTTACCCAAATACTCCCAAAACTTCACCATTTGTACATAACAACAAATAACTAGGTTAAAGATCGTATTAAGGTGTAAAATATCCCTACCTTAAAGGAAGAAGATGAGCCATGCAAAAGAGAAACTCCAAGGACACCGAAACCCACTTTTATTCGGATCAAAATGTAGATCTTGATGCACTCTACCTTTTTCTCAAAGGCACGAGGGTGAAAAGATCAACAGATCTAGGTGAAACCCAAAAGAGAATGTGAGTTTTAGAGAGAGAAAGTGTAGATCTAGGTTCTTGGGAAGTTTTAGAGAGAGAGAGAGAGAGAGAGAGAGCTGAAAAAGTGATACAAAACATCATCTTCACGGACTGATATACACGTAGTCCACTCGAGCATGAAAAGTGATGCTCGAGCGTTAGACACAAGGTTCCGCTCGAGCGCATGAAGCGACACTCAAGCGTGGAATACACATTTCTATAAGTTTTACAAACGAAGGACCCCGTTCGAGCGTGAGACAGGACGCTCAAGCGTCCAATGCATTCTCCCAGTATTTTCAAAACTGCAAAAATACTGAAAGTTGACAAATCCCGCTCGAGCGTAAGAATGGCCGCTCGAGCGGTGGAGCAAAATTTGTGAATCCTACTTGAGCACAAGTGGCAAAATCTGGGCATTACAGGTTTGGAAAAACACACAACCAACCTGTTCCAAACACACAACCACAACCCGATAACCAAAATAAAGGGGAGACAAGGGAAATAAGATATGAATCATTATTTAGAACTATACAACCCGAGTCTGGAACACAACAAGTGACGGGTCAAAACCGGAATCGCTATAATGTCCCCCTTTAAAGAATTTCGTCCCTGAAATTTCAAATCAAGCTCAAAAACATAATTAACCATTCACAACAATGTTGTTCTCACAAGTTTATCACCATGGCCCATTTTCTGGTCATCTATTTCCATCGACTCGATACACAAGTCCTATATTGAAAGTACATTTTACAATTTTCAAACATTTGCAATGTTTAAATCAAGATTCAATTTTCCAAATGTTTACATAGCATATACAATGCTTCTAAAAGCGCCATAATACGTATGATATCCCACATTCTCAAACATATGCGATGTTTATAATAACTCATAATTCCAAAAATAAACAACATATACAATGCTTCTACCTTTTTAAACATATACAATGTTCTTATATTCTATCAACCATGATCACAAAACGATACATGTTCAAACATCAATAAATAAGTCCAGATACTTTTCTCGGACATCCAATTTGCGCTCCCAAGTTGCTTCCTCAATCCCGTGATGTTTCTACAATACTTTGACCAAGGGGATTGTCTTGCCTCGCAAGACTTGGTCCCATCGATCCAAGACTCTCACTGGTCTCTCTTCATACGAGGCATCCTCATCTATTTCCAAGTTGGCCTAATCCAACACGTGCGACGGATTCAGCTCATACTTCCGAAGCATACTAATATAAAACACACCATGCACTCCGGAGAGTTGTGACGGCAATGCCAAACGATAAGCAACCTCTCCAATCCGTTCAAGGATCTCGAAAGGACCAATACACTGAGGGGATAACTTCCCACTCTTCTCAAATCTCATTAAACCCCGCCTAGGTGATATTTTCAGGAACACATAGTCTCCCACCTCAAAAGACAAGGGTCTCCTCTTACAGTTGGCATAACTTTTCTAACGACTCTAAGCTGTAACTAACCTCTTACGAATAAGTGTCACTTTCTCTGTCGTTTCCCGAACCAACTCTGGGCCCAACAAAGATGCATCACCCACCTCGGCCCAACACACTGGAGAGCTACAAGGTCGACCATACAAGGCCTCAAACGGTGCCATGCTAATGCTCGATTGGAAGCTATTGTTATAAACAAACTCCACTAAGGGTAGATGTCTCTCCCACAAACCCTTAAAATGAAGGACACAGCCTCAAAGCATATCCTCTAAGATCTGAATATTATGCTCGGATTGCCCGTCAGTCTGAGGATGGTACGTAGTACTAAAGGTCAATCTAGTGCCCAAGGCACTCTGCAAGCTTTGCCACAACCGAGCTGTAAAACGTGGATCTCTATCCGAAATTATCGTCACAACGACCCCGTGCAACCTCACTATGTCCCTGATATACAAGTCGGCAAGATAGTCTACCAAATCACTCACGCATATACATATGAAGTACGCAGACTTGGTCAACCAGTCAACTACTACCCATATGGCATCGCTATTCCATTGAGTTCTTGGAAGGCCCATAACAAAATCCATCGTAACATGTTCTCATTTCCACTCGACTATAGACAAGGGTTGTAACAAATCCGCTGGCCTTTGATGCTTGGCCTTCACTTGCTGATAAGGAAGGCACTTCGATACAAACACTGCCTCGTCCTTCTTCATACCTCTCCACCAAAACTGGCGACTCAGGTTATGGTACATCTTTGTACCCCCTGGGTGTACCGCAAGGCGCGAATGATGAAACTCTCGGAGTACTTCCTCTCGGTAAGACTCCGGTACAAACAAACAGTCACGGTATCTCACACTCTGGTTGGGATACACATTCAAGCCCCTCTTCACTTTCCCACCGGAAATCTTCTCCCTGAGGGTTTTTACTTCAAAGTCACTATTCTACGCTTCTAACACTCGGTTCACAAGTGTAGGTTGGACAATTACCGTAAACAAAGCTGAAGATTCAATGGACTCACCAAGGTGCAAGTCAAACTCCCCAAGAGTACCCAACATCTCCCATTCCCGAATGGCGATACAAGCCACACTGCTAATAGATTTTCTACTTAGGGCGTCTGCTACAACATTAGCCTTCCCCAAATGATAATGCAACTCAAAATCATAGTTCTCTATGAACTCCATCCACCTTCTCTGCCTCAAATTCAGGTCTTTCTCTGTAAACAGATACTTTAGACTCTTATGATCGGAAAATACCTCGAATTTCTCATCGTACAGATAGTGCCTCTAAATTTTCAAGACAAATATCACCACTGCTAGTTCTAGATCATGAGTAGGGTAGTTCCTCTCGTGGGTTTTCAACTGCCGCGAGCCATAGGCTGCTACATTCCCCTCTTGCATCAAAACATAACCCAAACCTTCCCGTGAGGCATCACAATAAACTGAGTAACCTAAACCCCTCTTCGGAATAATCAAGAATGGAGCAGTGGTAAGTCTAACTTTAAGCTCTTGGAATGACTTCTCACAAGCCTCACTCTATACAAATTTGACTCACTTCCTCGTCAGCCTAGTTAATGGTGAAGCTAGTCTAGAGAAATTCTTCACAAATCTCCGATAGTACCCAGCTAACCCTAGAGAACTACGGATCTCAAAGGCATTCTTATGCTGTGCCCAATCTTGCACTACCTCTATCTTGAATGAATCTACAGTCACCCCTTCCCTGGACACCACATGACTTAGAAATTTAACCTATTTTAGCCAGAACTCACACTTCCCAAACTTAGCATACAGCTTGTGGGCTCTAAGCAACTCAAGCACTACTCGTAAATGCTTCTCGTGTTCCACCTTGGAGGGTGAGCAAATCAAGATGTCGTCCACAAAGACGACCACGAAACGGTCTAAAAATTCACGGAAGATCTGGTTCATCAAGTCCATAAATATAGTCGGTGCATTGGTTAGCCCAAATGGCATCACTAGAAACTCATAATGGCCATATTGCGTACGGAATACCGTCTTCGGGATATCCTTCTCCCTTACCTTCAACCGATGATAACCTGACCTCAGGTCTATCTTAGAGAAACAACAAGACCCTTTCAACTAATCAAACAGATCATCTATACGAGGCATTAGATACTTGTTCTTAACCATGACCCGGTTCAACTTCCGGTAATCAATACAAAGTCGCAAGGCTCCATCTTTCTTTTTAGCAAAGAGGGCTGGGGCGAAGTACTAGGGCGGATAAAACCTTATCTAACAACTCCTAGAGTTGAACCTTTAACTCACTCAATTCTGGGGGTGCAAACCAATACGGAGCCATAGAAATCGGTGTCGTGTCAGGCACTAAATCAATAGAGAACCCGATTTCTTGGTGAGGTGGTAAATTAGTAAGGTCCTCGAAAAAGACATCGGGGTATTCACAAACCACTCGTGGCAACCCAACCCAGCCTTCATCACACTCACTACTCAGAATACTAGCAAGGAGACAGTTAAGTTCACTTCGCCCACGCGGATCATATACCGGTGATAAGACTCTATCCACCCGGTCCCCCAAGAAATAAAAGCAGTCCCTGCTCGAGGTACATACAGTAACCCTCTACCGGTAGCAATCTATAATAACCCGATATGACGATAACCAGCCTATACCCAAAATAACGTCAAAGCTAAACATGTCAAGCAAAACAAATGCAAATGGAAGCCGACGATTGGCGACCTCTATCTCACAACCCCAACACCCCTGTTTCAAGACAATCTCACCACCAATAGGTGACTCTACAGAAATAGGAGATGCTAACTGTGCCAACTCCAAACCCAAAACCGATGCAAATGTAGACGAAATAAATGAATGGGATGCACCCGTATCAATCAATACATTGGAAACTGAATTACAAAACAAGAAGGTACCTCTCACTACAGAAGGAGCAGGCACAAGATTTGGCACTGTGACAGCATACACACGCCCTGTTGGCCTTTGATTTACCTGCTCACCCCTTGCAGCATAGGCCTGCTGCACTGACTGAGCCGAAGAGGCTTCCTGATTGGCCCTTGAGGCTTGTGCTGACTGTGCTGGTTGGTGGCTCTGTGTCTACCTCGAACTAAACGCACTAGACGTGCCACCCAACTGTGAAAAAAACCTCTTCAAGTGCCCTGATTGCCCACATTGATAACAAGTGAGCGGTTGGCCTTTTCTTTAACCTTAGCCCTAAGAATGAACCGAAGACGAAGCTGCTCGCTGCCCTCCTCCCCTCTGTGGGCAAGCTAGAGACTTGTGGCCCAATTGACCACACTTAAAACAAGGAAAATCTCCTTGGCCACCCTTCCCAGAACCTGAACTCGGCACTAGAAAAGTAGACCTTGACTGAGTTCCTTGGGACTACTAGGGATTAGAACCCTTTTGCCTCTTAATGTCCCCCTGATTATCCTGACTCCTCCTAGAGCCCCTCATTCTCTCCTCTTTTGCATACATGATAGTCTTAAGATGGGCCGCCGCTTCCACAAGGTGCCCATAATCCCTAATCATGGATTCGGCCACTCTGAACATGAGCCCAGTCCTTAACCACTTCTCAAACTCCAGACAACAGCGTTCCTCAGTCGCCACCAACTCAGGTACAAACCTAGAGAGGCTAGTGAATGTGGTTTCAAACTCAGCCACAAGCGTGTTCAACAGCACCAGCTTAGAGAATTGGTCCCTCAGTTTCTACCTAACCGTGGGAGGTAAAAACTTATCCTGGAAGGCACTGACAAAATCCTTCCAAGTCTCTCCAATGCATCCCCGCGCATACTTCCACCACTGGAAAGACGCCAAGGTCACCTTCAATTGGTCGTCCTTGATGTCAAGCATCTCGAACGTCTTCACTATCTGTTCAAGCCACTCATCTGCCTTCAGTGGCTCCTTTAGGTCACCCAAAAACTCGTCCGGGTTCGACCAGAAAAACTCCCTCTTTAGAAAAGATGGCCCAACCTCAGCTACCTGGGCTTGGACCTGATTCTTAGCTTTGAGAATGTCCATAGATTCCTTCAATGCTCCAGCCATCTCACGGGCTAAGGCGTCCATGACCTGTTGACCTACCGGTTCAGCCACATTAGCCTGACCAACCCCTTCTTCCTGTGCCGAAATTTCATTCGGTATAGGCATCTCGTGCCTCTTAGGTCTACCACGCCTACCACCACAACTACGTCCTGACATCCTAATAAAGGTAACAAAAGAGGTTAGCACATTCATAAATGTGCCAAAGCTAGTTCACTTGCATCCTAATACGATGGACAACAGTAATTCACTTCACATAAGCACATCACCACATAAACACATACAAATTTCCTTCCTTGATAATGATTGTCCCGCGACGCTGCTAGAGTTCCAATTAGAAACAGTAGTGATCAAGTGCTCTTCCAATAGGACTTGCAGAAACCCGTAGACCCAATCAACATCTTAGGAATTAAATCTCATACCCATATAATCGTGTAAGCATGTTATCATATAAACACATGTCGTCCATACTTAAGTCTCTAATAAGTGAGACAAACCCATTGTGGTACTAACCACTTCCCACGTACCCAAAGTATTCAAACCCGGTACGCTTTAATACCAAGTTGTAACGCCCCCAAAAATACAAATAATCCAACTCATAAGAGAAACAAGCATAATATAATTGTTTTATTCCCAATCATTAGAGTTCGTATTACAAAAGATAATACATGCAATATACATTCATAAATGTCCATCCTGAATCTATAGCATGTAACATCATTTAAAGTCAACAAAATAAATGCCTACGAGCTTACATCTTTCGAAGATATAACTTGGTTATAACAAAAGAGAGAGTCAAATGCTCTATACATATTAAACATGAGGCTTGAATAAACATTTAAACATTTAAATAACAAAAGAAAGCCTCTAGCTCCTAGGTCCTCCTAAGCTATGTCCTTGAAGGAAGCATGTCACCGGTACCTGAAAGTGGTTTCCCAAGTAGGGTGAGCCAAAACCCAGCAGAGATAGTTTAACACAATATATGAGATTTATCTAAGATATAAGTGTCAGATAATCATTCAATATTTATGACCAAATTACATTCTTCCCACGATTGTTCAGTACTAATACTCACATCTCATTCCATTTCCACTTATTCATTTTGTATCAATTCATATACCAAATGTATAATTTTTCCAAATAACCCAACCGAAACTACAACTCAATGGTTCAATCACATAACTATCATACAAGCACTTCAACCTTGTCATTTTACGGATATTTCGTCCACGGGAATTGGCACCTATGTATACATAAGATTTTGGGACTTTCATCCTGGACACTCCGGCCAACTTAATGCTCAATGGAGTCCATCCCCTATCTCCTCCCAAACAATGGAGTACATCCCCTTTCTTCTCCCAAAATGTTATACATATACAATGTATTCAAAAGTATCGTCATATTCAATGACAATCAATTATGCATATTCAATGCCTTATTATACTGTCACATTCAATGACATAATTTAAGTGATTAGTTTCAATTCACCTAACCCTCTTGCAATTTTTACAACAGTCATAACTATCCTCCACCGATAGCCCAACACAAATATTTCTAAATAGATATACAATCTTTATAATAGATAGTTCATCAATTTTCCATAGGTGAGTGATTAAACAAATTCAACTACACTATTCATTCATACATCTCCCCAATTTCACATTTTTCATATCAATTCCATTATTTGTACAAAATAATTATTTCAAACATTTTAGGGCAAAACTCCCCATTTTCCCAAATATTGACCTCATGGTTAAAGTCAACTATTTCAACATGAGATCGGCTCACAACCAAGTCCCATAATCAATTATGTGTTATGACATAGAAACCCCTCTTTCCTATTTGAAACCAAACCCTAGGTTTACCCAAATACTCCTAAAACTTCACCATTTGTACATAACAACAAATAACTAGGTTAAAGATCATATTAAGGTATAGAATATCCCTACCTCAAAGGAAGAAGATGAGCCACGCAAGAGAGAAACTCCAAGGACACCGAAACCCACTTCTATTCGAATCAAAATGTAGATCTTGATGCACTCTACCTTTTTCTCAAAGGCACGAGGGTGAAAAGATCAAAGGATCTAGATGAAACCCAAGAGAGAAGGTGAGTTTTAGAGAGAGAAAGTGTAGATCTAGGTTCTTGGGAAGTTTTAGAGAGAGAGAGAGAGCTGAAAAAGTGATACAAAACATCATCTTCACGGACTGATATACACGCAGTCCGCTCGAGCGTGGAAAGTGATGCTTGAGCGTCAGACACAAGATTCCGCTCAAGCGCAAGAAGTGACGCTCGAGCATGGAATACACATTTTCAGAAGTTTTGCAGACGAAAGACCCCGTTCGAGCGTAAGACTGGACGCTTGAGTGTCCAATGCATTCTCCCGGTATTTGCAGAACTGCAAAATTACTGAAAGTTGACAAATCCCACTTGAGCGCAAGAATGGCCGCTCTAGCGGAGGAGCAAAATTTGTGAAGCCCGCTTGAGCGCAAGAGCCAAAATCTAAGCATCACAGGTTTGGAAAAACACGCAACCAACTTGTTCCAAACACACAACCACAACCCGATAACCCAAATAAATGGAAGACAAGGGAAAAAAGATATGAATCATTATTTAAAACTATACAACCCGAGTTTGGAACACAACATGTGATGGGTCAAAACCAGAATCGCTATAATTAGACACAACTTTCTTGCATAAGGTAAGTTCTACCAAATATGTATAAGCCTCACCTCACATAAAAATATTTTATATTATTCTATAATCAGATTTTTACAAAAAAAAAAAAAAACAAAATATTTAACACAATAAAACAAACAAGTGAATGAACGGTCAGCTTTCAACTCCGAAGGAGCAAAACACGCAGACCTTACATCTTGTTTTTCTTTTTATTTTTTTATTTTTTTAATCCTCTAGAATTGACTCCATGTTTCTACAATCTCAATTCCTTTCCCTACTCTCTAACTATTCCATTAATACAATAAAAATTATATTTAAGAGAGAGAGAGAGACAGAGAGAGAGAGAGAGAGGATGAAGTGGATTTTCTATATTATCTATGATGTGTGATAGATAATATTCTTGAATCTGAATACACACAGCACAACATAAATCATTCTGTTCTGTTCATTTTCATCCACCCTTCAAAAATAGCTTATTCTTTGCTAATTTTTAGTTTAAGCTTTTCTCCCATTGACCAAAAATCAAAAAACATAAACAAAACAACTTTTTTCCTTTTTATTTTTCCTTTCTTTTTCTATGTGTTCTTTCTTCATTGTTTTTTTTTTGTGGGTGTATCAAGTACAATTAATGTAATTGAATCACCTTTTCGAATATCCAAAGAAGCAAAATTTTCCTTTTGAGGTATAATGCTTTTACTTTTTCACCTTAATGTTTATCCTTGCCTGTAATTATTTTCTTTGATTCAAACTTAACAAATAATCTTTGAATGTTGAATGGAAATTGCACTTGTCATCATAATTTTTGTGAAATTATACATGACAAAGAGTCAATCAATTATCATTAGCAGACATGGAAATTTTGTAAAATAGCCATCAATTTTGTGTTTCAAATGTATTTATGTGCGTTATATTCATTGAACATGATCTAATGTGGATACGTGAGAATTAAGTATCTTATGAACACGATAACATGATATGATAGGAAAAATTACAGAACATATGAAAAAAAAAGCTTATGTATGATTTGAACAATGCATACATAATCTATGTTCTTTCTTCTTCAAAATCATGATTCACATATTCACCCAAAAAAAAATTAGGATTCACGCAATGCATGTACCCAATCATGAATAAATACAACTTTTTAAGTAATTAATGCACCATCCGGGTTGGATCTTGCAGGTAGGTGTGTCGGAGAAAATAATGTTTGGATTCAGCATAAGAATGCGACAGAATGCTGTGAATTCTCCAAGTGCCGTTGGTACTCCTAAAACCGTCGGTCTAGGTTCTCCAAAAAACCACAGAGACTCTAAGAAGCCTAAGCTCTCTGCAAGCAGAGGTGGGAGAGATCGATACCAGAGCGCCATTTTAATCTGTCAAGGCCGCTGTCAGTTTGTTTGGTGAAGTTGCCTCCCCTAAGGCAGCACCACCCCCGGTCATTAAGAAGTTCAAAACTACTGAAGAGGTTTGTACTTCTCTTCTTCTAAATCATAATTTTAATTACATGATTAATTAAGAGAATTAGACCACAACCTCATTATTAGGATGCAAAGATATGCTTTACGCTCCATTTTGTTTTGATGGAAAACGTTAGAAAACGTTTTTCTATGTTTGGTTGCAATTTTGAAAACGATATGCTTAATAATATTGTATTATTAGTGGTCTTGGTGTGGAGGTGATGGTGGTAGTAGCGGTGACAATGTTGGTGGTAAGGTTGTGGTGGTGGTGCGGCAATTGTAGTATGGTGGCATTGATAAGAGTAGAGTTGGGAAAATGTTTTGCATATTTCAAAAATGAAAAACATTCATCTTGTAATGGAGTGCAATTCAAATTATGTGAGAGTGCAAGTCTGAATTGTACCCCTCTGTATTGTGTGTAGTTTTCTTTTTCTGTCCCACTGTTAAGTGATTCCCACTTTTCTTCTTGTTCATCTCCAAACAACTATAATAAAATGATTAAGAAAGCAAAAAAAAAAAAAAAAAAAAAAAAAAAAAAAAGAAAGGAAGGGGAAATTTTAAGAAAAATATATTTAATTTTTTGACTCTTATAACAAAATAAATTTTGAATTTTCTGAATTTAAATTCTAATATTTTGATTTGTTTTCAATTTAAACTATTTGTTTATTTTCGTTAAGTAAAATAATTAAAAAAGAATATTTTAATTATTAAACTCAACAAAATATAGAAATAGACGAATGCTTTAGATTAAAAATAAATTAAACCCTAAGATTTTTTTTTGTAATTAAAAAAAAAAAAACCTTAAAATAGTGCAAGAATGAGTGGTAATGAGTTGGGGTAATTCTATTTTCACATACTAATTACCCTCAGTACACTGACTTAATGAACACATTCTCAATACAAACATTATAAAGAGTGATTCTACTTACATCACTAGTTCATCTTTTTACACCCTTCATATGAGGCTTTTTTTTTTTTTTCCCAATGTGTGAAATTACTTTTAACGACAAAAGACTCAAATTAAATATATTTTATTATCTCCTTATATCCGTTGCTCTTTAATCCATACTACTCTTCTTCCTTTCTCAGTTTTTCTTCTCTGCAACATATCTCTTTTTAAAAAGTGAGAAGTATAGTGTTTTGATCATACAAGAAAGCAATGGATGAAGAAACGGTGGTGAAGACCCATCAAAAAAGGTGAAATGATGAGGTTTTTTTTTTATTTGTTTCATAGGTTTTCATTTCATATTTTGAGAGAGTTCTTCAACTTTTTTTCGGTGTGTTAAAATCGAACAAAATAAAATAGTCCTGAATTACATTGTCGAACAAAAAATATATGTTCGGTAACCCACTACCGAATAAAAAATATATTTCTGGTAACCCTAGGTCGAACGTTTTTAATTTGTTCGATTACTCATTACCGTATATTTCTAGTTTTATTTATTTATTCTATATATTATATATATATATTTTGCTTGCTTAAAAGGATTATGCTTCTATTCATTGCAGCAATGCTAGTATAATCATCCGGCTACTGAATATCGTAATGGCACTCATTTTCTGGTAGATTACTTGAGGAGGAAACATCCTTGTTAGTTGACATGTCAAGGAGTATGATGCAAAAAGGAAACAATTCACCAATGTCACATTTGTCAAAATAGTACAACCAATCAATCAATTTTGTCAAAATAATACAAGTGATCAATTTTAAATTTGTCAAAAAGTGAATAGTGACTAGCCAACCAATCAATCAATTTTGTCAAAATAATACAACTAATCAATTTTAAATTTATCAAAAAGTGAATAGTGATATATTCAAAATATTTCTATTTAAATAATATTTATAACAAATATATCATACAACCTATATTTTAAACAGATAATATTTTGTGTCAAATAATATAGAATATGTATATTAAAAAATCTAAAATTTTCAAATAATATTTTAGACATTATCAAAATTAAACAATATGATTAACAATCTCCTCCTTTTTATGATGGCAATATTTGTATAGGTTTGACACAAAATAAAAATCAACAAATTATTTGATAATTTTGCAACATACAATATTTGATAATTTAAAGCACATGTATGGCAATTCAAATTCATATTTTAAAATTAAAAATAATAATTTTTTCCCCCTTTGACATCATCAAAATAAAATATGGAGATATGAAGATTTTAGAGAGAAAAAAAAAATTGTAGGGATCAAAACAAAAATTAGACAAACACATTTCAGAAAATAATCTGAGATGCAAATAAAAAATAATAATGGTTCTTATGTCTTGTTGTGATCATTGTAGAGATTTTGGAGCATTTCCAGAAAAATGGTGTAGTAGCGCCCAAAAAGTTGACAAACAAGAGATTTGAGCAAATATGCATCGAGTATTGGATTGGTGGAGTGTATAAAAAGTGACAAAGATGATAGGCAGAGATACAAAATCGTCAAGTGTTGTTAGAAAAAAATTTGTTTTACCTTTTTATGTAATTATGTCATTTCTTACCTTAGCCATCAATGGTTCTGACATACATGAGGTGCCTGTAATGCAGGCAAATGAAGGGTTACCAATGGTGCAGTCATACGCTATTTCGGTAACTGAGAGTCCTAGTGTTTTTGGTAATCGGAATGACGTCAAGGCATGTAAAGGAGGCTCGTGAAAAGTTCTTGAGAGAAGTAAAACACAAAAAATCTGTGAAGCCCTTCTCAACCCGTACATGTAATCAATCAGTAGTTTCTTCTTCTGAAATAAAATTGCAAACATTTCTCTTTGAAAAAATTGTTTGTCTTTACTATATATATATATATATATATAAATTGCAAATAAGAAAAAAAAATAGTTGAAAATGATATATACTCCCCCTAAAATTATGCATAGAATATACAAACGCCCTCTTAAGATTACTTGTATTTTTATTTTTTTTAATTTTTATTTTATTGATTTAATCTCAAAAGATTATATAATACAAGTCTCTCCTTAAATTAATGCACAAAAGAAAATTATACAAATTGAAAAAAAATGATTACCAATTTATAAAACCAAGGGCCATTAAGATCTGGCCATAAATAACTACACCAAGTGCACTAGCATAAAAAGAGAAAATACAAATAAAAACAATTTCTTCATACCAAGTAGAAGCAATTGTTATTAAATACAAGAGAGTTTGTATCACATACAACCATAAAAGAAATAAAACAAAGTGCAAAAATAATTTAAACATCTTGATCAGCATGATGTTGATGATCGGAAAGAATGGAGAAGATTGGGGATGAATGTTTGTAGATTGGTGATGAATTTTTGTGGATCGATGATGGATCGTGGTTGATCAATAACGGATCTTGATGAATCAGTAATTGATCTTGATGAATTGAAAATGATGTCAAAGATTGGTGATGAAGATTTTGTGTAGAGTAATGATGGATCTTGGTAGATCGGTGAGGGATTTGGGTGGATGATGGTAGTAATGAAAGTGATGGATGATGTTGTGGATAGTGGAGTTGGTGGTGGACAATGGTGGGCATGAAGATGGTATCTGAGGATGAGAGGAAGAAAGAGAAAGTGAAAGAAAGAGAGAGAGAGAGAGAACCAGAGCGAGAGAGAGAATATAATATATATATATATATATATATATTTTTAATTTTAATTTTATTTATTTATTTATATTTTAAAAAATAAACATCATATAGGAGTATTCAACATTATAGCGATCTAGGTTTTTCCCCGACTTTCATTGTGTCCGGACTCGGGTTTTGTGGTTAAATGTTATTGTCTATATCTTATTTCCATCCTTTAATTCCTTGTATTTGAGTTTTGGGATGTGTTGGGCGAGTTTGGAACAGGTGAGTTGCTAGTTGGTCTAGAACCTTGTTGCCTAGAATGTTGGTCTTCCGCTCGAGTGGGCCTTCTTGCGCTCGAGCGGGGTTTGCAATCATTCAATACTTTGTACATTTGAAAGAAATGCTGCAGAAGTGTTTTTCACGCTCGAGCTGCGTTTCTTACGCTCGAGCGGGTCTGAGCTCGAGCGGCCCCTATGGCTCTCGAGCGACTGTCTGAAGTCTGTAAAATACTATACGAGTGTATTCTACGCTCGAGCGGGTCTCTTTGCACTCGAGCGGGTAGTATATTGTTGATTGTGTCTTGGCACTCGAGCGGCCTTTCCTGCGCTCGAGCGGGACCATTTTTTGTTTCTGACGCTCGAGCATCAAACTCTCCGCTCGAGCAGACTGCGCGTATATCAGATCGCGAAAGTGACATTTTAAATCACTTTTTCGGCTCCCTTTCTCACTCAAACTTTCCAAAAACCTAAATCCACACCCTTTCTCTCTAAAATACTCCATCTCTCTACTTTTTGGCCTAGATCAAGTGATCTCTACACCCTTGTGTCTTCATTAAAAAGTTGAAGCATCTTAAGATCTACCTTTTGAATCGAATAGAGTGGGGTTTCGACATCTTTGGAGTTTCTCTTTTGCTCGGCTCGTCTTCTCTTCTTGAGGTAGGGATAATCTACTCCTTAATATGAGTTTTGGCATAAATATTGGTCATTTTCTATAAATGATGGGATTTGGGAATTTTGGGTAAAGTTAGGGTTGAGTTTGAAAATTATAAAAGAGGGGTTTCCTAATATTGGGTTCCATATGTAGGTGGGGTCTTGAAAATGGGGTTGTTTGTGTATAATGGGTGAAATTTGGCCTTGGGGGCAATATTTGAGAAAAATGAGAGAATGCCCTAATTTGAAATATATACATTCTTTGTGTAAATAATGAAATCAATTGTGGAAATATGAAATTGGTTTGAGAATCATGAAATTGGAGGAAATTGTGATTAAATGGTGTGGTTGGATTGATAAGTCACTCACCTGTGGAAAATATGATAATTTATCTGTTTGATAAATTTATTTATCTGTTTAGAAATATCTGTTTGGGGCTATCGGTGGAGGATAGCCATGATTGTTGTAGAAACTGCATGATGATTAGGTGAATTGAAACTAATCAATTGGAATATGTCATTGAATATGACGGTTGGATATAAACATTGAATATGTGATTGAATTGGTCATTGTATATGATAACGTGTTTAAATACGTGGTATATGTATCTTTGTTTGGGAGGAGATAGGGGATGGACTCCATTGATAATTAAGTTGGCCGGAGTGTCCAAAGTGAAAGTCCGAAATCTTATATATATTTGGGTGCCGGTTCCCTCGAACGTAGTTCCGTAAAATGACAAGTGAATGGAAGTATATGAATGATGTTTATGATTGAATTGTTAATAATATGAGTTGTAGTCTCATTTTGAATTGTTTGGATAAATAAATGGAAGTGGATTGAAATATAGATGTAAATGTTGATTAGTTATGGAAAGAATATAAGTTGGTTTACAAGTGTTAAACATTTATCAGATACTAATGTTTTAGTTAATTCTCATATTTAGTTTAGCATATCTCTACTGGGTTTTGGCTCACCCTACTTGGGACACCATTTTTCAGGTACAGGGGACATGCCGCCTTCAAGGTCTTAGCTTGGGAGGTTTAGGAGTTGAAGGCTCCATGTTTTGTTATTTTGTTTTGATGATTAAATGTAAATTCAAGCCGAGGACTTTATACGTAAAGAGTTAGAACTCTTCTTTTGTTATAACCAAGTTATTACTTGGAAAGATGTAAGTCCGTAGAACATTTATTTTATTGCTAACATGTAATATCATTTGTAAAGAAGACTCTGATGATTGAATATATAATATCTCTTCTATGTTTATGGATTATATGAATGGTTGTCTTATACTTTATTTTGAGGGTGTTACAAACATACCAAGTTCAGTTCTAATATAACAAAATTGTTATTCATTAAGAGGCTTGGTAAATATGTCAGCTAATTGATGATTTGTAAGCACAAATTTGAGTTCAATATTACCTTTGAGTACATGATCTCTTAGAAAATGATGCCTTATTTCAATATGTTTAGTGCGTGAGTGCTGAATATGATTTTTTGAAAGCTTAATGGCACTTGTGTTGTCACATTTTATAGGAATATAATCATAGTGAAGTCCAAAATTTTGAAGTTGTTGTTTCATCCAAAGCAATTATGCACAACACCCAACGACAACAATATATTCTGCTTCAGCAGTTGATAGAGCCACTGAATTTTGTTTTTTGCAAAACCAAGAAGTGAGTGAGTGTCCAAGAAAGTGACAAGTACCACTTGTGCTTTTTTGATCAAGTCTACATCCCGTAAAGTCGGCATCTGAGTAACCAAAAAGTTCAAAAGTACTTCCCTTAGGATACCATAGTCCCAAATTTGGAGTGCCAACAAGATATCTAAAAATACGTTTGGCTGTAGTGATGTGTGACTCTTTAGGAGCAAAACATGCACACATACAAACACTAAACATTATATCGGGTCTACTAGCAATAAGATAGAGTAAGGAACCGATCATACCTCGATATTTCTTTTCATCTACCGGTTTACCTTGCTCATCTTTGTCAATTTTTATTGATGTGCTCATTGGAATTGTTGAGAGCATTGATGATTCCATTTTAAACCTTTTGAGTAGATCATTGATATATTTTGTTTGATTTAAATGGATCCTATCCTTGGTTTGTTTAATTTGTAGACCGAGGAAGTAATTTAACTCCCCCATCATACTCATTTCGAATTCACCCTGCATATCTTTAGCAAACTCTTTGCACAAATTTTCATTAGTAACACCGAAAATAATATCATCAACATAAATTTGAACAATTAACATATCCTCATTTTTGGTTTTTATAAAAAAGTTATATCAATTTTTCCTCTAGAAAAACCTTTGTTAAGTAGAAAATTACTCAATCTTTCATACTATGCTCTGGGAGCTTGTTTTAAGCCATATAAGGCTTTTGAAAGTTTGAAAACATGATTCGGGTATTTATGATTTTCAAAATTGGGAGGTTATTCAACATAAACTTCCTCCGAAATGTAGCCATATAAAAAAACACTTTTAACATCCATTTGATATAATTTAAAAAAATTTTAAACATGCAAAACCAAGTAACATTCTAATAGTTTCAAGTCTAGCAACTGGTGCAAAAGTTTCATCAAAATCAATGTCTTCTTCTTGATTATAACCTTGAGCTACTAATCTACCTTTATTTCTAGTAACAACTCCGGATTCATCCATTTTATTTCGAAAAACTCATTTTGTACTAATAACGGGATGATCCTTAGGTTGAGGGATCAAAAACCAAACTTCATTCATTTCAAATTGATTTAATTCTTCTTGTATTGCTAAAATCTAGTTTTCATCGTTTTCAGCTTCTAAAAACGATTTTGGTTCAATTTGTGAAACAAACGCTAAGTTACCACAAACATTTTTAACAGAGGAACGAGTTTTCATATCTTCCACCACATCACCTATGATAGGGTCTTTGGGGTGGCCATGAGCATACTTCCATTCCTTTGGTAGATTTGAGTCATTTTCTGGAAGAGCATATATTTCTTGAAGTTCTCCATTGTCATTTCTTCTTCATGTTTGCATAATGAATTTTCTTCATTTTCTTTTATATAAATGCTCTCCATGCTTGGTTGATTTTTTTCAATATCATTGCTTACAAGATTTTTGAAAATAATGTTATTAGATTCATCAAAAGCAACATGTATAGATTCTTCAACAAATAGAGTTCTTTTATATACTTCATAAGTTTTACTGAAAATTGAATAACTAAGAAATATAGCTTCATCCGATTTATCATCAAATTTTCCTAAGTTATCTTTATTATTATTCAATACAAAGCATTTACAACCAAATGCACGCAAGTGACTAATAGTAGGTTTTCTATATTTCCAAATTTCATAAGGGTTTTTTTTTTTTTTTTTAAAGAATAGGTCTACTCATAGCACGGTTTGCAATATAGCATGCAGTGTTAACGACTTTCGTCCAAAAATATCTGGGCAAATTATTTTCACAAAACATAGTATGGGCCATTTCTTCAAGAGTTCTATTTTTTCTTTCAATCCACACCATTTTGTTGAGAAGTTTTAGGGACAGAAAAATTATGATCAATTCCAAACTCATCACAAAACATAATAAAACCATCATTTTCAAATTCTCTACCATGATCACTTCTAATATTACAAATATTAAGATTTTTTTCATTTTAAATTCTTTTGCATAACTTTGAGAAATTGTAAAAAGCTTCATTTTTGTGTGTCAAATATAAAACCCATGTATATCTAGTATAATTATCAACACAAACAAGAGCATACGATTTTCCTCCCAAACTTAATATTCTAGATGGTCCAAATAAATCAAAATGCAAGAGTTCAAGAGGTCTAGTCATTGAAACAATGTTTTTGGATTTGAAAGAAATTCTAGTTTGTTTTCCAAATTGACATGTATCACAAAGTTTGTTTTTTTTCAAAAATAATTTTTGGTAAACGAATGACTAACTCATTTTTTGAAAGTTTGGAAATTAAATCAAAATGATCATGTCCTAATCTTCTATGCCAAAGCCAACCATTATCATTTATAATAGATAAACATTTAATATTAAAATGAGAAGATAGATCATGCAAATTAAACACATATACATTCTCATGTCTATAATTTACAAATAAGGTTTTGTTTTCTAGGGTGTTCTTAATAATATAATGAGTTTTCTCAAAAATAACCCTATAACCTTTATCACATAATTGACTAATGCTAAGCACGTTATGTTTTAAACCTTCAACAAGTAAAACATTTTCAATAATAGGAGAATGATTTTTACCAATACTACATATACTAATGATTTTATCCTTGTTATTGTCGCCGAAAGTCACATATCCCCCATCCTTTGATTGGAGTGTGACGAACATAGTTTTATTTCCGGTCATGTGCCTTGAACATGTACTGTCGAGATACCATCTATCGTTACTGGATTTTGTCTTGAAACATATTTATAAAAATTTGATTTTTCTATTGGTACCCATGTTTTCTTGGGTCCATAAAAATTAGAATTTGACATTCTTGAAATGTCCTTAGGGACCCACTTCTTTTTTATTTTAGCAAAATGATTTCTTTTAACAGGATATGAAGGTGAAATATGACCTTTTGTACTACAAAAATGACATGTGAGATAAGAGTGACTAGAAGATGCATGCACAAAATTATTTTTGGCAGTTTTTACTTTTGAAAAAGGTTTATATCCAATTCCGGCTCTACCAAAAGTATGATTTTGATTTTTAACAATTTTGTCTAAAGTTTTTCTACTTTGAGTGAATTTTGAAAGAGTATTTTTCAAGTCTTTGATATTTTCTTTCAAAACAATTTGCTCATTTTTTAAATACTCATTTTTTTCTTGCAATACAATTAATCGTTTCTCAGAAATTAAAGATTCTTTTCCAGTTAAAATATCATTTTCCTTTTTTATTTTCATGGCTTCATTTTCTAAAGCATTTATCTTGGAAGTTAATGATTTATTTTCTTTTGATAAACTTGAAATCACTTTCTTTTGACAATTATTTTTTAAACTAAATTTCTTAAATTCAGCATGTAATTCATCAAAAGCTTATTGTAATTCATCAAACGTAAAAGATTCGTCATTTACCTCATCTTCATTTCCAAGTTCTATTAAGCATAGGTTAGCAACTTCATTTTTGCAAATTTCGGCTTTTGAGTCGCTTTCATTGTTATCTTCTCCCCATGGTGAAATCATGGCTTTCTTCTTGTGTTTCTTGAATTGTTTTTTAAGTTCCGAACATTCTGCTTTGTAGTGTCCATGTTTGTTGCATTCGTAGCAGGTAACTTCAAATTTTTTGTGATTTTCTCCCCTTTGAAAATCCCTGTTGTTGAAGTCTTTTCTGAAAATTTTTTGCACGCCTTGTTTCTTTTTCACAAACCTTTTGAACTTCCTAGTGATAAATGTCATTTCTTCATCTGAATCATCTTCCTCATCCTCTTGATGTTTCGAGGTGGATTTGAAAGCTATTCCTTTCTTTTTCTTGTTGTCCTCCTCTTCCTTTCCTTCTTGCATTATGAGCTCACGAGTAAAAAGAGATCTCATTAACTCATCTAGACTTAGCTTTGATAAATTCTTGGCTTCGGTAATGACAATGACTTTTGTCTCCCAACTTTTTGGCAATGACCTAAGTACTTTTCTTAAAATTTCAACATTAGTATATATTTTTCCAAGAGAAGTTAAACCATTAATAATGTCAGTAAAGCGAGTAAACATTTGAGGAATAGTTTTATCAGGCTTTATTTTAAAGAGTTCATAATTATGGACTAGCAAACTGACTTTAGATTCTTTAACTTGTTTGGTTTTCTCATGAGTCACTATAAACTTATTCCAAATTTCTTTTATGGTTTTACATGTAAAAATTCTGTTGAACTTGTTGGCATCTAAGGAACAGTACAACATGTTTGTGGTTTCTAGTATCTGATTCATTCCACTCATCTTCAGATTTTGGTAACTTAAGGCCATCTACGGTTTTGGTAGGAATTTTTGAACATTTCAAATAATTTTCTAGCATTCATAATCATCAGATCGAACATATAAAGTCATCCTAGTTTTCCAATAGCTAAAATTTGTGCCGCTAAATAGTGGTGGCCTATTGGATTCTTGTCCCTCAAGTAAGAAATAACTAGGAGTTGCCATGATCTATTCTAAGACGGTTAAGTCACATAAACTAGAGTCTAGACTTTGATACCAATTGTTATCCTAGTTAGGCAACCCAAGAGGGGGTGAATTGGGTTATTAAAAAATAATATACAATATTAAAAAAAATAATAAACACAATATTTAGAATAAAAAACAAAACAATAATTATCAATATAAAAGTAAGAGAGATAGGGAGAGAAAATCAAACACTGAGATTTATAGTGGTTCGGTACGCCGAGCCTACGTCCACTCCCCAAAGAACTTCCTTGAGAATTTCTTCACTATCAAAGTGAATCAATACACCACCAAGGTTTCATCAAGCTTGTAGATTTTACATAGGTCTTACTTTTATCTATTGAGGCTCACTTAACAATAAATGCATTACTCTTACAAAAATTTCTCACAAAATAATGAATAAAAATAAGAGGTATTTTAACTCTTTTTTACAATAATTTTCTCATACAGAGTAGATATGCAAGTGTAAGAACAAAGACTACACTTAAATATGAAAGTAAAGAGCAGAATACAATACACTCAAAATTTTGAAGCATATAGTTTTTTTTCTCTTCAAGTCCTTAATTTTTCTCCACATAAAACATTTCTATTTATACCAAAAAATATACCCGTTGGAGAGACAGATGCTCCTTAGGGTCAAGTGGAGACAGCACAATGCTCCATCATTACGGTGTTCTTTGAAGTCAAATGCAATATAAAAATTGTGCCAACTTGCACCTTTTTTTTTTTCTTTTTCTTTTTACAGGCAAATTCAAATATTTTCAAGGATATATTCCCTTGCAATCATTAAAATTACATATTATATAATAAATACACACCATGAATATATTTTTGAAAGGAGTTTAAATTATATTTTATAAAGTCCTTGCAAATTTCCATGACAAGATATCTGGCTCATCTTATTTCAAAATATGATGCAAATTCCATTGCCATTGCCATTGCCATTGCCTTTTATATAATTTTAATATTATAGACATGTGAGGTATTTCTCTTTGTCAAACTTTTGCGGACAAGTTGAATCAACATTTTGAATATAAAATTCAATTCACACTTTTGAATATCATATATATACATATCAGATAATATATATACCATTTCTAAAAGTTTTGTAATTGTTGAAGAGATTATAAATACACTCAAATAAAAATAACCAATCATCCCATGTGAGTATATCAAAAGGAAACAATTCATCAATATCACATTTGTTAAAATAATACAACGAATCAATCAATTTTGTCAAAATAATACAATTAATCAATTTTAAATTTGTCAAAAAATGAATAGTGACTAGCCAACCAATCAATCAATTTTGTTAAAATAATACAACTAATCAATTTTAAATTTATTAAAAAGTGATAGTGATATATTCAAAATATTTTCATTTAAATAATATTTATAACAAATATATCATACAAACTATATTTTAAACAGATAATATTTTGTGTCAAATAATATAAAATATGTATATTAAAAAATTCAAAATTTTTAAATAATATTTTAGACATTATCAAAATTAAACAACATGATTAATACGCTCAATTCGCATCCATCAATCCGGTGGATGGATGCAGATTGATTTTTTTCAATCCGCCAATTAGACGGATGAATGGCTGATTGAAAATTCTTCGACCACAATCGAACCACGAACACTCTTAGAAAAGGGCATAATGCCATGGTAACAATACTAGAAATATTTGATAGCATGATATTAATCATTGATTTAAAAAAAAAAAACAAACAAAAAGCAAATGTGGATAGTATGTGTGATAAAATCTGACTTCACAACCAATCGAATCTTGTCTTCGAGATTTAGGAAACAAAGTCAAAGAGCACGTGACAGAAATAGAGAAGCCTAACACCTGCGCACAAGAAGATAACAAATACCGGTGGCTCGTTCACTCGGAGACACTCTGACGATCAAGTCAATTAACTTATCTCAGAAGATATCGATACAAATAAACAACTCTAAAGTAAAAAAGCATACCTTAGATTCACGGGAGTACCTACCTTTTGTAATCATCACTGCCCTCGTTCCCTATAAGTCTCACCTCATAGGACTTCTATCCTTTTTAGGACATCACTTATCAAGGATTCCTCCAATTCGGAATATGATTAACTCTCTCAAGAGTCCTGACCTATCCAAACAGAAAGTCTGTTATCATTTAGGATTCTAGTCCCTCATTCAAACATCTCGGATTCAGATGTGGTCTGACCACCCCTCGACCAATTAGAATCGCCTACGTGGCACCTTGGCTAACTACCTAGGCCACGTGGACAACTCAAAATTATGTCCTTACAAATGGTGTGAGGTATAAGTTTGAGGAAAATATCCAAAATCTCCAATATGCTATTGTTTTGTTTTTATCTTATTACAATAAGTGTGGTCTATATATCTCAAATTTTTGGATACTTTTCTATGAACTTTTTAGGGTGATTTTTGTTTAGGTCTAATTTGTTTCATGCCATACTAGTCTAAAAGGAAATTAGTTTATTTGCCTTTTATTTGAACTTATTATCATCTTTTTTGAAATTGATTATTTTTAGATTACTCAAAAATTGGTTTATTTCTCCTATCTAAAAAAAAAGGTTTATTTTTGTCATATTAGAATATTTTCAAATTAGGTAGTTTTTATTTTTATTTTTATTTTTTAAAGGTTCTTGAGAATTAGAGGACCCTATAAAATATATAAAATTTGAAAAAAATTCCTAATAAAATAGAAAAAAAACTAATCATTATGTTTGGTTCCTGTTTTCTAAGCTCATTTTTTAAAAAATTTTAAAGTTTTTGTTTGGTTATTTTGAAAACCGGAAAAAGTTTTTTTGAAAACTAACATGTGAGTATTTTTTTTGATGTGACAATTTTTTTTTTTTTATAAATTGTCTCTCTCCTTAAATTGGAGGAAAACTTGAATTTGCAATAATACATTTTTATTGAAAACTAAGCAATTTTTTTTTTTTTTAAATAGAGTTTTCAAATCACTTTTTAAAAAAATAATTCAAAAAAATGGAACGAAAATTAGGTTAAAATAGTCTAAACAAATGACACCATAGTGGTTCACAGCTTCTTTTAAGGTATAAATTTTCGGTATTGAGACATACTTCATAAAAAGGTCTAATCACATATGGTAACTTCTTAGATTAAACTATATAAGAAATCAAGATTTTAGAAGTTACTCTTAGGTGATTCTTACATAACAGGATCACTCAATCATTTAACGGTAAGTTATGGATTCACACACATGTGGAGATTCGAACCCACACTCCTAATAGTAGATATAGTTCGCTCAAACTTGAAAATTTGTCCTACTAACCGTATGTACTATTGCGTAAGTGACTAACTCTAAAAAGAGTGAAATTTGGAACCTTATGGCTATTATCCCAAAATCTTACCGAAATGCCACACCCCCCTTAGGTCATGGCCAATACTTTTTGTTAGAGCAGAGGGGGGAGAGAACTTAAAATGTCAAATGTTAATAAGTGATGTGAAACATCGTTCTTAAATCATCAAATAATCTCTCCACATCTTCCTCCTCTTTCTTCGTTGTCTTACTATTATTATTATTATTATTGATTTTGAAAATCGAGTACATCACATTGATATTGATGATTAAAAGAGACAAGATAAGACAATGAGATTAAATTCAATTTATTGATTTTGAAAATCGAGTACATCACATTGATATTGATGATTAAGAAACAAGATAAGACAATATGAGATTAGGGTTAGTTTAGGATGTTGGTTGATTTTTTAATTTTTTGATTTTTTAATTATTTTAATTTGGGATTAAAAAATTTTGTTTGGAAATTTTTTTTTAATTTTTTTTATTTTTGTGAGAGAAAAAATGAAATAATTATAGTTTAGATGTAACATTTTGTCATATTGAGTTAAAAAACTTTTTTTTTTTTTTTTTTTTTGTGTGTGTGTGTGACTATTTTAGCCAAAAAATCATCGTTTAACTTATGCCAAACGAGAGCTAAATTCAATTAGGGCCATTTGCGAACATCATAAAAAAAGTTAAAAGTCAACTTTTAACTTATTTTTAGTCACATCAATTTTTACATAAAAAAAATCAAAAAATTTAAAAAATTCAAAAATCTCACTTTTAACTATATTCTCAAAACATATGCCAGTTAAACCTCTTGTTTAGGATTATCATTAAAAAGGTGCAATATCAATTAAATTATGCATAAATATTGAAAGAGTTATATTCCAAATTAATTTTGGGAATCTTCTTAAGAATCCCACATATCTTAAGTTATTTTAATTTAATCAATAGTTACCTAGTTTGACTTCATTTTGTCTTGGTTAGGATTACACTAAACAAAAAAAGACAAGAAAAAATGAGGTGAAGAAAGAAAAATAATGATTGATGGAAGATACAACGTTACACTTTCATGCAATAATTTTTCTATTGTGAAATGCTATGGATCTAGAATTGTGTATCAGACAAAAGATTAATATATTTAAGTATAAAATAAACCTAAATTATATATTAATATTTTTGAGTAAAAATGACAGTAAAATTTTTGAGATTGCAGTCAGTGTGTTTAGTTTTATTTTTAATTCAGTTTTTAAAATTTGAATTTTTTATTTTTCGATTTATTTTATTTTATTTTTAGTGAATATTTTTAAAATTTTAAGCAATTATTTTACTTTTTTAGCAATTTTTTTTATTTTTTTAATGCACCTTAATTATATATATCTAAATAGTAAAATACTTGTGAAAAAATATTTTAAAAAATTAATAAATACATAAAAATATAAAAAAATGTACTGAATTTTCATATACATTTTTTTTTTTTGTATTTTTGATACTTAGTGAATTTTTTAAAAAAAATTTCACAAATATTATATTTTTTAAGTGTATTTATATTAGGTGTGTCTAAAAATTATAAAAATTGTTTAAAATATATAAAAAAAATTCAGTTAAAATAAAAAAATACCAAAAATAAAAAAATAAAATTTTAAAAAAAATAAAATTTGAAAACTAAAACCAAACCTATTCTTTTCTATTTAAGGACAGATGGGCAAGAGAAGCCAACACACTTCACTAAAACAATCATGGCAACAATCCATCATCAACCATTGCTAGACTCTCCCAAGCGAAAACTCTCTCCCTGCAAAGCTCTCTCTTTGGTTCTCTCTTTTGTTGCCATCATAACCCCAATCACCATACTCACCACCAAGCTCTTCAATCAAACCTCTTCTTCTTCTTCTTCTTCTTCTTCTTCTTCTTCTAACCCTTTTTCTCTCTCAGCCACCCTTTGCCACCGTGCTCTTGACCAGTCCTCATGCTCCGCCATGGTATCAGAACTTGCTCCACCTGAAATATTGATGCAAATGAACGGCGTCGATTTATTGCAGGCCTTCTTGAAGAAGTCTGAAACAGGCATACGAAAAACTATGAAGACGGTGAGCGATATTAACGGTCGGATCAACGACAAGAGAGAGCAAGCGGCCATAGCAGATTGTATGGAGTTGATGGAGGTGTCTTTGGGTCGGGTTATGGACTCTGTGGTGCAATTGGGAAAAGGACAGCCGGGTCACATTCGGATGCCCATTCATGGCTCAGTGGTGTTCTCACCAACCATGTTACGTGCCTAGACGGGTTAACCGGGTCGACCCGGTCCATGATGGAGACTGAGCTCAATGACATGGTGGCAAGAGCAAGAGCTTCCCTAGCTATGGTGGTTGCAGTATCGCCACTGGAACATGATGAGGTCAGTAGTAGGCTACTTAGTTGCTTCTTTTTATTTACTATTTATTTAGTAAAATATTAGGGATCATGAAATTTTTTTCAAGAAAATGATCATGGAAGATTTGTAATCCTTAGATTACCTTAATTAATGTGTGGTATTTTATTTTAAGTGTAATCTATAGATCATAAATCTTTTATGATCATTTTCATGAAAGACTTTTCATGATAGCTAGTACTGTTGATTTATTTATTTATTATTATTACTAGTTTTTAGAATATGGGATTAATTTCTTTCCAATCCAGTCTAACAGCGGACTCAGGTTTCACACGGGTATTATTTTGATTATTTAAATTGGTTTGTAAAGTTTTATGAGTAAATTATTTGTCGAAAAAAAAAAATAATAAATTGATGAGCTTGCCAAGTTAAAGTAGGTTTGTAAACTTCTAAATTTATTTAATTTTTTTTAGTTTCTATATTTGAAAAAATAAAAATCACTTAGAGAAAGATAGCTTTGAAAAAATATTGACTTGGATCTTAAATGTTATCTTAATAACTTTCTTTGTGATGTTGATGTTTCAGAATAATTTCCAGAGTAATTTTTTTAAAAGAAGTTTTGTAAATAGAAGAAAAAAATAAAATTGATATATTAAAATATATAAAAATTAGATTCATTATTTATAAAATATTTTTGACAATACGTATAATAGTAGGTTTTTTAAGAATTTTTTTTCCCAAAAATATACTTATTTTTAAAGGCAACTTTCACGATCAATTATTTTTAAAAAATTATGTCACAGTGTTTAATATAACTTTTGTTCATAATTTGAGACACAAATAAATTATTAAAAATAATTAATTAAAAATCAGGAAAAATGTACTTTTAACTTTTATTTCAGCTTTAGAAGAGTTGCATGAAACAAGTCCAACTAAAAATGATATAATTAATTTTTTGTTTTTCATCTTAGGTCTCAAATTCAAATCAACTTGAGCTATCTCTCGCGATACCGCGGCTTAACGGGGAGTTTCCACGGTGGGTCACTACTAGGGACCGGAAGCTTTTGGAGACATCGCCGAAGGATATCAACGCTGATGTGGTGGTGGCACAGGATGGGAGTGGGAACTATGGGACTGTGAAAGAAGCTGTGTCCTCTGTACCAGACAATGGCAACACTCGTTATGTCATCTATGTCAAGCAAGGAACTTATAATGAAAATGTTGTGATTGGGAGTAATAAGAAGAATGTAATGCTTGTTGGTGATGGCATGGATTTAACCATTATCACTGGTAACTTGAATGTGATTGATGGATCTACAACCTTCGATTCTGCAACTGTTGGTAATCATTTTACTCTTTAGATTTCAGTCTCTTGTGATTTTCCTACACTAATCTTACTCATTCTATTTGGTTTTGAATTTTCAAATATATTTTTTGATTTTTCTTATTTTTTTGTGTGTAATTATTTATTTATTTTAATATTTTAATTATTATTTTTTAATTTTTAGGCGCACTTAACCTGAAAAGTAAAATATTTGTAAAAATCTTTTTAAAAATTCACTAAGTACTAAAAAATAAAATAAAATAAATTCAATAATTGTTGTATAATATTTTTGTATTTATTATTATCTTAAATTTTCTTTTTTTTTTAATCTTTTAGTTGGATTTAGATTAGGTCCATCTAAAAAGAAAATACTAACAGGAAAAAAAAAAAAATGAATGGACCTTGTTTTTTGTGTGGCTAATGCCTTTTATGCAAATGTCGACGATGCATGTTTTCAATACCTAAATGAACTGGGCCTTATGTCGGCCTGGTGCAAGGCCCATAAATTGTTTTCTAAGGAAGCAGAGCTTCAACTAAAATAACACTTGTACATATTCAACCCACTGTAGCTGCTGTTGGTGATGGATTCATAGCCCAAGACATCTGCATCCAAAACACTGCTGGTGCGGTGAAGGAGCAAGCAGTGGCATTACGTGTCGGAGCCGATCAGTCCGTCATAAATCGTTGCCGGATTGATGCCTACCAGGACACTCTCTATGCCCACACTAACCGGCAATTCTATAGAGACAGCTATATTACTGGCACAATAGACTTCATTTTTGGCAACGCAGCGGTTGTGTTACAAAACTGCAACATAGTGGCCCGATTGCCCATGAGTGGACAGTTTAATGCGGTGACGGCCCAAGGCAAAAATGACCCAAATCAAAACACTGGAACTTCAATTCAAACCTGTAATGTGACAGCCAGCTTGGACCTTGAGCCCGTTAAAGGCACTGTAAAATCATATTTGGGCCGCCCATGGAAGGCCTACTCAACAACTATTTTCATGCAATCATACATAGAGGACCATATTGACCCTGCAGGTTGGGCAGAGTGGGATGGTGATTTGAATTTGAACACATTATACTATGGTGAGTACATGAACTACGGTTCGGGTGCAGGCATCGCTATGCGCGTCACGTGGCTAGGGTATCATGTCATCACTGATCCGGCCGAAGCGAGCAAGTTTACTGTGGCTCAGTTGATACAAGGAGGGGAATGGTTGGATTCCACTGGGGTAACTTATACTGAAGGCTTGTGAATGAGGCTTTTCCATTTTCTTTTGTTAACTTGTCCTTTATCTTCTTGACTACTATATGGTTCTCCATTGTAGGAGACACTCTAGTATTGTGGGTTACCTTGGAATAATTGGTATGATCAATTTAACAGCCTGCTATGGTTACATGGTGGCTATAAAATTGGCACAATCCTATCTTGAGTTGAAGGGTTATTTTGTAGGGCTAGTATAATTGTATCGTTATTTTGATGTGTCAAGCAATACGGATAGTTTACGTATTCAAAATTAAACTATATAAAAATATAAATTTTTTAGAATCATATTATATGATTCTAAAAAATTTATATTTTTATATAGTTTAATTTTGAGAAAAAGACTTACAAGAATGCCATAACATTATTTACACCTTTATCCTCAAAATTTTCAAAATCTATGTTCTAGATGTTAATTATCTCATTAAACCAACTAGTTGACTCTAATGTCTAAAAAATTCTAAATGAATGTTATATAAAAATTTACCCCAAACTTTTCCTTCCTTTGTTCACAAGAGGACACTCATTTATTTGTACAAGTGGAAGGTGAAAAAAACATAACCATTAAAAAAATGTCCATTGAAAAAATATAGTTGTTCAAAAAATATAGCCGCCAGTTGTTTTTAAGAAATATAGGTTACCTTGGAATAAATTGTATGATCAATTTAACAGCCTGCTATGGTTACATGGTGGCTATAAAATTGGTGCAATCCAATCTTGAATTGAAGGGTTATTTTGTAGGGCAAGTATAATTATATCGTTATTTTGATGTATCAAGTAACATGAGCAGTTTATGTATTCAAAATTAAACCACATAAAAATATAAATTTTTTAGGATCACATCAGATGAGAAAAAATCTTACAAAAATGCCATAAAATTATTTGTACCTTTATCCTCAAAATTTTCAAAATCCATGTTCTAGATTTTAATTATGTCATTAAACCAACTAGTTGACTCTAATGCCTAACAAATTCTAAATTAATGGTATATAAAAATTTACCTAAGACTTTTCCGTCCTTTGTTCACGAGGGGACATTTATTTATTTGTACAAGTGGAAAGGGGGAAAAAAAAAATATAACCATTAAAAAAATGTCCATTGAAAAAATATAGTCGTTGGAAAAAAGGAAACGAAATAATAATTTAAAGGGAGATGGTTAAAATTGAGAATCTTGTTGTGAAGTATAAATTGAAAAAATATGGTTGACTTTTTTTTAAAAAAAAAAAAAAAAAAAAAACATTGAGATTTTGAGTAATATTGCTGGGAATGCTTTTAAACCACAGAAAATAATATTAATCCAAAAATTATAAGCATAATTTGTCACTAATAATGTGGAGGTAATATTTTTATAATTAAATATTATTTTAATAAGTACTTTATCTTAAAATGACAAGTTTAAGTATAATCACATCATTATGTATATAAAATTTATATAATATATATTTTTATATTTTATTTTTTTATATATCATTACTTTTTGCCTTGGACTACTCACCTCCCCCATTTGCTACTGCCCTACAACATGCTACAGTTTGTGCATGAATAAACTATCTGAAAACCTCAAGAAGACTTCAAAAGGTGGTACGATGATTTCTCAATAAATTTTATAAGAAAATGATATATACGTCGTGGGAACATTCAAAATTATGTGACAAAATTCAAATTGTGTATGTTGTGTGATTTATATAATAAAATAGATTTCAATTTAAAAAAATAAATATAATAAAATAGATATTAGGTAAACCAACAAGAAGACTTCAAAAGGTGGTATGATGGATTATATATGGAGATCTAGTTAATACTTGAAAACTTTAGAAAATAATGTAAAAAAATGATTTGCAAGATTCATTTGATTTTTTTTTCATGAAATAATGATTATTGTTTTTGGATTAATAATATTTTTCATTCATGTAGTTTGATTCAAATTTCACTTTGGTTCCTATAGTTTTAGTTTGAATAATTTAACCCCTACACTTTAAGTCTATTTTCAATTTGATCTTTTTGTCTAAATTTTAGTTAATTTTTTCTACATGTACACCTTAGGAGGCTGACAAATGTCCAAAAATCGTTAATTTGAACGTCTAACTTGAACAGAAAGTCTAAACTGAAATTAGAATTAAACAATAGGAACCAAACTGCTAAAATTGAAACAATTAAAGCTAAAGTGAACTTAGTTCTTGTATAGGGGTGTAGTTATGGTCGGGCCCATCCGGCCTTGGGCTGGGCCTCGCGAGCTCCCGTTTTTTTGGCAGGCCGACCCATGGGCTAAAAAGTGGAGCCCAAGCCTAAGCCCAGGCCCGCTCAAAACAGGGCTTAGGGCCGAGCCCGCGGGCCTGGGCCTGGGCCTGGGCTCCGGTTTAGGGTCTGGCCCGCGGGTCTGGACTCAAGCTGCAAGCCAGGCTTGGGAGGGGATTTTTTTTTTTTTTTCGAAAAATGAACGATAAATAGATTATCTATGTAGATTATTTATCAAGAATAAAAAATAAAAGAAAAATTGTATTAGAGTATTTTAGTTAAGATTAATGAGATGTTTGGTTATATTTCATGTATGGTGAAATTTAAATTTAATTATGTATGACTTATATTTTTTTAATTATGAATTTATAACTAAAAAAGTAGCAATTATGTAATTTTTTCATTTTGAAATGAATAATTATATATATATGAAAATTAAACTTTCAATATTATAATTATTAAATTAATTATATAACATTTATTGAATGAATAATTTTTATTTCAAGGGACAGGGGGTAGGGCGGTAGGCAGGGGCAGGCATCAATTCTGCCTCCATTTTTTTTTTTTTTGGACTGTTGTTGCAAGTAGGGCTGCAAATTAACAGAGCCGTTCATGAACAAGCTCGAGCTCGGCTCGGTAAGAGCTCATTCGAACTTGGTTCGTTAAATTTTTTTTGCGTAAGCCCAAACATTTTGAAGTTCGGCTCGTTAGCTGGCTTGTTTAATATTTTATTATTTATATATTAAATAATATAAAAATATGTATAAAAAATAAGATAAATATATTATTTATATATTTAAAAAATTTAAATGTAAATAATAGTTAACTATAGATAATACGTTTATATAATAATGGTAGTAGATATTATTATTATGGTAAAATATTGACTTTTTTTTTAGAATGTTTATATATATTGTATAATCAAAATTTTAATTGTAACTTTAGTCTTATACGCAAGTATGAATTCATAAATTTTTTGGTTCGTTAAAGCACATGAACAGGCTCGAACTCGAGTCAAGCCTAAGCTGACTTGGCTCGAGCTCAGTTCGTTAAATTTTTATTGACCTTGAGCTTGAGCTCGAGTTCATTAAAATCTTAATAAACAAGTCTAAACATATTAAAGCTCAGCTCGGCTCGGCTCGTTTGCAGCCCTAGTTGCAAGTCTTTATTTTATTTTTTTTATTATTACTTAACCGTTGTAACTTACAAGCATTTTATTAGTTTTTATTTTTTATTTTTTGAAATTTGACCTTTGGCAGGCAGAACCAAAGAGGCAGTGCCGGGCCAAAAATTTTTGGGCTGGGCCAGATCGGGCTTCAAATGG
The DNA here is from genome assembly GCA_030407325.1 of Camellia japonica. Classification (NCBI taxonomy): domain Eukaryota; kingdom Viridiplantae; phylum Streptophyta; class Magnoliopsida; order Ericales; family Theaceae; genus Camellia; species Camellia japonica. Next base: position 13,677,452 of record JAPPVO010000014.1, read on the forward strand.
AAGGCCTAGGCCTAAGGTCTTGGATTGGGCTCGTGCCTGGGCCTAATTGGGCCCACCTCGGGCCGCAGGCTGGTTTCGGGCCGCCCACGGGTCTCGGACCATTTTTAGACCCCTAGTCTTGTAGACCAAAACTTCTAATTTATTCCCTACAAACATATATAAATATTGGATAAATTATGTCAGTAGTCCTTGTATTTTTATTCTTGTGTCATTTTAGTTCTTATAATTTCAATTTGTTCGATTTTGACTCTAAATTTATGAATTTATATCAATTTAATTTAATTGATTGCAATTGTTAGAATTTTTTAATGAAAAATACACACATAAGTGACATATGTCATGCTTTAGGGACAAAGTTATAAATTTACATAACTTAATGAGTTAATCTTAACTAATTCAATGATAATTTTTTGTCAAAAATACTAACAACGTTATCAATTGGACCGACATCAAATCAAAAATTAAGAGTCAAAATTAAACTAATTAAAAATGTAGCAATCAAAATAACACAAACAATAAAATATAAAAACTACCAATATAATTTGCCTATGTATTTTGAAAGAGAGTGCAATGTCATTGAGCCACACTACCACTCATTAAAAAACAGTTTATTGTGGGTGTTAATTTCCGACCACACAGCCGAAAGGGGAACTCAGCTGGAGAGCACTGGCAGAATAGATTAAGCCTGAACAACCTGTCACAGAAAGATAAAAATCTGGCGGTGGTTCGTTCACCCGGGGGTACTCCGATGATCAAGTCAATAAATATCTCTCAAAAGATAGCAATTTGTGCTTAACTCACATGAAAGTACTAACTGCTCACCATATATCTTACCTCAGACTCACGGAGGTGCCTTGCTTTTATAGCCAATATTGACCTGATCCCTGTAGAAGCCTCACTTCAGTAGACTCAGGCTCAGTGCCTATCCTGGACCCTCAGCTTAATAGGGATAAACTTCTTAAGAGCTTTATCTTTATCCAGACTGAGATCCTCCTCTGTTCTAGGACTCTCGTCCCTTATCCGCCCATCTCGGATTCCGATATCTCCGCAGATAATCTCGGCCTAGCCAAGATCACCTCGGCATCAAGACCAGACCACGTGGCACCTCGGCTGACACTTCAGCGTCACCTTGGCCACATGCTGTCATTCAAAAAATTGTCCCCATAACTGCCCCTAGGTTCTATTATCTCGGTAACCTGAGGTGATGGAAGCTACATCGCTTGTTCATAAATAACGTTGGCTAAAATTCATTCTTTCCGTCGATAGAGATCATAACTCGTTGGTTTTAAGTACCCAGGACTCAACTGTCCATCTTTATCAATGACCAAGAACCAAGAATCAAGTTCTTTGGGTTCCTTAACCGAGATCGTTCCTCTAGCTGAGGTCCTAGTTTTATTAAATCAAGAACTCCAAGAGTTTTTTTTTTCTATGCATGAGTTGTCACGCACGGTTTTCTCAACCGTTTCCTCCACGCGTCCGTTTCCAATTGGTCCGTACTTGACACGCGCCATCAGGTCGCATCGCTTCTGCGCACCTGCCTGACAAGTACGTCGTCCAAGACATTTCATTATGGTTTGCCGCCTTTTCGAATTTTTAACAAAACTCTCTTTCTCTCTCTTTGTCTTCTCACTTCGCATTATCGTATTCTCTATTTTGCTCAAGATTTTCTCTCTCTCTACACTTTCCCTCTTGAACTACCATTTTCAAGCCCTCAAGCTCTGCAACCGTTCCATCTGTCACCACTTCCGGCGAGCTTTTCACCGTTTGCTTTCGATTGTTCAAGCTTTCTTACTCCGGTGAATTCATTTTTCGGCCTCATCGGTAAGCTCTCAATATCTCTCCCTTTAATTTCAGTATTGCAATGTTTTGAATCACTGTATCTGTTGCTGTGCTTTGTTTGTCTTTATTCACTCCTTGATTCTTGCCTTGATTGCCATACATTGCAAATTAGTTCTTGCTCTTTTGAATCTGTCTATATGTAGTGGTTGCCCATACTGTTCTCCTAATGTATTGATTCTCTGAGTTCACCGCTTTGCACACACTCATTCAGTGTTTGTGATTTTCTATGTTCTTGAATCATTTCTGTTGCCTTCTTGATTCTGAATCATGCTCTTCTTTTTGTTTTTCTTGCTTATTTCCAGATCTTGCCTTGGATAGACTTAGGTTTGGGATTTGACTTAGAACCTTGTTCTTTAGGAAAATCGAAACAAAATGCCCCTTAGATTTCAAGAACCTTTGCACCAGTGCCTGTTTAGGATTAAGACAAGGTCTTCAAACCTATACCAATCATTTCGTTGTCCAACCCCTCTTTGTTAAGATAATGGGTATGTTTAGATGGAGGGTACACACCCTAGAAAAAATAGAGCACTTTAAGCATGAGTTCTCTATTTCGGCCGACGTTCAACTTCGGTTGGCTGGAAAAAAGGACTCAATTATGCCTGGTAAGGACTACATGCCATTTCCAGTGGTTTCCATTATTGAGGATGGAGTTAGGTTCCCCCTAGACATCCTCTTTAGGGATGTCCTCTACTATTACAAACTTAACCCTATGCAACTAGTTGTAAACTCCTTTAGATTCATCAATGGCTTTGCCCCGTTGGTGCACCGGCAAAATGCCAGAATCACCCTCCCCGATATCCAGTACTGCTACACTATGTGTGGCCTCAAAACCAACTCCGGCTATACGTACTAGCTCAAGCCGAGATCTACACGGTGCAAGCTAATAGTTGACATTCCAGACTCTAATAAAGGCACGGTTGACGATTACTTGATTGTCTCGGGAAATTGGGAGTTCGCGCCTGATGATGAGCTCCATCTTTACCCACTGGTCCGAGAAGTTTTTAGGGATGACAAGGGTAAGGACTTAGTCTCCTCCCAAAGTCCTTTTCTTTATTACCTTACTTAACCATCCTGCTTTTTACCTATTCTAATGCTCCATTTTTATTTGCAGCTCTTCTTCAACCAAAAAAGAATTTCTGCCAGTATTACGTGCTGGGCAAAGACTTGGTTCACCTTCTCAGCTTACCAATCGCGCTTCGCAAGGCTCCACTCCTCCTCAATTATATCCCGACGTACAAAAGCCCTTTTTCCGACGTCCCCAGAAGAAGCCAAACTCCCCCGTTCGCTACAACTCCTCCAACTACTTCATCTCCAAGGCCAGACCAGGCCTTCACCTCTAACCCAGCAAACTAGCCGTCTACTTTTGCCCCTCAACTAATTACTCCAACTCAATGCCAGCGCCGATGCCGAGGTCCTCTTAATGCCCTTGTTAGCAGAACTTGTAGCCACCAACGCCGAGGTTTTGACTTGTCGGCGCACGATCCAATAAACCCATCCATTGTACTTCCAGTAATCCACTTTGGCACTAAGGTCACAGTTCCCGCTACCTCCGAAAAAATGGGCCGCGCAAAAATCATTCCAGACGACCTTCTTGCCAGTATTCTTGGCGTGGTATTGGTCCATTCCTCATCCTCTTCCCAATCTTAGCCAAAACCCAAGGCAAAAAGGGTCAAAAGAGCCAGGGCCAAACCCATCACCATCGAGGTGGAATCAGAGGACATCGTGCCAATTTTAAAATTGGCTGAAATAGAGAAGTCTGCATTTGCCGAGAAGAGGCCTGCCGAAGCCAAGGCGTCTGACCAACCGCAGTCCAAAAAGCCAAGGTCTGGCGGGTCTTCTGAGCCCTCTGGTTTTCATGCCGACGCTCCCTAGACTCCATCTATCAAGGTCGGAGACCGACTTCTTCTAGCCGGGGATAGTGCGCTCGACAATCTGGAGGTCAGTGCTACCGTTTCTACCACTGTTCTCCTTCTGGCCAACATCAATCAGATGGCCGAGCTCTCTGAGTATGAAAACTATGCTATATGATGCAGCATTGCATTTTGGTAAGTCTCAGTACTTGTAACTTTTTGTTCAATTTCAACTCTATTTTTTTATACTTAACGAATTTCCTTTCCATTCTTGCAGGCTATCCAGCAGGGTCACTCCATCGCAGTAAAAATCGAGGAGTTAAAGAAAGAGCTAACCAACAAGACAAAGGAGGCAGCCAAGCTCCTGTCTTCACTAAATAAGGCCGAGGCTCGCATCCGAAGCTTACTAGACTAGAACAAGGCCGCCTTGGCATCACAAAGCAAGGTCGAGCCTTGAGCCGATCAGCTGAAAATGTTGTTGAGGTGGCTCTGGCTGTAGCTAAAGAAGCAAAGGAAAAAAAGGCCAAGGCTCAGACCAAGCTTCATTCAGTGCTCGCCACCAAAGAGGTTGAGCTGAAAGCTGCAAATGAGAAGGCGTACAAGGAAGGGGCATCCGATATGCGCGATGCTTACAAGAAGCAAGTCAACCAGGCGTGCAACAAGGGTTATACTGTGCTGAAGGAGCTATCAATTCCTGACGACTCGCCTCTTCATGATTCAAGCCGACTTGTCTTGTCATTTCCTCCCACTCCAAGCTAATCTGATGAAGAGGCTGAGGGGGAAGAAGAAGAAATCGAGGCTGAAGTTAATGCCGAGGGATCTGTTAGGGCCAAGTCCCCAACTCTGAATGAGCAAGTCCTGGACTTGACTCAAGATGATAAGGACGAGGTCTCCAAGAGTGCCTCCCCAAAGAAGACATCTTCTGAGGTCGAAGTCTAAGCGGCCGAGAAGAGCCTAGACCAGACTCTTTCTGAAATAGACGCCGATATAGCAGCGAAAAAGGAAACAACTCTACCAATCGAGGCCGTCAACAATCTAATAGCCGAGGTTGAGCCATCCGAGACCGATGCCCATAATTGCAACACTTAGGAATTTTTTTACATTTTGAACAATTTGTAATTTTTTTTGTAACTTTTGGACAAGTAGTCTCTTTTCCCAAGCCGAAGTGCATTTTGTTTCTAAACAAGTTTTTCTTGAATGAATGCTTACTGCTTCTTTTTGGCTAAGTGTTGAATGATTCTTTCTTTAAGCTTTCCTTTCATGCCTTGCATACTTCTATACTTAGAATATTTTTTCAAATCTTCAAAATATACCTTAACTGTATAATAACTTCGGGGTAGAATACCTCGAATATAAACCTTGATTGTTTGTCTCGGCCAACAAGTGAAATACCTCGGCTAACAAAATGTTTCGAAATGTTTTTACAAGTGCTGTTTCTCAAATTTATTCAATCAATTATTGCTTTTTTCACTTCCTTTTATGTCTTCTATCAAGACTTCACCCTTCTAACCTTTCCAAGCTTGATAGCTTAGTTGGTCATCTCGGGTAATATGTACCTCGGATACATCTTTCATCATTTCCTCGGCTAACTTCAACTTGTAAATTGTTTTGAAATTTCAACAAGTGTCAAGCCCATTCTAACTTGTAAATTTTTTTAAAAATTTCAACAAGTTTTCAATAAGTCTCAAGTTCTCAAGTTTATTTATCATCCCTACCCCCTAACGTGAGCCTAAGTTCCACTTAAGTTCACATTATGCATTGATGATCTTCCACTGAAGTCAGATTCCAACAAAGACAAGCCGATGTGTTTAACCATGATTTCTCTATTAATCTATCTAAAGTAAACTTAGCTTCATTCTGAGTTTAACTCTGTCGACATGGCAAGTCTAGTTTAATTCAACTTAGTTCAACTCCATTATATATTATATGCAAGTATAATTCAATTCTGCCATATAATAAGTCTAAGCTATTCGTCATGTTTCATTTAGAAACATCGCCAACTTAGTTCAACTCTATTATATGTAAGTATAATTCAACCCTGCCATATAATAAGTCTAAGCTATTCGTCATGTTTCATTTAGAAATATCGCCAACTTAGTTCAACTCTATTATATGCAAGTATAATTCAACTCTGCCATATAATAAGTCTAAGTTATTCGTTATGTTTCATTTAGAAACATCGTTATAGGACTAGTCGATCTTATCGCACAAATTTCAAATTCATAAAAATCAAAGTAGCATTTTATTATTAACTTCAGCTAATAAAATTATAACATAAACTTCGGAAAAACAAAAAATTAATGATAAAATAACTTTAGATTAAAAGTGTTCCATGGTCTGGGCAACCCCTTGCCATCACTGTCTTCAAGCCGATATGTCCCATTGCCGGCAATCGAGATGATTTTATAAGGCCCTTCCCAATTTGGGCCAAGTTTCCCCTCCCTACGATTCTTCCTGTTACCGATGAATTTTCTTGGGACGAGGTCCCCAACCTTGAACTCTCTTGGGTTGACCTTTTTGTTGTAAGCCCTGGCAAGTTGTTGCTAGTATGCCTCCAATCAAATTGATGTTCTCTCTCTTCTTTCCTTTAGTAGGTCCAGATCTCGGGCTAGGATTGCCTCGTTAGTCCCATCTTTCACTCCCTGGGTTCTGATTCCAGGGATGCCGACTTCCTTGGGATAACTGCTTTTGTGCCATAAGCCATGGCAAAAGGAGACTCCCTAATTGATCTTCTCGGCGTGGTCCGATATGCCCACAACACACTGGGCAATTCTTCCACCCACTTTCCCTTAGCTGCTTCCAGCCTCTTCTTGATTCCATCCAAAATGGTTTTATTGGATGCTTTTGCCTGACCATTACTCTGGGGGAAACTTGGAATAGAGTAGTAATTCTTAATTTTGTATTTTGCACAGAAGCTCTTGATCAATTTACTGTCAAACTGGGTGCCATTATCTGCTATGATGGCCCTTGGGATCCCGAAACTGGTGATGATGTTCTTCCAGATGAAGTTCTTCATATTAATATGTAGGATTTTGGCCAATGGCTTTTCCTCTACCCACTTTGTGAAGTAATCAGTTGCCACTAGTAGGAACTTCCTTTGTCCAGTTGTTTGGGGAAGTTGTCCAACAAGATCCATGCCCCATTGGGCAAACGACCAAGGGCTGGATACTGGGTTCAAATCTACTACTGGTTGGTGTATCAAAGGTGCAAACCTTTGACACTTCTCTCATTTTCTGACGTAGGCTTCAGCATCCTTCTGCATGTAGGGCCACCAGTACCCTTGGGATATGGCTCTATAGACAAGTGATCTGCCCCTAGCATGGCTCCCACAAACTCCTTCATGAATCTCATATAAAAAGTCCTCAACTTGAGAGGGGTGTACACACTGCAGTAGAGGTCTAGTGAATGATCTTTTGTAGAGGTGGCCTTCTGCTGACAAGCTAAACCTGGCCGACTTCAATCTGGTCTTGTGCGCTTTTTTTTGTCTGCTGGCAGCCTGCCATCTTTGTGGAACATTACTATGGCATCCATCCAACTTGGACCCCTTTCCACACACATTGCCTCATATTCTATTATGAGGGGTTCCACACTTGGTCCTTTTAAGTAATCAACTATGATAGTCCTTGGCTCCCCTGACTTGATTGCACTAGCCAAGTTTGCCAAGGCGTCAGCGTGACTATTGTCATTTCGGTTGACTTGCTATAGCCAGCAATCTTGGAACAACGCCAGCAATTTGACAACCTCTTTGACATAGGCCATTATCCTTTCATCTCAGGCTGCATATTCGCCTGTTGCTTGATTCACGATAAGTTGGGAGTCACAAAAGACTACCACCTTATCGACTTCCATTACTGCTACCAGATTCAGTCCAGCAACCAGTGCCTCATACTCGGCTTCGTTGTTTGAGGCCTTAAATCCCAAACAGATCGATTGCTCTATCCTTCATCCATCTGGTGATACCAAAACCACTCCTGCCCCCGCTCCTTGATGGTTTGAACTTCCATCAAAAAACAGGCGAAAGGAGTCACTGATGTAGATGTCACAGGGTTTAGGTTGTTCTTTTATCTTTTTTGGTTTTGCCGACGTAGGGTTCTTTGGTCCTTGCCGGGTTTTCTCTGCTTCTTCTGGATATCCTAAGCCGCGGCTCATTGGAGCTTGACGTGGTGTGGCTCCAGGTGTAAACTCGGCCACAAAATTGGCCAAAACCTGACCCTTGATCACTATTCTTGGCCTAAACTCCAAGTCATATTGGCCTAGAACCACTGCCCATTTGGCTACTCTTCTAGTCAGATCTCTTTGTTGCAGCAGGGCCTCCAAAGGATGCTCCGTTAGCACCACAATCTTGTGGGCTTGGAAGTAATGATTCATTTTTTTAAAACCATCACCAAGGCTAATGCTAACTTCTCCAAAGGCAGGTACCTAGTCTTTGCACTTGCCAGAGTTTTACTCACATAGTGTATTGCCTTTTGCTCCCTTTCTTCTTCTCGGATCACCACTGCACTTATTGCATGATCTGAGACTACCAAGTATAAAAACAAATCTTCCCCAGGCACTAGATTTGACAAAACTGAAGCTGTTGTAAGGTATCTCTTCAAGTTGGCTAGTGCGACTTTGCACTCCTTTGTCCACAGGAAATCCGTGGCCTTCTTCAATAAATTAAAAAATGGTTTACACTTGTTAGAACTTTGACTTATAAACCTGTTCAGGGCTGCGGCCCTTCCAATCAACATCTGGACTTGCTTGGCTGACGTCGGGCTCTTCAAGTCAAGAATGGCCCTGATCTAATCTGGGCTTGTCTCAATGCCCTTTTTGGTAACCAAGTATCCTAGGAACTTACCAGACCTGACTCCAAATGCGCATTTCAATGCATTGAGTCGGAGCCGATATGTTCTCTGGATATCGAAAACTGCCTTCAAGTCGGCAAGGTGTTTCTCAGGTTCTTTAGTCTTCACAACCATGTCATCAATGTACACTTCCACTGTTTTGCCAATAAGATGTCTAAACATCTTGGTCACTAACCTCTGGTAGGTTGCTCCTGCGTTTTTCAACCCGAATGACATCACTCTGTAGCAGTACAACCCTTTCGAGGTGATAAATACAGTCTTCTCCTCGTCAAGGGGTACATTGCTATCTGATGGTATCCCCTACAAGCATCCAGGAAGCTCATCCTCCCATGCCCTGAAGTGGCATCTACTAACTGATCGATCTTGGAGAGTGGGAAATTGTCTTTGGGATAAACCTTATTCAGGCTGGTGAAGTCTACGCAGACCCTCCACTTGCCGTTCTTCTTTTTGACAACTACTATATTGGACAACCAAGTTAGGTAGTTCACCTCCCAAATAGCCCAAGCCTCCAACAATTTGTCCACTTCCTCCTCCACTGCTTCCACATGGACCAACGTCGGTCTCCTTGTCTGCTAAACGACAGGTTTAGCTGACCTTTCTATAGTGAGTCTATGGCAAGTGACCTCGGGGTCAATTCCAGGCATCTCGTACAGCGTCCAGGCAAATATTTCTATGTTTGCTCGCAAGAAATTTTCTAACTCTCTTTCCTCCTCCCCGGCCAAGCTTGAGCTAAGAAGGAAGAAGCGTTCTTCATCTCCTTCTTGGACTAGAATCTTCTTTAAGGCTTCCTTACTCTTTTCGGCTGGTTCTTTGCCGACCTCATCAAGGACCTCATTGTCCTCGTCTTCAATTTCCACAGTTTTTGTTTCTCGTACACTGCAAGTGGATTTCATTACTGCCATGGAGCAATTTTTTGATCGTACCTGATCCCTTCTGACTTTTTCAATTCCCTGCTCAGTGGGGAACCGCAACAACTGGTGCAGCGTTGAGGGAACAACCTCACAGTATGCAACCATGGCCTGCCTAAATTAGCATTATAGGGGAAAGGGGTATTAATTATTGTAAATTCTGTTCTTACCTTCCTGGTGCCTGCCTGCAGTTCTAAATTCAAGGCTCCCAATGGCCATGTCAGCATTCCGTTGAACCCGACCATGAGGCTATCTGACCTCTCCAGATCATCTAGGTGAAGGCTGAGATCTTTGTAACACTTTACATACATGATGTCACATGAGCTACCTTGGTCAATCAAAATGCGCCTCACTTGGTATTCTCCAATTTTGAGGGTTACCACAAGAGCATCATTGTGTGGGTGCTGTACTATGTCTAGGTCTACTTCAGTGAAAGACACCATCGGTCCCTGATAATCACTTCTCATCGGCCTCTTTTGCTAGACTTGGTACACGTGTTGTAAGTGCCTTACTCTTTGGGTTTACCCCCGTACATCGTTCTCGTTGACCCTCGAGTGAATCACATTGACTACTCAGGGTCCATCTGTCTGCTGCGGCGGCGGCGGCGGCGGCGGTGGTGCTGCTGGTGTTAGAGGGGACCTGGCATGTTCTTCTCTAGTTCTGGTTTCATTCATCAGGTCTCTCAGGTGACCTTGTCTGACAAAATCCTCCAAGAGTGTTTTGAGGGCCCTGCACCCTTGTGTCAAATGCCCATCTTCATTATGGTAAGCACAATGCTTACCTATGCTTCTTCCCATAAATTCGCCGTGAATCTTCTCGGGCGCTCTGTAATATGGTTGATTCCTGATCCTTTCCAGAACTTTGTAGATCGGGATCTTGAATACAGTAGTAACTTCCTGAGCAACCCTCAACCCTGTCTCCTGCCTATTAAAACCGGGATTACCTCGGCCTCGCTTCGAGAAGCTGTCTTTTTTCTCTTGCTTTGGTGTCTTTTTTCCCTTTTTGTCTTCTTCTGCTCTAGCATATTTCTCAATCTGTGCCATGAGCTCCTCCATACTCTTTGGCAAAGTTTTTGAAAGCGACTGTCGTAGTGGGCCTTCATCCTCTAGGCCATTCTTGAATGATACAACTGCCACCTCCTGGTTATAGGCCGGTATTCGTTTGAACACCTCATAATACCATTTGGCATAAGCCTTGAGGCTTTCACCTTCATCAATTTTCAAAGCCATCAGGGAATCTACCCTTAATGGCTGCAGTTTGTTTGTGACAAACCTGGACACAAACATTTCGGCCAGGCCTTCCCAACTTTTCACAGTTCCTTTCGACAACTTGTGAAACCAATCTGACGCAATCTCCCCAAAAGATGAAGGGAATACCTTGCATAGCAACGGTTCATTCCTGGTATACAAAGCTATTGAATTCAGGTATAAGCCGACGTAAAAGTTTGAATCGGATTTACCATCATAAATTTGGAACCTAGGCATATAGAATCTCTTCAGGGCCTCAAATGTATCCAACTCTACCGAAAAAGGGGTCCTTAGTTTCGCAGGAGATGTGACCTCGGTGTTAAGCCTCTTCCTCTGGAGGTAGTCCCTCAAGTCCTCCTTCGTTAGACCATAAGCTCAGTTATCTATGGACTTTAGCCTTTTTGGTGCGTTGCTCCCTGCGTCGTTGCGTGTTCTTTTGGATCTTTCTTCGTTCACTGTATCAAAACATAGTCCCTTCCCTTGTACATGCCGAGTTTCTTTAACATAAGTCTCCTTTGCTCGGGGCGTCCTCTACGATTCGCCTCTTATGGACTTGGTTCGCCCGACATCCTGTGATGGTCGATGTGATTGCTCATTTCTTCTACCATGCTACAGGACCACTGGGACTACTTTCTGCCCCCCTTTCCGGGCATCAATCTTTGCTGCTGGCACCGGTGTATCCAATAGCGGGTATGGAGGCTGCATTACGTTGTTCTGCATCATAAAGTGGACCATTGCCTGGAGGTCGGCCAATTTTTTCTCTATCTCTTTTATCTCGTCATCCCTCCTCAGGCATCTATCTTTCCACACCTGGAGGTCGCCTTCGTTGTAATACTCATCTCGGCCAGCCTTCTTCTGGGCATGTTCCTCTTTGCCGACATCCTTCTCCTCAAGATTCAGATCCTGTACTTCTTCATTATTGGTTTCTTTCCTAATGTCAGGATCTATGTGCTCTCAACTCTCACTGTTGATGTTGTCCGCAATCTTTTCTTTCTGCCCGTTGTTGGCCATCTATTCTCTTAAGTTCCCACAAACGGCGCCAAATTGTGGGTGTTGATTTCCGACTACACAACCAAAAGGGGAACTCAGCTGGAGAGCACTAGCAGAATAGATTAAGCCCGAACAACCTGTCACATAAAGATAAGAATCTGGCGGTGGTTCGTCCACTCGGGAGCACTCCGATGATCAAGTCAGTAAATATCTCTCAAAAGATAGCAATTTGTGCTTAACTCACAAGAAAGTACTAATTGCTCACCATGTATCCTACCTCAGACCCACGGGGGTGCCTTACTTTTATAGCCAATATTGACCTGATCCCTGTAGAAGCCTCACTTCAGTGGATTCAGGCTCAGTGCCTATCCTGGACCTTCAGCTAGATAGGGATAAACTCCTTAAGAGTTTTATCTTTATTCAGACTGAGATCCTTCTATGTTCTAGGACTCTCGTCCTATATTCGCTCATCTCGGATTCCGATATCTCCGCAGATAATCTCGGCGTAGCCGAGATCACCTCGGCATTAAGACCATACCACGTGGCACCTTGATTGACACTTCAGCGTCACCTTAACCACGTGCTGTCATTCAAAAAATATGTCCCACATTGATGTATAGGTCAATTTTGGTGAGTAGTACGGATATGTTTTTTATACATAATAATTCTCCATCTCTTTGTCAATCGTTTTTTTAGTTGTGTAAATCTTGTTCGTGTTTATCCATTGCATGTATAAAAAATAAGCTCTTTTGTTTGGTGAGTCTCGAGATGGTCATCATCATAAACAAAAGCATGAACTCCAACTTGAGTCTGCAAGTGGGTGATAGTGTGGATGATTACTCTATGCTTTGTTGAGTCCTTTTTCATCTTCATAAATGGATAACAGGTTTCAAAAATCTTGAAAGGGAATCTAAATATAATTCAGATTTTTGATTATCTATTTTAACATGAATTACATTGTCATATTAGGTAGAAATTTGAATATGATAATTGGTTTAGTGGTCTATATAGTTATCTTTTGGGATAGTAAGAAGGTTAGATGTTCAATAGAGCAACTACGACCATTTCATTGTAATTTAATTTCTTAAACTCCTTAACACCGTATCGGTTGAAAAAAAAATAAAAAATCCTAGGTAGAAATTTGAGTCCACCATTTTCCTTTGAGAATGTGACATTCCCGGATGAATGTATTAGCAAGTTAAGAGTAAAAAAATAATTACAAAACTCACAATATATAAAATTTAATTATTTTCTCATCAAAATTGTGATAAAAATTTGTTAATATATATAACTTAAATTTTCCTTTACCTACTTTACATTAGATGGAATAATAATCACATGTATGTCAAATTAAAATAATAGGCATTTATTTGACTATGGTGCAGACTACTCCTATGACTTATTTGCTTACGTGATTAAAGTATAGGATTGAAATTATTAATTTATGAGACTCATATTTTATTATTTGATTATAAATTTCATTATTCATATTAAATTTTAATGAACATTCTAATTAACAAAATTGATAATTTTTTTAATTTTTTTTTTTTTTTTGGATCAACCAAGATATGATATGGTTAAGCCATTGGAGCATTGGAAATCAACTAAAAGGTGGCGATGAAGTGAATAATTTTTTTAAGGGTAAATTGTGAATACATCTTAAAATACGAATCACTTCTTGCAGTTTTGAAAATTACATTTCACTCTCTAAAGTTTCTAATTTCATAACAAATTGCCTCTTTTATTAATAAATCATTAAGTCAATCAACAGTTTTTAATGATTTTAAAAATATTTTTCAATTAATAATTTAGATAATTTTATTATTATATAGGAGAACAATTATGAATTTTATTTTTTCAGTTAATTCTATTAAATAAAAAATTCTAATAAAGGAATATTTATAATTTTTCAAACCACATGGATAAATCTGTATTTTAAGCAAATCTCGGAGGGAGTATTTGTAATTTACCCCTTTTTTTAATTATACAACTAATAAAGTAAACATATGTGTAATTAAAATTATATATTTTCATATTTATTACAAGATAAATGTGAATAAAAGGGAGTTATATATCTGACTAATCCATCCGGATAACTAAATCTAAACAAATCTTATAAATTATTAATTATCTTACTATTAATCATAATCAAACAAGTCGTTATTAGTTAAACCCTCCTCGCAAAACATGATTGTGTCAATTACATGAGTAAATTAAGGGAGATTTATTAGAAAATCTTTTTTTAAGCGTTTGTATCCTAATTAGTCCGTAAGATATTTTTGTATTTTAATAAGTTCGATTATTTGAACATCTGATCTACCAAATCTTAATTCTCATATTTAAATTATTTTATGGACATTTATATCCTTACAAATATTTTGAACAGTTAGCAATTTGGTGATATAAACATTCATATTTTACAAGCTGAATATTCACATGGACGTGTGAATGTTCACATTGACAGTGTGAACATTCACATTGACATGTTAATACTCTCACTGATGGTGTGAACATTTACAATGAATGTATGAACATTCACATTATGAAACATTCATATTGTAAAAATAAATATTATTAGGGGTATTTTGGTAACTATGTCACCTATAAGACTTATTGAAATATAACAAAATAATATAAACTAAATAAAATATAAGTAGGTGAAAAGGGATTTATGAAAAAGTGCCCCATAAATTAAAGTGGTGGTTGTTGACCTCAACATATGGAAATCATTATTTAACCTTTTTAATTAAATTGTGAAAACTATTTAACTTTTTTCTCTTTTTTTTTTTTTTTTGAGAACACAACATAGATATATTAAAACTAAATAGAGTGGCATACAACAATAGCTAGAAGGTGAGCTTCCTGAACAACTTGACGCTCCACCTTCTCCAAAACAACATAATCAAGCAACTTACTAACAAACAAAATATCAGCCAAAATAGATTGAAGTTTCCAATCATGTTCTTGAGCATAGTGTTGGAGTAGCAGAACTAGGACTAAACAGTCCGTTTGCATAAGTACTCTGGTAATGCTGGATTGGTAAGCCCATCTTAAAGCCGTGAGAACAGCAGCCACTTCGGTTTGCTGAGGCGAAAGCATGGGAGACCCTGCAATAGCTTCCTCGTAAACCCGCTGATTTTCAGCATCAAAACAAACCCATGCCAAACCAGTTCGGTCACCGACAGAGAGCCAAGAACCATCCACAACAATGCGCATACACGGAGCCACGGAAGTGGGTTGCATAACATTCTGCAAGAACACAGGATTAGCATAACTGTTTTGGGAAGAAAGACTAGAGTGAAACCACTCAACAGAAGCATTGTGCTTGGATGAATTCAGTAAGGAAAATAGATCATTTGCTGTCAGAATCGTTTGATCGATAGACACAGCTTCCCGATTAAATTCCACAGAATTTCGTTGCAACCAAATAGCCCACAACAAAGCAATGGAATGAATTAAGATCTTCGAGTCACGAATTTGATGCACCCAGCCCTGAAACCAGGAGAAAAAAGACAGAGGTGTACCAACTCCAAAGTCTAAGCCCAGAACTGACCCGTGCCAAACCCGTTGGGAAATTAGGCAATCAAAAAATAGGTGCTCAAGGGATTCGACATGCTGGGAGCACCGAGAACACAGAGGATCAATAGGCATCCCGCGTTTGTTAAGTTCCCTTTTCAATGGCAAAATATTATGGAGACATTTCCACACAAACAAGATCCATTTGGGGGGTATTTTGAATTGCCATAACCGTTTCCAAACTGCCCAATCCGGATCAGGCCGACAATAGTCTGGAAATTGACGGCTCAAAGCTTGTCTATAACCCGATTTTACCGAGTACTTTCCACTTTTGGTCAGACCCCAAACCAATTTATCCTCAATGTCTACCTGAGATAGATGCATTGATGGAATATAAGAAACAACATGATCAGGAAAAAATAGATGCAACAAATTGGTACGCCAAGAGCGAAGCAAGGGATCTATGAAGTGTGCAACCCGCAATCCCGGTCAAAAATCACTCCACCCTCTTCCTCGACAAGGGTTAGAAACTAACGGAATCCATTGATCTTCAAATGGATTAATACGCTGTCCATTCCCGACAACCCACTGAAGCCCCGAGGCCAATAAAGAACGACCCCACAAAATACTCCGCCAACCCCAAGAAGAGACCGAAGATGGGGTAATGTCAAGAAAAGAACGCCGTTGACAGTATTTGCCTAACAAAACACGCGATAATAATAAATTGGGACATGAAAGAATACGCCAGGCTTGCTTTGCTAACAATGCTTGGTTAAAACACGTAAGATGCCGAAAACCCAGACCACCCCAGTCTTTTGGCAGGCACAAATAATCCCATTTTTTCCAAGAGATCCTTTTACCCCTGGATGAATTCCATAGAAACTGGCGAATAATAGACGTGAGCTTGTGCTGAAAAGATTCAAGCATGCGAAAGACCGACATTAAATATACTGGGATGGAGTGAAGAACATGTTTCACCAAAATTCCCCTGGCTGCAAAATTTAAAAGATCACATTTCCATCCTTGTAATTTGTGGCTAACTTTGCTTAAGATTGAATTAAAAATTTCCGATTTCGTGCGCCCAGAAAAACCCAAATTAGCCCCCAAATAGATGCCGGGTTTGGATACAACTTTAACTCCAAAAAGAGAAACAAGCCAATCCCTGGCCGACTGGGCAAAATTGGGACTAAGAAAAAGCTCCGACTTATGAAAATTGATGCGCATTCTGGAATAGTGGCAAAATGCATTCAAAAACCAATGGAAACACCAAATGTCAGAAGGTTTAAATTGGAGAAATATGAAACAGTCATCAGCAAAGAGCAAATGTGAAATGGGGGGCGACTGTCGACTAATTGCAACACCTCGGCAAATATTAAGAGACGCTAGATGTGCAAAGCCTTCAGAGAGAACTTGCATTACCAATAAAAATAAGTACGGCGAAAGAGGGTCACCTTGCCTCAGACCCGCAGTAGGCTCAAAAAATTGGGACGGAGTGCCATTAATTAAGACAGCAAATTGAACAGTAGATATACACTGCGAAATCAGTTGAATCCACCTCGCTGAAAAACCCATTTTAGCCATAACCGCCTCAAGGAAACTCCAGCTCACTCGATCATAAGCTGTATTCATGTCTAGCTTTAACCCAAAGGTGGACAAACTCCCCTCTTTTTTGTGTTTCTTAATATATTCAATAACTTCATGCGCCAAAAAAATATTGTCGAAGATAAGTCGACCTTTCAAGAACGCACATTGATTATCAGCAAGTAAGTCTGGCAACACCAGACTAAGTCGATTCGCAAGAACTTTAGCACCTATTTTATAAAGCACATTACACAGACTGATAGGCCGATAATCATGGACAGTGATAGGACTCTTAGTCTTGGGGATAAGACATAGGAATGTTTGATTTAGCGATTTAAATAAAGAGCCCGAATTCAGAAATTCCAAAACAGCGTCAGAGACCGAAGACCCCACAATTGACCAGAATTTTTGATAGAAGCCAGCAATAAAACCATCCGGACCCGGAGCCTTAACCTTGCCTAATTGAAAGACCGCCTTATGGACTTCCTCATTAGTAAAAACTTGGTCCAGAAGAGTATGATAATGGGGAGCCAAATGAGTATTGATGACACTTATTAAATTAAAGTGAGAGGGAAATGCACCTGAATCAATGGGAGCATCCGTTGATGGTGAAAAAAGTTGTTGAAAATGCTCCACAAACACCCTTTGAATATCCTGTGGTTGGGTGAAAACATGACCATCTGCATCCTGAATGAGAACAATGCGATTGCGACTCCGTCTCCATGAAGCCATACGATGAAAAAATTTGGTATTGCGATCCCCCAAATTTGGTATTTAACTTTTTTCTCAAATGAATACTAAACGACAAAAGAGCTATTAAACGATAAAAGTGACAAATGATTGGACATATCATCTCGTTTTTTTTTGTAGAGATAATCTCACATTCCATACAACTAATAACGTGAAACATACATATAATTAACATTATATATTTTTATATTTATTGCAAAATAAATTTTAATAAAAGAGAGTTATATATTTTACTAATCCATCTTGACAACTAAACTAATCTTATAAATTATTAATGGGTTTTACTAACAAGTCCTCTTAGGACACAAATAAAAGATAAAATATTTATAATATATAATTATATTCTTCATTAATTTTAATGTACTTTTATTGAAATCAATATATTTTTTAATATTTTTTTTATATATTTTTAAAATATTTTTTTACATATTTTCTAACAGTAAACAATGTGTAGGGAGCATTGGTCTCCTATTGACTGCCTGACAAACTTGTAGATCGATTGATCAAGAGAGCTAAGACTCTACAGATGGCATCAAGACCGACACGTCGAAAACAGCCTAACAAGGCAAGGCCAAAAAGGAAAGAAGCAAGCTTGGGTGCTTTCTTTCTTTTGGCTTGTGTTGAACAATTTTTATTGTATTTGAAAAATAAATTCTGTTTGTGTATTTAATAACAAACGGAATACCGAAGAAATAACAGAAAGGAGAGAATTTGTTTGACTACAAAAATCAAACCAATAAATAAAAACAAATTTTTATTTTGTTACAAAAACAAAATCAAAATCTGATTTAAATAAATAAAAATAAAACAAAAAATAAATTAACCACTTACTTGATTAAGTTTTTGAATAAACTTTTGATCAAGTCCAGTATTTAACACTGTGTCCATAAGAAAGATTCATCCTCTCCACGGTGCTTTCAGATTTGCGGACGTCTATCTCCCAGGATAAAATGATCAACAACAAATAAATGCAGCACTACAATTTATTCGCACAACAAACACACTTTGTGTTTACACTCTTTCTCATAAGAAAATAATGTAGCAAAATGTAGAGAATAATTGCAGAATTATTTGGACGAAAATTGGAGTGAAAATCCAAATGAAGACTTGTCTTATTTATAGATGGAGTGGTGCCTGTTTAATTTGAATTAAACAGGTGCAGATTTGAATGAACATGCATGGTACCTGTTGGGTTTGATTTAAACAGATACAAACTGTTTTGAGTTTGCATTTGAACAGATAAAAAACTTTACAGAAATTCGGAACTGTTTTGTATAGAAACAGTGAAGAGGTGCAAAATTTGAATTTGAATTTTCCAACTGAAATTTAAATTCAGACGGTCAAATTTTATTTTCCAAAAATAAAAAATAAATTCAAATCTTTTTGGCCCAAAAATATAGGTATTGGCCCGGACAAGCCTAACCCAACTTCACACCATGCATCCGCGCTCAAGCCCGACCCGTCCAATCGGATGGCGCCGTATGTGGTTATTTTTTGGTCCAATGGGTCTAGCCTAATTTGCCCATGACCTCTCCCTTCTACAAACTTAGGGTGCCCCTTGAGGTCCTCCACAAGTTATAATTCCAAGCCTTATAAACCCCACTCAAAACTTGTCCACCAAATCAATGTGGGACAAGCCTTAAACCAAACCTTTAGGAAATTTCACCAAAAACACCATTTCCATGGAGCTCTCTTTGGCTTCAATTTCTCATTCACCTGATAATGGTTTTGAGCAACTAAATATACCACGTGAATCACAACACGGCATAGAACGCGTTACCACTTAGACCTGCCAACTTTGGTGCATGGGTCCCACCTAAAAGTTAGACCAAAGTTTAGGAAAAATTTTATTTTTCAGAATATCCAAAACCATTTCTAACAATCCCCTACATGAATGGAATTTGATGACAACAGAAATGTAACAATATGCAGAATTTGTCGAAAGAGTATAAATTGAAAATATCTTGCATCAGGATAAGTAGCTTTCGGCCTTGAACTTCCCTTAGTGATAACTTATCGGACTCACTAGCTAACCAATGGACGCAATGCCTTGAGTGTAAGCCAAGACAATAGATTTCACACAAAATATCTTATGATACATCGTGGTTCTCACGGTTGTATTCATTTTGGCCTTGAATGCTCTTGGTTGTTCATGAGTACTTCTAGAGAATTTAGCCTATTTATTCTCACAGAATCAGCCCTAGTTCGACACTTATATAGGTGATTCTTATTGTGAGTATCTCTTGTACTCGTATTGATTTTATGCCTAAATCAAGATATAAGTAATCATTAAAAGTAAGGCTTATCCTTAAATCCTTACATACAACATATGTTGCAGATATTACTCTCACCATAGGAATGAGTAGGGAATTTTAATCCTTTAGTAATTTCTGGCAAGCCACACATAACTTAGTTGTCCCTTTGAACTTAGTTCTTGGGATCTCCAGTCATATAAGTAGGGTTACCATTATGATGACTCTTATGTAATAGGTTTTAATTCCATCCCCTTCGATGAACTATACACTTGCTCTTTTGTCAAACCTTTTGTTAACGGATCCGCAATATTCTCTTTAGATTTTATATAATCTATTGAGATTATTCTATTTGAGAAATTATCATTTGGGAGTCTACTATAACGAAATCCAGAAATTTACCGACAACAAATTTCTTCGTGCCGGCATCCTCTGTCTTGTATTTCTTCTCCAAAGAGTCCCACAATTCTTTTGCTGTTTTCATAGGGCTGTAAACATTATACAACATGTTGTTAAGACCATTTAGGATGTAGTTTCTGCACAGGAAATCAAAATGCTTCCAAGCATCTACAGCAGCAATAACTTGCCGATCACTTTCATCCTCTCTCAGTACTGGAGTCTCTTTACGGAGAAATCAGGACAAATTTAGAATTGTAAGATAAAACAACATTTTCTGCTGCCATCTCTTAAACTCTGTGCCATTAAATTTTTTCGATTTTTATCCATGATTTATCGGAACTTGAACATGGTTCTGGATAGAGACCGGAGTCGTTATAACGATCAGATTTGGAGTACTACTTTCAGCAGCCATTATATCTGATTACAAAAATCAGAAAAAATCAAAACACAAATTAATTTTATAGTTACTAAAACCAGAAAATAAATTATAACACAAAATAATTTTATTTTCCTTGTTACTAAAACTAGAAAAATAAAATACTACAATAATTTTCTGTAATACAAATTAATATTCTGCAATTGTTAATGATACCAGTATATTACTACTAGTTGTCAAAGAAAATAGACAGTATATTACTACTATCTGTCAAACAGTATATTACTACTATTTGTATTTTCCAACCAGAATATCACTTTGTGAAATCACAAAAAATTAAATACAATGAAGACACCACAAAATTGTTCTATCTTAAGATTGTTGGACAATGTTCACTGTATTTGAAAAATAAATTCTATGTGTACTTAACAACAAACGGAATACCGAAGAAATAAAGGAAATGAGATAATTTGTTTGATTACAAAAATCAAACCAATAAATAAAAATAAATAAATAAAAACAGATTTTTATTTTGTTATAAAAACAAAATCAAAATCAAAATCTGATTTAAATAAATAAAAATAAAACAGAAAATAAATTAACCACTTACTTAATTAATTTATTGAACAAACTTTTGATCAAGTCTAATGTTTAACACTATGTCCTTAAAACAAATTCTCTCATTTTCTTTATTTCTTCGGTATTCCGTTTGTTGTTATGTATACAAACATAATTCATTTTTCAAATACAGTGAAGATTATCCAACAATGGCATGATATGTAGTACAGTCGGCTAAACACAAGCTCTACCATTGTCTCCATCTTCGGTTCTAGTGCCAGGCAAAGGCTAATTTAATGTATTTTTTTTCAAATATAATACTCCAATCAATATAACACACAAATATTTCTCAGTGTACTTTAAATGCCATTCGGTTCAAATTTCTCATATTTATCACCTTCTTCTACTTCTTGTTACTTACTCTTGTAGTTTTCAAAGTATAAGAAAACTCTTGCCAATGAGCCATGACCTTAATTATGTCGTTTTGTTTTACAGACTGTTGCTAGTCTTTTTTAAACCTTGTTTAACTTCACCAAGTAATGCTAGGAGAGATTTTTGTATTGTCGCGTCATTTCAAACAAATTTTGCTATATAAAAAATTTGTTTGGTAGTTAATTTTTTCGTGAAATATGTATGGAAAATTGTGAATCAATAGTGTAATGAGAAGTGTTGCATAAGTATTGATTATGTCTTTTGTTAATTTATTGTTATTGACGCCAGTGTGAATAGACCTGCATTTCAATTTCAAGAGTTCACACAATTTTATTTTATTTTATTTTATTTTTAACTTATACTTTTGTCAAGCTTAAAATTTTTAACAATGTGTATCTAGCTTGATCTCCTCTGGTATTACTTATTAGTTGCAGAATTTGACCAACTAATGGAGTAAGTAATTAATTTATCAACCCTCATAGTTGAAAACTCAGTCCTTTAAACTACACCCTATATGAAAGGCAAGGAAATCAAATATCTAACTACAGTTGCAATTGTTTATTATTAATTCTTTTAATACTCAAAGTTTATTTGTGGATTAATTATCAAAAAGTCCTATCTACATATTTTGTGGTAGTTTAGGTCCTGTCAAAAAAATTTTGAACCATCAACTCCCATTTATAGGTAAAAAGACGTTTTGCCCTTTAATCCCAAAAGTGAGAATGTTCTCAATTTTAAAACTGAGAATGTTCTCAATTTATAATTATTAAAACTAATAAATTTGTCAATTTTTTTCTAGTATGAACTAAGAATATTATCAAAATTAAGAAATTTATAATTATCAATTTTGAGAAATTTCTCAATTTTTTTCATGACTAAAATTGAGAATATTATAAACTGAGAATGTTCTCAATTTCAAATTAGAATTCAGAAGAACAATGTAGTCGAGTACATAGGGTTACAATTTCAGATCTGGTGAACTTTTTGACTTGGAAGGTTGCAATTTGGGGTTCGATTCGAAGCCCTGATATGATCTGCGCACTTCTGACATCTAATATATTATTTTGGACATGCTGGAAAAAAATCTCCACTAATTTAAAATGAGTTCTACAAATTTAGCCTCCAAACGTAGAGATTCCATTGTGCATTGTATTAAAAATCTAAGCTCTTTTATTGTGTGTGAAGATCGAACTGGACTATCTTAGTGCTTGCTTTTTTATTTTACAAAGAAAAAAGCTGACAGTGGTAATAATAATAATAATAATAATAATAATAATTTTCTCATGATATTTTCTAGGAAAGTGGAAGTAGGTGAGAGAATACGGGAAAGTGGGACTGGGTTTGGAGGAATGTACCAGAGTGAGAGATAGAGAGAGAGAATATTGATCAAAAGAGAGAGGAAGAGAGGAATCGAAAAACAGAGAGAGGTCTTGGAAGGATCAATTGGGCTATTAAAAATTAATGGGACTTGAAAGAATAAATAATTTTATTTAGAACTTAATAGATTATAAGTTCACAAAATGAGACTTGTATGTAAATGCCCATTTATTTATTATTAATAAATTAAATTTATCAAGGTTCCCTTATTTATGACAAAGTGTTGTATGATATTATTCTATACCCGTTTATGCATTCATTACTAATTCCTTTGAAAAATATCATTGGATAGAAAATTAAGGAGAAAAAAAAAAAAAAGAGTTTGACTCTCTTAATAAAATAAATTCTGAGTTTATAATTTTATCAATTTAAATTTTTATATTTTGATTTGTTATCAATTTAAACCATTTGCTATTTTCGTTAAGTAAAATTAATAAAAAAAATATTATTTAAGCCATTGAACTTGATGAAAAAAAGGTCTTTTCAATATTTTTTTGTAACCTATATTGAGTTTAATGACTAAAATATTTTTTTTAATCAATTTTATTCAACTTAAAAAGGCACTACCTTCTTCGTTTTGAGAGAGTAACAGAATAATAAAAGATACAGTCATACACACAAATCAAAAATTGGCAGCACTTTACTAAGGCTGAATTAGCTGCCTCATGGGCATGCTTAACATCCTTCCCATTTACCTTAGTAATTAAAACATAATCCAAACAATTTTTAATATTTTTTTTATATATTTTTAAAATATTTTTTAACATATTTTTTAACAGTAAACAATGCGTAGGGAGCATTGGTCTCCGATTGACTGACTGACAAACTTATGGATCGATTGATCAAGAGAGCTAAGACTCTATTGATGGCATCAAGACCGACAAGTCAAAAACAGCCTAACAAGGCAAGGCCAAAAAGAAAGGAAGCAAGCTTGGGTGCTTTCTTTCTTTTGGCTTGTGGCATGATATATATATATATATATGTGAGTGGATGAATGGATAAACGATATTCGATTAACTTAATTTTTTACAGACATCTTCTACTTGATATATTTTAAAATGTGAACAGTTCGGATTATCAAAATGGACCAATTTTGCCGCACAGCAGCCGCTATTGTGCAGCGCGTGTAGCAGCATCTCCACTTCCTAAGAAAATTCTTAGTACTAAACAGATCAATATTCCCCATATAGGATTTACGGAAAAATTTTCCTAAAATATACAGTTCAGTGTAAAAAAGTCAAAAATACTATTTTTCATCTATATAACTAACGAATTACTAATGAAGAATATGTTTAAGTGTTGTGAAAATTAAAATTACTGATGAGAAAGGTGATTAAGTAGGTGTTTGGCATGCACTATAAAAGTGTACTTTTTTTTGCATACATATACTTATTTAGATCACATCAATCAACATCTATAAACATCTATTCTCTACTTTTTTACCTCATTTTTCTACTTTTCTACATATATATTTTTTTATTTTTATAAAAAGTCAAAAAATACACTTATTTAAAATATCCCAAGCCACCCTAAAAGTGCTGTACAAATTAAAACATTTAAAGAGCCTAATATAATCATGCCAAAGTTTTGAATGCTCAATGAATTTTCTCAAAATCTGAAGAGAAGTTAGTTTAATTTATCCTAAAATAAAAATAAGGATAAATTATAAATGCACTCCTTGTAATTTGTTTAAAATATGAATTCTCCATATAGTTTGAAAAATTATAAATATTTTCTTGTCAGAATTTTTTATTTAATAAAATTAACTAAAAAAAATAAAATTTCTAACTACTCTCCTGTAGAATAATAAAATTACCTGAATTATTAATTGAAATAAATTTCTGACCTAATTAAAATTATCAATTAACTTGATAATTTATTAATAAAATCTATATTACATGGACCCGGGTATGAGTATCGGATGTATGTGCTTATCTAGAGGTTAGACTCATGAAGTCTCAAATTTAAGGATACGTGGACTTGGCAAAAAAGTGATATATTTTTATATATATATATATTTTTTTAATCAGCAAAGAAAAAGGAAACTTTATTGATGATATGAGCAAAAACAAGCATCAATATACATCAATAAATGAGGGAAGTGCAAAAAATATCATAGCTAACACTCCACAATCCCAACTAAGTTGGCACCAAGGAGGAAGCACAATCATCTGCTAGCACTAATCCACAGATTGGCGAGAAACCAATCCAGAACAGAGAAACACAATGAAAAATAGAAAAAAAAAAAAAAAAAAGACCACCCAACCACACAGCAAAGGCAACCTTCCTAATCTGCCAACTCCGCCCCCAATGAACTCCAACAATTTATAACCAAGGTAGCCACAAACTAGATAAACTTTCCCCTGCTGCCCTATGCACACTATCAGATGAGCAAAAACACTAGCACAGGCGTTACACCAGCAGCAGACAGCAACAGCAGCATTCAACTTTCACCTACTGCCCTATGCCTTAGGACAGCAGCAACAGACAACAATATGCTTTGCACCAGCAACAAATAGCAGCAGCAGCAGCTTCAAACAACAGAGCATTAAGAGGCCAATCAACAAAGCTTCAACATTAGCAATGCATCACCCAACAGTGCATCAGAAGCCAATCATCAAAACCAATCAGCAAACATTAGTATTTCAATGCAGAGCATCTGTTTCATGATTCTGCTGCCCTGAAAACACCTAAGCAGAGCACTTGTTTCATGACTCCATCCTTGATCCATAACTTGCAATATTTCAATGCAGCAGATTTACTTCACCAAACTGCTGCTACAATACTTCACCATATACTGCCACCAAACTGCTGCTACTAGTCACCACATCTAGACCTCATGTACAACCAATCTCCAATAAGCATTTCAGAACATTTCAAAAAACCCTACTGCCATAAACTCCATTCAAATTAACTAAACATTTCAAAACAACAAACAACCCTCATTCAATAGCCCTGCTTAAATGATGAGACCAAAACAAAACACCAGACTTGAGCCATAACATTCAGTCTCCATTTCTAATACAATAGCATTCCAACAGCAGTCCAACAACAAACTCAGCATAACATTCCAACAGCAGTCCCACAGCAGATCATAAATCACACCAGACTCAGCCACCATTCCAAGATTAGCCCAAAGCATCAGTCCCACAAGACCAACAACTCATGCCAAAATTTGCAAACAAACCCAGATGCAACCCAGAAAACTAGCAGCAGACTTTTCACCATCAGTAGACCAGCAGCAGGAGTAGAAGTAGCCTCAAATTTAATTAGGAACATCAATAGTAGCCCAGAAAACCAGCAACACCCTATACCAACTCAATCAGCTCTGTAACAGCCCCAAATTTTATTATAAACATCATTCCAAAATTACCACTAAGCAGCATCACCACATCTCCAAACATCCTTCAAAAAATTAACAACAAACCCAAGATGCAGCCCAGAAAAAACCAACAACAGCCTCTCACCAGCAGCAGACTAGCAGCAACAGCAACAAGATTCACCCCATTCCTGCATCAGCAACACCCTGCTGCACACAATAGCATACCTACTCCAGATTAGAGACTAAATCATGAATTGAGTATTTCAACTCTTTCAAATTAGCCTTTGCTCACATAGCAACTCTGACCTTTTCCAACTCAACCAACTTAGCAAAATCTGGCTTTGCCTCTTTAAACAGACATTCATTCCTAAGTTTCCACACAGACCACATCAAAGCTAATGGGACTACCTTCCACATTTCTTTCACCTGAACCTTACATTTTGTACCTGGCCACCATTGCAAAATAGCCTCTACAAAGCCAAGGATGACCCAATTCAAATTCCACCATTTGACAATATTAGCCCATACTCTTCAAACCATACGGCAATGTAGCAACACATGATTCATGGACTCCACTTCAGATTTACAAAACACACACAAAGTGTTGGCATTAGGATTCAACACTCCAATCCTAAGCAAGAAATCTGAGGACTTAAACCTGCCTCTCCAAGCTAGCCAACTCAGAAATTGCACTTTGGGAAGGGGGGGCTATTTTTATATTTTTAATCTATTACGTGAGATAAATGGTACTATATAGTGTTGAAAAATGGCGTTTTATAGCAATTACACAATAAATGATACATGTAAGATAGTATTAAATATAAATATATAAGAAGTATCTAATGGAAAGTATCGAACACATATCTCACACACTTGTTCGGGTGTTGGATGCCTAACACAGGTATTTGATTTATTTGAAGAATCTATGTAACATAGAATAAAATGGACTATTTGTTATGAAATTAGAAATTTTAAGAGGCAAGATGTAATTTTTAAAATCTCAGAAGACAATTCATAATTAAAAAAAAAAAAAAAAAGAAGAGCAGAGGGTGTATTTCTAATTTATCCTAAAATACTAAAATAACTTCAACCAAACGGGTCCTTAGTGTTCTTCAGCTTATTTAAGGACACCAAACCCAGCAGAGCTAAACCAACTTCACTAACATCATGGCAACCTTTGCTAATCAACCACTGCTAGACACTCCCAAGAGAAAACTCTCTCTCTGCAAATCTCTCTCTTTGGTTCTCACTCTAGTTGCTATCATAACCCCAATCTCCATACTCACCACCAACCTCTTCAATCAAACCTTTTCTTCTTCTTCTTCTTCTTCTTCTTCTTCTTCTTCTTCTAATTCTCTCTCTCTCTCAGCCACCCTTTGCGATCGGGCTCTTGATCGGGCCTCATGCTCCGCCATGGTATCAGAACTTGCTCCCCCTGAAATTTTGATGCAAATGAAGGGCCCTGATTTGTTGCAGGCCTTCTTGAAGAAATCCGCATCGGGCTTACGAAAGACTATCGAGACAGCGAGCGATATCAGCCGTCGGATCAACGACAAGAGAGAGCAAGGGGCTCTAGCAGATTGCCTGGAGTTGATGGAGCTGTCAATGGATAGAGTGATGGACTCTGTGGTGGCAATTGAGAAAAGGACAGCCGAGTCACATTCGGATGCCCATTCATGGCTCAGTGGTGTTCTCACCAACCATGTTACTTGCCTAGACGGGTTAACCGGGTCGGCCCGGTCCATGATGGAGCCTGAGCTCGAAGACATGGTGGCAAGATCTAGAGCTTCTCTAGCCATGATGGTTGCAATATCACCACCGGAGGATGATGAGGTGAGTAAACAACTTAAAGTCCTCGTTTTGAGCACTATACAAGAAAAGAAATATTAATAGAGAAGATATCGAACACACATTATTCGTCATTCTTTGGTGAGAAAGATACATTATTATTTTTAAAAAATATTTTTATTTCTACTTCATTGTCTCGAGACGCCCGCCAGAGATAGAAAAATCACCAACGATGTTGATTAGTGGTTGTGGCAATATAGAAAAATAGACAGATTAAGTGAACAAATATGATAATAATATATAAATAGGTAAACAAAAAGGTAGTAGATAAATAAATAGGTGACATAGACAAATAGATGGAGAGTGAATGTATATACAAATTGGTAGAAGTAATATGATATTTTAAATTGTTTTGTTATTTTGACTCCAAAAGAATAGAATTTGGAGTTATTATCCAAAATTTGAAATTGGACTTATGCAGAGTCTCCCTTCTTTTCTTTTTTTTTTTCAAGATTGATAATTTGTCCACCGAATTTATTTAGTCCGAATTCACCTGAATGAGTCTTTTTACGGAAAGAGACTCCCGTGCACGAGTCTCTTCCCGAAAAGAGACTCATTCGGATGAATTGAGGGTGCTGTTTTTACAATATACATATCACATAAAAATAAAATTTGGTAAAAAGGCCAAGTAGTCAATTTGAAGTAGGTTTGGAAATTATAAATATAAGATTTATTTTGAGTTTTTATGTTTTAAGAAATTAAAATCACTTAAAAGATGATTGTTGGAAAAATTATTGAGTGAATCTTCAATGTTATCCTAAATATTACACTTTTTCTAATGTTGATGGTTTATATTTGTTTCCAAATTCAAAAGTTTTCAAAAATAAAATAAAATAAAATCCAAATAGAGAAAAACAGCCAATTGATGACATAAAAATATTAAATTACTTTTCAAACACATGCATCACTTACGAAATATTATTGATAATAGATGTAATAGTTGCTTCTGTTAAAAATAAAAAATAAAATAAAATAAACTCAAAATTAAAATTAAAATTAATAAAAAGAGCAGGCTTGTCTGCAGCAGTCCACTTTGTGGACTAGACGGTGCTGTTAGGCTCGTGAAGCACATCACAGGTTCCATTTTAATGATCCGAACCATTCAACGTTTCATCCCTGTAAAAAATCACGTTGATCAAGGATATCAATAGCTCTTGATTAGATCATATTTTTTTCAGTGGTAAATATGATTTTAAAATAAATTATTGATAAAAATTTGTTCTGATCAAAGGATTATCGATACCCGATCAGCATGATTTTTGATAAGAACGAAATACTTGACGAATTCTACATATTTAACAATTCGAATAATTGAAATGGAACTCGTGATGACCCCACTGGCTCGAAGCACCATCCAGTCTATTTTGTGGACAAGCTTTCTCCTTAATAAAATATACATAAAATTTATCACAGCACACGATACATTAATTATGTCAAACAAATTTGAATAAAAATTTGATTAATAATTTTGCATCCCAAAATATTAAAATAGTATAAAGGGTCTCACTTGATTTTTCTCTTTCAACGCCTCAAATAAGTTTGAGCCGCCGCGGTTGATCAAGGAGTTTCCACGGTGGGTGATGGCTAGGGACCGAAATCTTTTGGAGGTGTTGGCGGGGACTGTCAACGCCAACGTGGTGGTAGCGAAGGACGGAAGTGGGAACTATAAGACTGTGAGTGAAGCTGTGGCCTCGGCCCCGAACAATAGCAACACTCGTTATGTTATCTATGTCAAGCAGGGTACTTATAATGAAAATGTTGTGATTGGGAAGGCTAAGAAGAATATTATGCTTACTGGTGATGGAATGGATTTGACCATCATCACTGGTAGCCTGAATGTGATTGATGGAGCTACAACATTCAATTCTGCAACTGTTGGTAAATCATCTTACTCTTTGATTTAGTTTGATATATAGTTTTCCTGCAAGAATCTTACTTTGTTTCTTATTAGTAAAACATACGTCAACAAAATATATAATTTATCTATTCGAGTTAAAATTGAAGAACAAAATGATATTAAAATCACACATACTTAAGGTCCGTTTATTTTTCAGAGGTAGAATGAAGGGGATTCATACTGAAAGGATTGATAGTGAGGGGATTAAGTAAAATTGTGTTTATTTTGATGATAGTTGTTGGTGTACGGATTGTTAAATTATTTTTATATAAAATAATAAAACAAATAAAAAAAATACAAAAACATTAAACATTAATGTTAAAAAAAATAAAATAAAATGGCCAATATGTAAAAAATAGAAAAAAAATAAAACAAATAAAACAATGATTTTTACTTAACAAAAAATACAAAAAAATTAAACATTAATGTTTAAAAAGAAAAAAAAAATGCCTAACATGTAAAAAATAAAAAAAATAATAGTCCGGCAGACTTTTCTAATACCAAATTTACCTCCTCCTTCCTAATCTCCTTTCCAAGGCCCAATCTAATCCGGACCTTCATCTCAATCCGTTCCCCAAATTTTCAAACAAGCACAACATTAAATGAGTTTCACCTTTATTTTAGGCCAAGTTTGGCAACTCTCAAAAGAGTCAAAAAGTTACTCAAAAAGCTAAAAAGTTATCACTATTAATCAAAAGTCAAAAATTACGGCTGCACAACTCCTAATCTTAATTTTTCCCTACACACTAATTTATACAATTTTTTAATACACATTTTTCCATAAAAAGGTCAAAAAGTTAACCCAAACAACCATATTTTTTTCCTTAACTTTTTCGTCTAAAAAGTCAAAAAGTACACTTATTTAAGATATCCCAAACAACCCCTTAATCTCATCCCTCCCTCTATACTCCAAAACAAACGGGCCTAAATGTCTTATTTCTCTTTTAATTTTAAATATAAATCATTTCATTAACACAATTGTCATTACCACTGTAGCTGCTGTTGGTGATGGATTCATGGCCCAAGACATGTGGCTTCAAAACACAGCCGGCGCGGCGAAGCACCAAGCAGTAGCGTTACGCGTCGGAGGTGACCAGTCGGTCATAAATCGTTGTCGCATTGATGCCTACCAGAACACTCTCTACACCTACACTAACAGGCAATTCTACAGAGATAGCTATATTACTGGCACAGTGGACTTCATCTTTGGCAACGCAGCAGTCGTGTTCGAAAACTGTAACATAGTGTGCCGAAAGCCCATGAGTGGACAGTTCAACACAGTAACAGCCCAAGGTCGAACTGACCCAAACCAAAACACTGGAACTTTAATCCAAAGCTGTAATGTGACAGCCAGCTCGGACCTTGAACTCGTTAAAGGCACTATAAAATCGTATTTGGGTCGTCCATGGAAGGCTTACGCGAGGACTATTTTTATGGAATCATACATTGGGAACTATATTGACCTTTAGTGTGATTTTGCTTTGAGTATGTTGTATTATGGTGAGAATATGAATAACGGTCCCGGTGCAGATACCAACAAGCATGTCACATGGGTTGGATATCATGTCATTACTAGTGCGACCGAAGCTGTGAAGTCTATAGTGGCTCAGTTGATACAAGGAGGGTCATGGTTGAAGTCCACTGGGGTAACCTATACTGAAGGGTTGTGAACGCGGTGTTTCTATTTTCTTTTGTCCACTTGTGCTTTACTCTCTTCACTCTTATGGTTTTTAATTGTAAGAGACACTCTAGTATTGTATGTTGCCTTCGCATAATTTGTATGATCAATTTACCAGCTTGTTTTTGTGGAATCCAATCTTGAATGGAGTTGCTATTTTCCAGGGCAAGCTTTACAGCTTATTGCCAACCCCAAGTAGTAACTGCATCAATATTGTTATTGGTCCACTATTTTTGAGATGCCCCAAAATAATAGTCCCATGAAATGTTGAAATAAAAAATATTTGATTTTCTAAAATTATGCTTTTTGAGTAATTATAAACATATTAAAATTTTGAAAAGATAGGGGTATTATTGGAAAAATATTTTAAAATTTAAATTTAATTGTAATGATTAGATGCCTCTTAAAAGGTTGAAATCCCCTAAAAAGACTAACAAATTGAGATGAAGGGAGTATGTCAAACACTACAATAATATCACGTAAAAGTGTAAAGAATGTAAATGTCAGATTTGTCACGAGATTCCTTATGTCTAGACACACTCTAATTGCACTTTTGACACATATAGTTTGATCTAAATTATACATTAATTCTTATTATTTCAATTTAAATAATTTGGTGTCTACACTTTAAGTTCAGTTTTAATTTGGCCATTCTGTCTAAATTTCTATTAATTTTGTTTACATGTTCGCTTTAGAAAATTGACAAGTATTCCAAAATTGTTAATTTTAATCTCCGATTCAGGCAGAAAGACCAAATTAAAGTGAACTTAAAGTGTAGGAATCAAATTATTTAATTTAAAATTATAAGAGCTAAAATAAAATTTAAATCAAATTATAAAAATAAAAAATATAATTAATCTTAGGGCGATTGACCAATAAATCCCATATTTTAGACTTGTGATTCATATAGTCTCATATTTTTTTCTTGTGATCCATTTAGTCATTTTGGATGTGTAATGATTCATTTGTCTACCTCATTGTAGTGTTACATTTACGAAAAGTATATTAAGGAATTTTTTAGTATGTTACATTGGAGTGTTAGAGTGTTACGTTTACAAAAAATACACTAAAGAGTTTTTTTTTTGAGTGTTACGTTTGGAAGAGTACATTAAGGAGTTTTTTAGTGTTGGAGTGTTACGTTTGGGAAATTACACTAAGGAGTTTTTTAGGGTATTACGTTAGAGTGTTAGAGTGTTACGTTTGCGAAAAGTACACTAAGGAGTTTTTTAGTGTTAGAGTGTTAGAGTGTTGCATTTGAGAAAGTACATTAAGGAGTTTTTTTAGTATTGTAGTGTTACCTTAGAGTGTTACATTTAAGAAAAGTATGTCAGAATATTACATTGGAGTGTTACGTTTGGAAAAAGTACACTAAGGAGTATTTTTTGGAGTATTACGTTTAAGTGTTATGTTTGAGTAACTACTAGGCTCCAGAAGGATATCTACCATGGATTCCAAACGAGGAGGATGGATTCTGGTGGTGAAGCAAAGAGGAAAGCAAGAAGCGGGGAGAAAAGTGGATAGTGCAGTAGTCTTGTCATGACCCGAACCCGTCTCTATAGATTAAGGTCATAACTGACCAGTAATCATCAGATTACCTACGGCCTCAAACAAGATTAAACGTATCTTAATTATAAATAAGGGCCAAAGTGGAACAGACTTTAAAAATTTTGTCCAATGAGTTGTGTTTACATGGCATATCAAAAACATTCCTCATATTCTTGATAATACCTCACACCACATATTAATAGTTAACATTTTGTACACCCAGGATTATTCGAACATATAGTTAGTTATACCAAAAGCTTATACACATAAATGGTCCATCATGACCAATGAAAGTAGCAAAAGAAAATACAAAAGATCACAAACAAAGCCTCTTGCGTGAGGCACCTGGGCTGACTCCACAAAACTCGGGTTCCTTTATAAAACTCCACTAAGACTGTGGTTGAACGTCCCTTTGCTCACCTACATACATATAAATAAGAGTGAGCTAACACCCAGTGGATCATACCAAAGTGAAGGGGTTATATGAATGAGATTCATGTTAAGTACGTCGAACCCGTGAATTTCAAATACAAACGGCCTTAGGCCCATTTTGTGATTTTATTGTACATGTCAAACGGCCTCAGGCCCATTTTGATCCTTATCAAACATATCAAACGGCCTTGGGCCCATTATTCATCAAATGGCCTCGGGCTTAATTCAAACATTTCAGACGTATCAAACGGCCTCGGGCCCATTATTTTATATGTTCATATTTATGCGCAATTCATATTTATGATCATGATCAATTTTTTTATTCAAACGACCTTTGGCCCATTACATACATATTCTAATGGCCTTTGACCCATCAAAATATTCAAACGTATGAAACGGCCTCAGGCCCAATTCAAACATATCAAACGTATCAAACGGCCTCAGGCCCAATTCAAACATATCAAACGACCTCAGGCTCAATTCATACATATCAAATGTATCAAACTTCCTCAGGCCCAATTCATACATATCAAATGGCCTTGGGCCCAAATCTTGTTCTTCATAGAACCTTATACAAAATTAGGCATATCGGATACTTATTCATAATTCAAATCAATAAATCCATGAAGCTTGCATAGAAATAGCATTTGGAAGATAACATACTTGAAAAATATCTTTACTAAGATATTACTCACAGTGTTCAGTCGATGGATTTGCCCTCGCGCTTGACCCTACACATTTCATAACACATTAGGTCACAAGCAAATCAATCCGTTCTTAACTTGTTTATTTCTCTTAGGCCATTTTCTTATTCCTTTAATTCATTTACAATGCTCAATGTATGCCTAAGAGTGCTTAGAAATGAAAGAGAATGGAAAGTGGAACATGAAGTGACTTTTCAAAATTTTCTTAAATAGGGCACTCCTCTTGAGCGTAGCTTTGGTTGCTTGAGTGGTCTGCAAAACTCTATAAAAGTACTGGTTGCATGATTTTTACGCTCGAGCAAGATTTCTATCGCTCGAGTGATGAGTCTTGCAAAGCAGGATTCGCTTGAGCGCAAGGTTTGCCTCTCGAGCTACCATGCAATTCTCTGTAAAACTTCTGGAAGCTTGATTTTTACGCTCGAGCGAGACTTTCTTCGCTCGAGCGGACAGGTCGAATTCTAGAATTTCCAGCATACTTTTTGAGCTTCAAAACGCAACTCTACATGGTGTAATTTGCATATTATGGCTTATATGTCAACCATACAACTTCTATCATGATATAAATGTTGATGTTTACAAGATTGAAGCTCAAATTCCCATAAATTCATCACATAAACTTAAATTATTTCAATTTCATTTCTATAACTTCAAAACCCATGCAACAAATTCTATATCTCCATGGATTGTGCATGCATATGTAATGAAGCTCCTTTTTTTTTTTTTTTTTTATCTCAAATGGCACAATTAATGCTCAAACTCATGAGACTCAACAAAATCATGCATGTATGTATCAAAGAACCCTCAATTCAACATAGGTTACATGGTTTAGGCTCAACCATGCAAAACCATGACAATTTCTTACATGCATGTTCATATTAACTTCAAGTTCATCATATTCAATTTAAATATTGCTCTTGGCTACATAACATCTTTGAATTCACTTAATTATGAACTTAACTCATGAATTTGAGTTCAATTACTCACCTAGAAGCTTTAACCCTTCCAATTATGGCTAATTCTTGAGCCTAGCCTTCCAAGTCTTCAAGTTTTAAGATAATTCTACAATTTCCTCTTCCTCTCTCTCTAGAACCGTCCCTCTCTCTCTCTCTCTCTCTCTCTCTCTCTCTCTCTCTAGAGTGTAATTTCAGCCGAGTTATGAAAAATGAGCTAAAAAAGAATGAGCATAAGTGTAAATAGATCCTTATATATGCTTGCCTAATCAAACTTGATTAAGGCTAATTAATTATACTTAATTTAATCAATTTAATCTAATTATTTTGATACGAATTAGTTTTTAATCAAGTTTCACCATAGGCTCTAAAAATCATGCTAATCACAATGGTACCGTCAATTTTAATTTCTATCGCCTCCACGGCCTTCAATTTTCAAATTATAGTAGTAAATTGGACAGGCTTTCCTATGGTGAACATATATGACTTCAAAAATACAAACTCTCACATAATTAGCACCTAAATTAAACTAAGCACATAATCACAAACACAATCATGATTAATCAACAAATACAGAACAGGGTTATCACAATCTTCCCCCTCATTTAGAAAGTTTGGTCCTCTAAACTTATTTTACATCCGTTCAAAAACAAGTGTAGATAGTGTAGTCACATTTCATCCTCCTTTTCCCATGTATCGTCTTTCCCATAATGTTATTTCCATTCCACTTTCACCATTGGAATAGATTTGTTTCTCGATTGCTTCACTTGCCGATCAATGATCTGTTCTGGCCATTGTTCGTATTCCATATTTTCTTCAAGTGCTATCCGGTGGTAGTCTATCACATGAAATGGATCTTGGAGATAACCCCTCTGTATCTAAACATGGAATACATTATGCATTTGTTCTAATCCCAATGGCAAAGCGACTCTAGAAGCAACTAGACCAAGCCTTTCCAGAATTTGAAACGGCCCAATGTAATAGGGTGACAATTTACTTTCTTACCACATCTCGATTGGCCCTTCATCGAAATTGCACCAATAAATACATGATCGCCAACCTCATACTCAAGAGGCTTTCTTCGAACATCCGCATAATTCTTTTGCCAGCTCTGTGTTGTCTTGAGCCTTTGTTGGATGATTTTAATCTTTTTAGAAGTATATTGCACAATCTCGGGCCCAAGTAAAGCTCTATCTCCGACTTCTGTACAACAAATTGGTGATCTACACTTTCTGCCATACAAGGGTTCGTACGGTGCCATATCACTGGAGTGGAAATTGTTATTGTATACAAATTCAGCTAGTGGCAAATAATTCTCTCAGCTCTCTTGAAAATCTAAAGTACACATTCTGAGCATGTCTTCCAAAGTCTATATGGTCCGTTCTGATTGCCTATCTGTTTGTGGATGGAACGCGGTACTAAATCTCAATTGTTCCCATTGCTTTTCGCAAACTTCTCCAAGATCTAGACACAAACTTTGGATCTCTATCTGATACAATAGATACCGGAACTCTGTGTAAACGAACAATCTCATCAACGTATACAGTGGCTAATCTATAAGCATCAAAAGTAGTTTTCACAGGCAAAAAATGTGCAGATTTGGTTAGTCTATCAACTATAACCCAAATAGAATCCATACCTTTAAGAGTCTGAGGTAGGCCAACAACGAAGTCCATGGTTACGTGCTCCCACTTCCATTCTAGAATAGGGAAAGGTTGAAGTAGACCGCCTGGTTTTTAGTGTTCAACTTTAACTTGCTAACACTGAAGGCACTTGGACACATATTCTGCGATCTCCTTCTTCATATTGGGCCACCAATAGCTTTGTTTCAAGTCCCGATACATTTTGTTGTTACCGGGATGCATAGCAAAAATCGACTTGTGAGCTTCATCTAGGATTCTCTTTTTTAGTTAGGAATGTTTGGGACACATAATTGGTTTTGAAATTTCATCACTTCACTATCAATGCTAAAATT
Organism: Camellia japonica; assembly: GCA_030407325.1. Taxonomy (NCBI): domain Eukaryota; kingdom Viridiplantae; phylum Streptophyta; class Magnoliopsida; order Ericales; family Theaceae; genus Camellia; species Camellia japonica. The sequence continues at coordinate 13,714,722 of JAPPVO010000014.1, forward strand.
TGGTTTCGGATTTGTTTCAAACTCATCAATTATTTTCTTGAGGGATTCGTCCTCTCTTTGTCTTTGCTTGACTTCATCAATTATTGCTGGCTCAGCTGAAATGGAAATTATCAACCCAGTTTGCTCATGTAACACAATTTGAATCTCGGTTTTCTCAAAATCTTGCAAGATCTCTTTTTGTTCAGTGAGTAGACAAGCTAAGTTCCCCGTTGATTTTCTGCTCAATGCATTGGCAACTGTATTGGCTTTTCTCGGGTGGTATTGAATCTGAAGTGAACCTCATCCATGAACTACGTTGACGTGATTCCCATCTTGGGATACGTAGGCAACTTCATCTTGAAATGCGGTCTCAACCATATCTATCTTATTCATCTCAACCTAATCACCTTGCCCAATTCACGTCGTCAGACTCGCAATAGTCCATGAGCTAGACCGACTGCTGCATATATCATACTTGCGTTGGGTAAGAAAGAACTAGCTTGAATCAACAAGTGAAGAAATTTTCAATACTTGAACTTATCAGTAGAATCTCTAACTTAAGCAACAAAAAGGAATCGAAACTCAGGTTTTGCAAAATTGATTTCTAAAGGGAACATAAGTAATACCAGGGGCACTATGAATGATCAGTTACTTTGAGTCTTTTACTGCTTTTGCGTCAATTGTGAGTTCTATTGTGTCGTGTCTGGTGTTTGTCTCAGTCTGCGCTCTTCATTAAGTCACCATAACGTGTCTGTCGCTCAAAAGCACTCTTCATCGAGTCACCATAACGTGTTTCACTCAAAAGCGCTCTTCATCGAGTCACCATAGTGTGTCTGCGGCTCAAAGTCTGACAGAGTGGCATGGTAAAAAATTCCATACACTAATGTTCACTCTAAACTCGAAAACAAGTCCATGTGTGGAATTTATAAACAAACTGAGAGAGCCCATATAAGGGGCGTCGCACATTCATGATCATTGCAAAGTGTATACGAGGAATCCGTCACTGCTTTGAAAGGGACTAGAGTAAGTTCTCAATATGTCGGGAAAGAGCATGAGTCGAGTTGGTTAGCAACCATTCCAGGATCTGATGATCCCCATCACACGTGTCTGCATAATGTTAAAAATGTGGCCATTGACTGGACACTAGGGGCACTTTTTAGTACATTTGACCGCGCCATCTGTCGAACAAGGAGCATGAACCCAACCGGTGGGCAGTGAATACTAGGGGCAATTTTTAGTACATCTGATCCGATCATCAATTGACCAAGGGGCATGGACCCAACCTTTCTCTCAGTTCGCTTAAAGTCATTTGTTTGGCATTTTCCCCTGGGTTAGGCCCCATAATGATTTTGCTATGATTCAACTTTCAAAAGTTGTCTCTGGCCATTTCAAAACTCTCTTGGGATTGCTATCTTCTATCTGATTAATACGTGTGTTTTGAGTGTTCATACACCCTGGTTGATTTGAATTGTCTGATTGGTTGCTCTTGCTCTTAACTTTATCTATACTTGTAATAACAGAGTTTCATTAGGTTACCTCCCTTGGTGTTTTTCAGTTATGTTTCAATAAATTGTGGCAAGTTGCCCTACACTCATTTCATAAGGTACATGATGTACTACTCTATGTACTGCTCATTTCCCTCTGCATACTATACATTTTTCACCTTGTATCGCACTATTTTGTGCACCTTGCATCGCGCTGTTTTGTGTATTCACCTTGTATTGCACTGTTTTTGTGCACCATGCATCGCACTATTTTGTACATTCACCTTGTATCGCATTGTTTTGTGCACCTTGCATCGCACTATTTTGTGCACCTTGCATCGCATTGTTTTGTGCATTCACCTTGTACCGCACTGTCTTGTGCACCTACATCGCATTGTTTTGTGCATTCACCTTGTATCGCACTGTTGTGTGCACCTTGTATCGTACTATTTTGTGCATTCACCTTGTACCGCACTGTCTTGTGCACCTACATCGCATTGTTTTGTGCACCTTGCATCGCGCTGTTTTGTGTATTCACCTTGTATTGCACTGTTTTGTGCATTCACCTTGTATCGCACTGTTTTATATACCTTGCATAGCAAAGTTTTGTACATTCACCTTGTATCACACTATTTTCTACACCTTGCATAGCACTATTTTGTGTATTCATCTTGTATCGCACTGTTGTGTGCACCTTGTATCGTACTATTTTGTGCATTCACCTATATTGCACTGTCTTATGCACCTACACAACACTGTTTTTTGCATTTACCTACATAGCACTGTTTTGTGCATTCATTCACCCCGCACTGTTTTGTTCACCTCACCTGCATTGTCTTGTGCACTCACTGGGTCTAGGAGATCTTAAATCCTCTAAAGGTGCAATTCCTTTGATGTTTGTCGTGCCCGAACGGCTTTAGGCGGTCTGGTATAGCCACATGACTGTGTTTGTAGTGACTTCTTAGGAGATCAACTGAGATGGTGGAAACTAGAGTTCGAATGGCCAAGGCCTAGAACGCAAAGGTCTGGAATTTTCGAGACTAAAGTCTTGTTTAAATACCCAGGGGTGTATCTTCGGCTTGAAATCTATATGGTAGCCCCATAGGTTGAGGTAGCTTGTATGCACCTCAATTCTGGATACTGAACCAACCTATTTTGTCACCCTATTGGAGAATAGGGAAAGTTACAAACATAGCCAGGGAGACAAGTAGTACCTGTGGCTTGGAAGCGCAAGATGCAGGAAGAAGTCTTCAAACCAAGAAGAAGAGGAAGATCCCTGTAGACACCCAATTTTTGACCGCCCTTAAGACTTGGGCGCCTCAGGTTAAACACTCGGTGATGAAATAATATGCTGTACAAACATTCGATTTCTTTAGCAAAAAGCTTCAGTTTTAAGCTTCTAATCCCAACCTTACACCTCATTTTTAACCAAAACTATTTTAGACCTTAAAACCCTCTTTTTCAAAATATTTTTCCAAATGTTTCTACGATGTTCTGAGGCTCGTATTTCGATTAAAATATTACACTTTTCGGTAAACCGAGTAAGAACAAAGTGGAAATAAATGGAAGGAAGGTGAATTCTTTGAAAAATCGAATCCGGATGAGGGAGATATGCCCATTTGAAATCGGGTTTGAAAATAGATTTTTTTTTTTCCCGCAAGTAGTTGGCCAGCCGGCCACAACCTGTTTTTCTATATATACTTGACCATCCCTCATGGTTTTAGGTTAGAAAAAATATCAAATCTCAAATTCTTGAAAATCTCTCTCTCTCTCTCTCTCTCTCACTCTCTCACACTCTCTCTCTTGCAATCTATATTCATCCTACCTACACTGCCTAAACCAAATATTTGAGGCTCCTTGTTAAGGTTCTTGAGCTAAAATTTCAGCTCTTGAGGGTGAGTACTTGTTGGTATGTGAATCAAAGAGTTACCTCTCTTCAAGAGGTATAACTTTTGCCTTCTTTACACTACTTCTTTCCTTTCTTTTATACTGTTTTTATACTGTTTTATGGGCTGAAACTTGTAGCTTGAAACTATTAAGGGTGGAGGGGTTAACCACTATTCTTTGAACCTTGTTCTCTAAGATTTTTCCCTTGTGTTTCCCACTTCTTTTCCAACTTTTTACCACTGATTTTCAGAGTTTTTTTAGAGGCTAAATATGTGGTTTTAAAGTCCCAAAAATGGAGGGGTTAGCCACCCCTCCTTAGGCTTGCTTACTAGCTTCATTTCTTAATTATCTTAGTTCATTTTTTCTAGCTTTTTCATACTAATTCCAGCACTGTTTTAGTGAGTTTTAGGACTGTTTTAGTGTGTTTACTTCATTCATGCTTTGTATAGTATGCTTGTAGTGGTGTAGTCCTCATAGGTTTGGTGGTTTAAGCCTTAGACACCAACCTATTTGAGTTGATAGCTTTTATTTTATGCTTTTCATACATGTGTTCACACTTGCAATAATCACCTCTGCAACCTCCCTCCTTTCTTGGTTTTCTCTTTGTTTGTTTAAGAATTGGTTCAAACAATTGATGGTTGTTTAAAGTGTGAGAAAGAGACCCTTCCATGCTTAATGGTTTAATCTCTTCGGAGGTTCATTACCAAGGCATTAGATTTCTCTCATACCAAGAATAACTTCTTGTTTGACACTTCTCCTCATTAGTGGACATAACTCTTATTTTTTAACTAAAATTATTAAAGAATGGAAAGGTAATTAAAAGGGGCTAATAAAATTGGACTAAAATGGACAAGAGTAATAAAATTGGTTTGGCTTCAATCGGACGTTAATTGAACCGATCGTGTCTCGAGTCATTACATACTCATTAGTGATGTTAATGATCCGAGAAGCGATGTCTACCACTTCCCTAGAGAGGTAACTCCATGATAGGGATGAGGTTTCATTGATCTTTTATTTCCATTTATTGAGCTTTTGTCCTATCGATTCATAGATCATCACGCAACGAGTTTGCATCGATTGATGATTTACGAATCGAGCCTACTCCTTCTTTGATCTGTTTAATGATATGGAGAGGCAGAGAGGACAAACATCCCTTGAAAACACCCTGTTTGTGCTCTATTTCATGTCTGTTGCAGGAGGGCAGTGTCAAAAAATAGTGGCCGGCCGGCCACCTCATTTTGGGCAGACAGGGCCATTTTTATAGTAGAATAGAGCAGAGGCTGGGGAGAAAACAGTTCAATTTTTTGACTGCAAAACAGAACAGTTTTGGTAGCAAAACAGGGGAGTTTTTCGGGAGAAAATCCTTGTTCATGCATATGCATTTCCTCGCTTCCCGCGGCTCGTGAAATTAATGCTAATAGTAATATGTTGTACTTAAATTAGTAGATCCATTTGAACTTGTAATAGCTAGTTCATTAGTTAGTTAAATTCCTTTGATAGTAGCTAGTTGATTAATTAGTCAATTCGGTGTTGTAATACTTAGTTAAATTAGCATTAATTCATTTATTGGTGTTATAATAATTAGCTTAAAATAGGGCATTTATTCAGACTCTCCTGCGCGATGGCAAATATGTAATAATTTGTGTATGTCTTTCAACCCCCATTTCTTTCTCCATTTTATTTACTTGCTTATAATGGTAGCATCATGCTTTACATTTTCATGTCATTACCA